>VZRQ01000650.1:1388777-1461333 GCA_013397975.1 Machaerirhynchus nigripectus
CGGCCGGGCCGAGCGGGGTGAGGCTGCCGGGCAGGACTAGGCCGCTTTGCTCTGTGTCACCGCCGCCTCCCACTGCTCCTCTGCACTGCACGGTCGGCAACGCCACCAGCAAACACAGGAGATATTTTTATATATATGTTTCTATATCTCCCCCTTACGAGCTGTTGCAATTGCACGTAGGGTGTGTATGTGTATATTGTACCGTATATGTGGCCGATGTGCAGCGTTATCTTCACTTCTGATTGTTATATTGACCTGTGCCGTCATGAACTTTGACAGAAAAATGACTTTGAGGGTTGGGGGAAAAGCCACTTCCTATTTGAGAAAGCAGCGAAAGTATTCTAGACTGTTTCTTTTGTCAAAGCTTATTTAGGCTAAACAGAGTGAAATTCTGTTCTTTCTCCTAATTGTTTATTGCCTGTTTGCAGCACACTTAAGGTATCTACAACATTTATTGGTAGCCTTGTCTTGGAGTTCTGAATTATCCTTGCACTAAAGCCAGGAAAAGGTGGCTGTCTGCACTGGGGTGTCTCTGGCAGTGGCTCCGGAGGTTATTTGGTGTGGCCTTTGCTTTGAAACAAGGTAGATCTGTGTTGTTGGGACGTTTTTCAGAGATAACAGAACCCCTTCATGAGCAAGATTTACTCAGGTTGACTGTATTCTAAATCATATCAAACTCCAAGTCACCACATCTTTTTCAGGAGCCAGATGTTATCCTATGGAATGTATTGGCCGGGGTTGATTCCTCTCATGGTTTGAACTGAGGGGCCCTTGTGCTTGGGCATTACTCGGGAATGGGAAGAAAATACAAACCTTGGGAAGTTTAATTACTAAATGTCACAATTTAATATGGTTTAGAAAGGAATTTGCTAGCTTCCTGTAGGGATTTGAAAATGTCATAAATCTGAGTTGAAGGAAGAAGTTCCTCTTTTCCTTTTCCATTTTATGAATAACAAAAAAAAAGAGGAGGTCTTATGAAGGACAACAGTTTGGAAACAAACCTGTTCTACTGGAGATACTGGGATGTAAAATGTAAATAATATTTTAAAATTACCGGCTTACTCCTGGGCGTCTAATGAAACCTGCTTATGGTTGGTTCTCATTTTGCTGTATCTTCCTGAAACAGGAGGTAGATCTTAGTTAATTTTTACCTAAAATGTCTCTGACTTGTGTTTTCCAAGGTGATGACTCAGAGTGTTGTTCTGATTTGTTGGAATGACAGAAAACTCTTCTGCTTTTGTATATATTGCCCCAAATTTACGTGATATCTCTAAACCTTGGTTCTCCTGCTGTGAACAGACACGTGCTACAGGTTGGAGTGTTCTGTAGGAAGAGGAGAATAGAGTAAGTGAGGAAGTACAAGTGGATGAGGGATGGCAGAAGGTGCTCGAGCTGATGAGGACAGGTATGCAGTGATTAGTTCAGCCCTGCTGCTGGGGTGTGGTTAGGGAGAATTGAGGTGTGCACATATAAATGCAGGAAGTTTAGGAAGCAAAATGGAGTAACTTAATGAAGCAGGATGTGAAAACCAGTAGAAGGATAACCAGCCCAACGTGGGTGTGACTGGAGAGCTGGTGAGGAAAGTCAGAAAGTGGAGGTAGTGTGATATGTACTTTTGATTTAAAAATAAAGACAACGTTCTTCTGCAGGAAGGAGAAGTGAAGGCCTGTGAAGCCTTTAGAAAAACCTCCTAGGCCTCAGGCTGGGTTAAGGTATTTTACATGATTAAGGAATGTGTCAAATGCATTTCTCCAAGAACAGCCTGGAAAGGGCTCTGCAGGGCTCCAGCTGGTGAGTCTGAGCCCCAGAGCCTGCAGGAAAGAGCACTGGATGTGGGAATAACAAGGAAATGCAAAGTGATCCTGGACAGCAGCTCACAGAGGCTGCTGGGTGATCAAAGATCAGCTCAGCCAAATTTACTGTCTTGTGCTGGTCGGATGCTTTGGTGAAATCCAAGTGGGGGAAGCCAGGGAGGGTGACTCTGGAAGAGCTGAGGGATGAGTAAGGAACTGGCCAGCAACAAGTGATGTTGTCAGACAGGTGTGAAGGCTGCAGCAGGCTCTGAGACTCCTCAGGGATCAGGCTCAGCAGGGCTTTGTAAAGCCAAGCCTGCAAAAATGAATAAATAAGCAGAGCAGGGTGGCTGCAGAGC
The DNA here is from genome assembly GCA_013397975.1 of Machaerirhynchus nigripectus. Lineage (NCBI taxonomy): Eukaryota > Metazoa > Chordata > Aves > Passeriformes > Dicruridae > Machaerirhynchus > Machaerirhynchus nigripectus. Next base: position 1,390,930 of record VZRQ01000650.1, read on the forward strand.
ATCATCTTAAAGAGGGCCAAGGTGTTGATGTGGTTTAGGAAGACCTGAATGTCCTTGGTGTGTGAAAGTCAGAGAACCACAGTGAAATTTAATTGTAGCAGACCTCATAGCTTGCTGTGGACAACAGCCCTATGGGAATTCAGTGCTTGGGTGAATGAGGTGATAACAGAGATGTTATTACCTTCCAGTGTGCTGTGATCTTACAGATGGCCATAACTGAAGCACTCACAGACTGTTCCTGGTAGCCTGCTGAAGTAAGGTACCAGTTGAACCACATTGTTTTGTGTGCTTGACAGAAGTCCCTATCAGGGGAAAAGTGCAATTATGAAATGAAACAATTCTACCTCTCTCCAGCTCCTCCCCCTTATCAATCTTAATGTTGTCTGTTAATTAACATCCAAGTAAATCTGCAGCTTCAACTGTGAAAGCCTTTCCTGCTGCATGCACAGAACACCTGGCTGGCCAGATGGACTACAAAATGCCTTTTGCTTCAGAGTAACTAACCAGTGGTTCCCTGGCTGCCGAGTGCTGTGGTTTGCAGGGAACCAGTAAAAACTGGGCAGTGCCGAGTTTGAAGGTGGTAGTTTTTTTCCTAGGTCTCATCCCTGCACATGGACCATCCATCAGCTGATGGTATGAACCACAGCAGTGTCTAATAAACTCTGCATGCAGGTTCTGGTCTCATAACACACCTGCTTCTTGTTGAGGGTAAAGATATTCAATGTCTCAGTGCAAATGATACCCAGTGAAGAGTTAAAACTGTGTCCTTGAGCTGGAAGGAACTGCACAAGTCTCACAAAGGCTGGTATGAATCTGATACTTACAGTTATGTTATTGTGATAAAGAATGTTACAGCAGTGTGCCCAGAACAATCTTATCTCAGGGTGTACAGATGTAGCTGATACTTGAAATGAGGCTTCAGTGAGATTTCTAAATACCTGTGTTGTGCTTGTTGATGAGAGGAGGAGACATAGATGTACTGGTATCTCATTAAGGTCATCTTCAACTTTTTATTAAAAAAAACCCTCCTAGGAAGAAGTTGATTTATGGAAAATGGATTTGGTAGCACTGCTCACTGTAAAACTTCCAGTCTTCATGTAATACAGAAATGAATTGTACAGGCTTTGAAATGAGTATAAATCTGTGCATAGTAAGGCATAATCCTCTGGCCAGGGGCCACCCTGCAATAATGCTCTGGGCTCCAGGGCAGCCCTACCTGGGAGAAGGGAGCCAAAACTTGCTCTGAGCTGGCAGACTTTCCCAGAAGAAGGATGGCAGGTAGGCCAAGCTCCCAGACTAAACTTCTGCTTTCTGTTAACAGTAAATTCATGGCTGGTTAACTTTGATGTCATAGTGCACAATGCCAGCAGTGGCTGAGGCTGAGCTGTGGATATTTATGTGCAGCTTTCTCAGCCCTGCAGTTCTTGCCCTCCCAGCTCTCCCAAGAGGAAAGCCCCATCCTCCCACATTGGAATTACTGAGATTCACATGTCTGGAACAGAGAGGGTGGAGCCAGAAATTGAGTTTCTAGAGATGGGTGATAGCTACCAACATATCAACCCCTTGCACTGACATGTAGCTGATAGTTTAGAATTTACTGACCCCTGTTGTGCCCTGTTCTTGTCTGGACTTCCTTCTTTGGTCTGCAGTAAATGCTGAGGTGGTCAGTTTTCCAAGGCTGAATTCTCAGCGGGGTTTCTGTGTTTAGTTTGTTGCATTTTTTTTTTCTCCTTCAGCACAGAGTCCTTGTGGAATATCACTTTTATTCCGGGATCTGAGTGCAGTTTGAATTCCTGCTAATCCTTACTGGAATCTGAGCATTTAAAAGTTTGTTATTTGGTTGTTTTAGTATTGCTTGGGGCTTTATGTTATTTTTTATTTAAAGGAGTCATCTGTTCTCCAGGAAAGATTCCTGACCTTTACTAATGGAGTATTTCAGAATCTTTTCTGTAATGTGACCCTTGGATAAATGTAATACCAATGGTTTTTTGTATTGAAATAGCATAGTTAGACTTTCTCACTTAAAGGGCATAATGAAAATACACATATCTCAGCAAGCAGAAGCAGTCTGACAAATAAATAGAGCTATATATTTAGCAATGAATGTCTAGTTGAGACTCACTTCAAATTCAGTTCGTTATAGAGACTGCACTGAGTGTGCAGTTTGTCCATGTTTTTAAAAAAAAAGTCCTCCTCACTTTCCAATGATGCCAGTTACACACTTGGATAGCAGGATGCATTTCCCCCCTGGTTAGAACAGCACAGCACTACAACGTTGTTTACCATACAGTGATAACCTAAAGTCATGTGCTCAGAAACATGAAGCTTCCCTGTGTTTGTGAGTACTTGGCATTCCTTGGCCTCCCTGGTCTTGGGAAGAAGAGAGGGCACCCAGGCTTCTGCAGATTTCATAGCCACACAAGTGGTTGGTTCCCTGTCTTGGAGTTCATGATGCTGGTTGGTTTGTTTGGGGATTTTAACAGCAAAAGCTACTGGATATTTCCATCCTCAGAATGCACAGGAGATCTTTGGTGCATACTGGTGCTCTTGGTGTCTTGTGGCTGTAGCACCCAGCTGTTTTCTGTGGAACACAGTGCAGTTCCTGCTCTCCTCCTGAAGTACTTGAATGTATAAATCATCCTTTTCAAGCTTGCTTTTATACTTCCAGTTACCTCGTAGACCCCCAGTTTAGCCCTGTGTGCCATCAAATGGAGCTGAGCTGTGAGCATGGTGCTCCTGCCTCTGCTCAGAAGGCAAGTGGCAGGTGAATTGTCCTGCAAGGACACGTGCTTTGCATGCCCAGTTTACTGTGCTGGGACATGCTGGAGAAGAACATAATGTGTGAAGATGTTCAGGAAACTTGAAGGACCGGATGTTTCCACACTGACACACTCATTTAGAACTCAGTATGGAGCAGTGACTTGTCTTTATTTACTGCTGTTGAAAATAACGAGTGCCTGTGTTGAAGCTGGTACTGTAACTCTATAATCTTCCAAAAAAAAAGGCAGAAAAGCTGCTGCCTTGCTTGCTGAATTACTGTCCAAAATTGCCACTTTATTTCCTGTCTTGGAATAAACTTGGTTTAGTAGAACAGTGTGTGTCTATATAGGACTTAGCAGAGGTGCTTTGCATTCTGCTTGGGATAGAAGGACTGAGTGTTTCCATCTCCTGAGCCAGACATGGAGGGAAGACGAGGTGCAGAGCAGCGCCTGGCACTCAGTAAACCCTTCTTAGCTGCTGCTCTGGGAGTTGCTCCCCCTCCAAGGTCTAGATAAGCGTGTTTGCCTCAAATCTCTGCACTGGGAAGCAGAGGCTGCTGGCTCTGTGCTGGGAATGAAATTTGTTCACCTTTCTTATGGCTGCCGTTCACTGAGAGGGATTAATTGTGGTTCAAGGAACAGTACTTTGCTTTTGAGAAAGTCCCAGGCCTGTAAGCTTTCCTCTGCTTGTATTTCTTTCCAGTACTGGTTTCATTTGTCATGTGAATGACACATGACCTAATGAAAATCTTTCTAGGCTCCAGCAATGTTCCTTGTAAGGAGTACCATGTGTTTGTAAGGGCTGGCTATCTGCCATGCAGGAGCAGGAAGGGAAGTGCTGAATTCCTGCTAGAAATTTTCCACTTGCTTAACTGATCTCAGTGTATCCAGTTTAACTTAAAGCCTGGGACAAAAGCAGGCATTTCCCATCCTTTATGTTACCTGGCAACATCTGGCCCTTACAGATGTGTAACCTGACTAACTGATGTGTCAGTTGGTAAGTCAGCTTTTACTCCTTGCAGATTTAAACAGCTGAAGCCAGTTCTAATTCCCTCTACATTTAGGAAAGCACAGGAAAATTCTGGAATATTAGAAGTACTTTGGCTGCTTTTTAAAAGAGAGAAACTGCTCAGAGAGAAACTGCCCCAAACTGGCAGCCTTGCTGTAACTCTGCTGTGCTGACAAAGCCACAGAGATGTTAACCAACTTCCTGAACATCTGATTTGTGGCTTGCACCACTTTTCCGACATGGACAAGCAGCACCCCAGACCCCAGTTAAGGCTACTACAGCGTTCTTTTAAATCTTAGCTGTTTGCTGCAAGCTGCACTGCTTCCTTTGTTGCTGTTGCAAGTCTCAAAAGTGTGAGCTAATAGCTCCAACTTGCTGGTTTTGTTAAATCTCTTCAGATTTTGTGCTGGAGTCAGATTTTATTTTCGGTTCATACATCAGCTCTTTGGCAGGTGAGTGCTGGTCTGGCAGTGGCTGTGCAGAGCAAGGAGGGACTGAGCTTTTCAACAACTTTAAGTCTTTCTGGATAAAACAGATTATCAGTACTACCCCAGAGCACATTTCTGCCTGGAGGCTTTACTGACAAGGGCTCAGAGCAAACATTGTGGGAACTTTGCTGGCTGTCTGTGCTGCTAATTCAGTGACTGTGGGGAACTACACAAATTTGAACTGTGAATGAAAGGGTAGATGGAGGGGGGGCAAGGAAAAGGAAGGGTTTTTTTTGCTCAGATGAACTAAACTGGATGAATTGGCTTGAGTTTGGTGAACAAGTTTTAGTTCTGACGTGTTCTATTTTTTATTCTAGTGCCACAATGGCAACTGCACCTTACAACTATTCCTACATCTTTAAGTACATCATTATTGGTAAGTACCAGTGGGCTCTCACCTGTGTATGTTGCTGTGTGGATACATGAGAAGCCTGTGGCTGTGCCACGCTGCTTTCAGTAGGTGCTTGTCCCACCTCAGTCCCCACAGGTCACCACACTTCTCTACACTTCAGCATTTACTGGAGCATTTTGCATCATTAATCTCAAAGGTTTTAGAATTTATGTTGAAGGCACAAGTGCTGATTGGAAATCATTGCATGAGGCTTATAAACCTCTGTCAGGCTATATTTTTGTGTTTAAGTGTTGCTTTTAGCTGCACCTTCCTTGGCTGCTTAGTCAGGGACTCTGAAGGATTGCATTTATTGCTATCCTGGAAAAACTGGTCTTGCTGTTAATTGTTTAATTGTTAATGACCCTGTGTAGGTGTAAATGATCTGCAGTGTTATTGGGCAGGTTTGTAAGTCAGGCTGCTGTGACAGCCTCAGCCTCTGGAAAAGTTGGTTCTTAAAAGATCTTGCTGTGTCTCACTCTTGGCATTGTGCAAGAGGATCAGTGGGAATGGAGCAGTTTCTTGTTCTGGATGGTTGTCAGTATTTTCGATGTTCTGGTAATTGCAAGTAAGACAGGAGCAAGCACCAGGTGTATATTACATTTCAGTTTCTTCAGATGTCTTTTTTATAACCTTGTGAGATCCAGTTGTAAAATCAGTAATACAAATGAACTTAACAGTGGAACAGAACACTCAAGAAGTTACTTGCAACCCTGTTCCTGTAACCAAAGCTTCAGTGCCAAAGTTGATAAATGTGAAGATGTAGCCAGGGATAGAACACTGCCCATCTGACCTGAGAAATGAATGTCTCTGTACCATTTGTTGTGTGGGTTGAAGAAAATGTGCTTGTTGCAACAATGATTTAACGGTTCTTTCTGTAACAGGGGACATGGGTGTAGGAAAGTCCTGTTTGCTTCATCAATTCACAGAAAAGAAGTGTGAGTATTGCAGTTCATTATATTTATTCTACCTGGCATCTTCATCCCTTTTTCCTGCCTGTTTCCATCATGCATGAGCTCGATTTGGTGTCTGTCTTACTCTGTATGAGTTTGGATTGTACTGGGTCACAGTTTTGGTTTGACTTCAGCAGATGCAGAAACAAAATGTTGATGTAGTAATGGAAAAACCTGCTCCAGCCAGTCCTGCTTGTGGGGAGTGGGAGGACTGGATCTGATTTTACAGCTCTTATGTGGATTTTGATATGGACAAAGAGAAATTTCTTGTCTTTTTTCTTGAAGTTCTTGAATTCTTGAAGTCCAAACTTCACATGTTTTCAGTGATCACAAGCAGTTGGAGTTTCTAGTGCTGTTAAGGAGTTCAAAAGGAGAACAGTGATTTTTCTTTGAGTCCTTGTTTGCAGCCTTAAGCAGCCCTGCAGGACACTTGGCCTGCCCTGGGTGATGGTGTTTAGGGCTTACTGTAGTCTCTCCCAGCTGAAACATTTTCTCATGTATGGTATCATCACTAATTAAGAATTAGCTTCAGTTCTTCCTCGTGTGTTGCATTGGGGTTTGCAGCAGCTGTGACCTCACTCAGTGAGTAAGTCTGTAGGTATTTATCAATACAGGCATCACCATGTGCTACTTGAGATGTGGTAACAAGTGGGTAGAAGCTGCAGTTAAAAATACTCGCTTTCTAGTAGAAATAGACTGTTGTTTTTAAGGAAAATGCAGTATCGGCCAGTTATTGAAATGCCATTTTGCACATGGTCAATTTCTCCTCGAGGAGAATGTTCTTACTCTGCGAGCACCAAGCCAAAGCAGTACAACCAAACTAACGTGCCAAACACCTCTGCTGTGAGACTGCCACTAACTCTAGGTAGCCTGAGTAGGTCCTCATCTTGTCTGTATTTTCTTCATCTTTCTCAAAGATGAGCTTATTAATGTGAGTTTATCATAACTAGAAAGATGCCTTTTTGGATTTGATTTGGTGTGTTTGTAGCTACTTATGAAACTGGCATTTTCCTGTGGACAGTCATGCTGTTGCTCTGTCTGAACCAACTTGGGTATTTGTTTTTGAAGATGTGACGGACTTTTTAATTGTATCTTTCTTGGTAATTCCCTAAAAATTATCTTTTCCTACTGCATTAAAATAGTTAACCGTTTCTGCAAGGATAGACTGGGAATCAGCTGACTTGGTACCTTCTGATATGTATGGCCAAAGAGCAGCAGAGAAGGCAAGGAATTTTATAACTGTTTTTAAAACTAACAGCAGCTCAGGAAATACAGCATTTTATTTCTGGTTAAGTGATGCAGTTTGGGAACTGTAGCTGTAAAAATGCTTTTTTAGAGACTGAAAATCTAGTAAAGATAACTGAAAACTTGTGGTAGTCATATCTTTGCAGCAAGGAAACCTTGTCCTAGGAAGATCTGATCTTTGCTCTTATTTTTCATGACAGTTATGGCAGACTGTCCCCACACAATTGGTGTTGAATTTGGCACAAGAATAATTGAAGTTAGTGGCCAAAAAATTAAACTACAGATTTGGGATACAGCAGGACAAGAGAGATTCAGGGCTGTCACACGAAGCTACTACAGAGGAGCAGCAGGAGCTCTCATGGTCTACGACATCACCAGGTAAGGGCAGCAGAGCTCTGGGTGTGCTTGGTGAGGCTGGGATGCACAACCCTGTAAGTACTGTCTGTCTGTCCCTGTGGCTCACTGGCTCTGTGTGCCTGGATGAGCAGCATCCTGTTGTGTGATGCCTGCCACACCTTGTCTAAATACCCCAGTACTTAAAGAGCTGCACATGAGACTCAGGGAATGATGTGAGCTGCTTTTCTTGGAAAATCTCGCTGCTGATGAGCCTGAGGAGTTTGCCATTTCAGGCTGTGACCGCCTGTGTTGAAGTTGTTTTAAAGAGCTGGTTTGTCCTTGCAATCTGCTCCTCAGCACATGGGTTTTGCTGCTGTGGAGGCAGTGGCAGTGCTGCTCACCTGGCAGGGCTGTCCTCAGTGGGCCCAGCCCAGAGCGCAGCTGTGCCGCAGTGGACGTGCGGAACTGCCCGTGGTGTGGTGGGCACAGAGCCTGGCCTCAGCCTGACCCTGGGCCTCCTCCCCAGCAGCCTGGCCCTGCACAGGAGCCACCCTGGCTTCCTCCAGAGGTGAAAATGAAAGATGCTGCTCAAACAATAATGCATCAGATGCAACATGAAATACTTCTGCTTTCACGTGTCTCTCATCTTCCTCTGGGGCTGTTCTTGATACTCTTGAGGCACCTCTCTGTTTTTTCCTGCATATGTAGGTGTATTTCCTGTTTGTGTAAATCTTGAGTAAAACATGACCTGCAGTTTGTTACCGAAGTGCTGTTCTGCTGCATTGTGTTCTGTAAGAGTATTTGACAGGAAACCCTTTAATGTGGTCTTTACAGAACAGCATCAGCGTTGTCTGTGTGCAGAGCTGAGTGCTAGCAGTGGGAATTGGGCTGGCTTTCCACTGGTGGTGTAAGAGCTGCTCCAGGGGTTTCAAGTTGACTTGAATTTGTGGTCTAAGTCCACACTGCTGCTGCTTTGTCTGTCTTGAGGTGGGGAGAAGAGCAGGGATGATGGATGTTGCTGTGTTTGGATGCTGACTGTGCTGTTGGCACCTAAATATTTTATAAAAGGCTAAAACTGTCGTCTCTTGATTCTTTGCAGAAGAAGTACATATAATCACTTAAGCAGCTGGCTGACAGATGCAAGGAACCTCACCAATCCAAATACTGTAAGTTGGACTTCATTTAGCTTAAAAGTAAGACTTCTTCTCCCTGGGCAAGAGGTGGGAGGCTCAGGCCAAAGCACTGCAGTGGTCTGTGCAAGAGTTGCCTGTGTTCTCTCCACTGCTCCTGTTCCCACTTGCAGAGTGCAGTGATTCACTTCCCTTACTGCAGCTGGAGCAAAAGGGCTTCTTCTAAAAGTCTTCTTGTGCCACTCACCTTTCGGGGTCTGTTCAAAGCAGTTGGAGACAAAATTGGGATGAAATCTGGACCAGCCTTGACTTGTGTTACTCCTTGCTTTGTCAGTAATGAGCTGAATGCTGTCCTTAGGTTGGAATGTAAATTGGATCTCCAGCAAAAGCTGACCAGGTGTTGTGGAGGAAGGTTCTTCTGGGTCTCTCTGCCCGTATCATAGAGCTGTTGTTCTTCAGCCTGTTCCTGAATGCCTCTAAAATACCTTAGCACCAAACTGATGAGAAATCTGTGCTGTGATGAAAGAAGACTTTAAAGATTCTGTCTGGATTAGCAGCTGATTAAACAAATACAAGAAGTGGCTCAGGGTACAGCTCTCATGAGTAAAGAGCAGCACCACTGCTTTTTAGGACCTCATCTCATGAGAACATCCTAAAGCCTTTGAAAGTGACAGCTGGAGATGCTGTTCCTGCTTTCCCAGAGTGGGGAGTGCTAGAGCAGAGTTCTCCAGAAGGAGCATGGCTTCTGTAGATAATCTGCTCTGCATATTTCCCTTTGGTTTTTTAAAAAGTCTCATTAATAATGAAGGTGGCAGTGAAAAGGCTCATAAGCTTTTTCCCAGACTAACTTTGTCTCTCCTGACCCAGGTGATAATCCTCATAGGAAACAAAGCAGACCTGGAAGCACAGAGGGATGTTACATATGAAGAAGCCAAACAATTTGCTGAAGAAAATGGTGTGTTTTTTTTCTCTTGAGCTGGTACATTTCCTACAAGATAGTGATGTTAAAGTGATTCCTCAGCATTGGTAGCTGCAGACTTACACTTCCAGAGTCATGGAATAGTACATACAAACTCCTGCTGTGCCTCAGGCAGCCTGATAACTGTGCTTAGTTCTAGAAATTAGCTTGTGTTGATGCCTTAGCATAGTCACAGAACCTTGTTCAGTACTAAAACAGTGTCTTGCATGTAATGGGAAGGTCATGATGTGTCTGACTTGGGGCTGTTTGAGGTGTGTTGTGCACTGACTGTTAAACCTCTGTCTCTGAACAGGTTTATTGTTCCTTGAAGCAAGTGCAAAAACGTAAGTGACTTTTGGCTGCAGTAATGGTTCACACTGGTCTGTTTGCTTTGACTTGAAAGTAACTTGGAACTGAGATGTTTGGCTGCATTTCAGGCAAAGACTGGTTGAATTCAAATGAACTGATTGGGATTTCAGGCCTTATTTGAGTGTGGAGTGTGTTCATGTGGGTAAAGGGTTCCTTCCCCCGGCTGTTCAGAGCTGAAAGTTTGGTCTGTAGGCAATGACCAGTCCCGTCAGTAAGTGAAGAATTGCTGTGCCATGCTTGGGGCCAGCTGTGTCACCGTGTCTCCAGGGCCACCAGGAAATGTGGCTCCCCCTGCCACCTGTCAGAACAGAACTTGGTAACAAAAAGAGCTTTTCATCAATAGTGGCTCCCTTGTCTTTAAGCCTCTGTCAGAACTGCCCTGTGCCCATAGCTCGATGCCTTGGCTTATTTTTGCTCCTCAGTGCTTTGGCACATATTCCTTATTCCTGGCTGGTGCTGAAGGGTGTAGTGACCAGGGAGGGCATTGCCCTGACCTGGGGCTGGGCTGTTGGGCTGGAAGAGGACGGGGCAGTGCCTGTCAGGTCCCAGGGCAGTGTCTGCCCAGCTCCCTCCAGAAGCAGCACTCAGCCCCAGTAACTCCTGCTGCTCTCTTGCAGTGGAGAGAACGTGGAGGACGCGTTCCTGGAGGCTGCCAAGAAAATCTACCAGAACATCCAAGACGGAAGCCTGGACCTGAACGCGGCCGAGTCGGGCGTACAGCACAAACCGTCAGCCCCGCAGGGGGGGCGGCTAACGAGCGAACCCCAGCCCCAGAGAGAAGGCTGTGGCTGCTAGTGACCCCTCCGTGGCTCCTCTGACCCCTCACCTCTGGCTCTAGGGAGTGGTGCTTTTGACCGCTTCCCCATCTTCTGTACATCTTACTGGGTTTAATTAAAACTCTGAGACAAGTTTAACACAGTACTAAACTGCTAAACAACTTTAGATGTAATCAGGTTATCAAAGGCAAGTAGAGTAATAAAACCTCTCCTGCATGGTAAATCTAGAAGTTTTTTTTTCCTTGATTGTCCTTGTGATAGTGTCACCGATACATAATTTAAACTGAGCACTGATGCTGGACTCCTGATTTTACACTTTCGCAGGGCTTTGTCTTGTATGGTTTATTTTATGGTTCTTTGGCCTTTCTTCCCCACCTTTAACTGTTCGAGCTGTCCGTAGTAAAGGATAAGTTTTTGCTGTGAAATGACTTCCGATGGTAGCGAGGGGCTCTGTAATGATGTGCTTTTGTTGGAAGAATTCCCTGTGGGATGTGCTGGGGTCGGGGTGGCGCAGGGAAGCGATCTCTTCATTCTTGTGCTCAATAGCTTTACGTCCTTTTTTTTGCCACTTTTATCCTTTACCTTTGTTAACAGAACGTAAATATGTATAAAATTTGAAGGAACTGAGCTAACAGTTAAATACATCCTGTGTATATGATTTTAATGAAGAAAATGATGCCTGGCATTAGAGCAGTGTGTAAGAACCCCCCGTTTGTACAGTCCGAGCTCTCTGTGCCCCCCTGGCAGCACAGCCCAGCTGTGGCTGCAGCTGCTGGGTGTCACTCACGGGGTCCCCACGGTGCTGGGCGACACAGACATGAACACTAGTGGGGTGTGGCTCTCATCTCTGCACTGTGCAGTCCTCCCCTCTGCACTCAGCAGTGCTCTGCCTGCTTCTCTTTGGCATTCTCGGGCTTCAGCCGCGGCCGGGCTCTCGCACACCTCCCGCTTTTATACCTGTAACTTTGGGAATGGGCAGAGGCTGAACTGGACAGTTGGAACAACATGTGCTCTCTAGGGATTTTTAACTGCTCTTGTATTTTTTTAACAGTGCTGTGTGAGGGGTTTTTTTAAAGGGTTTTGCTTCAAGCCTTCAAGTACATCCTTCCTGGGGTGCCACAGCCTGGCCTGTGTGTGTGATGGGGTGTCACGTGGTGACCCTGCCTGTGGGGGTGTTGCTGTGCTAATGTGGGGTTTTTCTGTGGCTCCTTGTGCAGCTTCACCTGGAAAACATCACATGGTTTAAAAATGGAAGGGGGTAAGTGCTTAACCACAATCCAATGTTCCACTTTAGGCTTACTGCAGCATTTCAAATACAAAGTAGTATGGAAATCCCTCTCTAGACACTAAAACTCTACAATGTTCAGACTTGTAAGTAACCAGTGGTACCAGAGTATTGTACAGTCAATGTTAAATAAAAGCCAAAACTGGAATGTGCAGACAATAGGATTTGGGTAACTCGTGTGCTGTCCCTTTGTTTTGTCTGGTTAGTCCTTTTTTAACTCCTGTTCCTCAGTAGATGGGTATGTTCAAGATCTCCAGCTCCTGCATCCTGCTTAACCCAAGGCTGCACCAGGGTTTGCCCAGGGACCACGACCTGCTGCTGATGTGAAGTCAGTGTTGTAATGACTACAGCTTGTTGAGGTGCAATACCTGTACTCCCAGAGTAAGTTACAGTAGGTCTTATTGTTTCTGTCACAGAAAGGATCTGTTTGGACTGCTGTACTCCTCATTTGATGTAACAATGCTATTAATCTAAATATTTGTAAATAAAGTACCTGTATCTAGATAAACCTCCCTGGTGTGTGTTTACTCTGTGCTGAGGGTGGGACCTCTGAGCAGGGAAAACTCCTTGGAGTGCTGGGCTTTGTGCTCAACCTTTACCCTGGGCCTTACTTGGTATAAACTTCACAGGGCTTCCCAGAGGAATCTGCCAGTGTTTTCCAGAGGCCAGAGCTGTTCTCTGAGGGAAGCAGGGCTGGGTGGTGTTTGTTCTCAAAATGGTTTGGTGATGCTGCATAGAAAAATGTTATCTTTAATGAGGATGAGAAAGGGCAAGACTGAGAGTGATGCCAAAGCCTGTCCCCAGGAAAGGGTGGGGGAGGCTGGGACAATCCCTGCACAGCCCCTGGTCTGCATTGTCCCGTCCCTTGTCCTGCTCCCTGAAGGATTTACAAGTGGCCTTTCCTCTACTAAGTAGGAGTAAGTTGATTGTAATTTTAAAGAAGCCATTATCTGTATCCACCTGCTTCAGACAAGTGATGCAGCCAAGCCTCGGGACAGCAAGAGGTGCTCGCCCAGCAGCCGGGCAGAGGTGCAAGGACAGAAATGCCAGTGTTGGGACACATTCCTGCAAGGAGAAGCCCCAGCACTCAGAGCATTGTCACTGTCCAGGGCTGTGCCAGGAACTGCTCCAGCACCACAGGCTCAGTGTCCTGGAGACGAGCTTTAAGGAAAAGAATCCACAACTCCCCCCAGATAAAAGCATCAGTCACAAAAGTTTATTTTAAGGAAGTATCCAAAATAACTGTATTTTAAACCTCCGTGCATTTGGCAACAGATCAGGCCTTGTAACAAGGTTTCTTTAAAGTGGAAACTGGCCACTAGCTGAACACTTAAATAGGAGGTTGGTTTGGACATATTTAAATACACATTTTAAATAGTTTTTTTAGAAAACAAACCAACATCTATATAAACCAGTTCTCAGTTGTATAAAACCTTCACAGTACAGGCCCTGCAGCAGCTGTTTGCGAGTGGTGGCAAAGGCCTTTTCAGACAAGGCTCACCCAGTGAGGTAGGAGAACTCTTCAGAGGTCGCACCTGAGGGCCCCTGTCCAAGCTGTGGATGTGCTTTGGGCTTTGCTTTTAAAGTGAAGCCACTTTTCAAGTAACATTTTTACCTTAAACTGTTACAAAAGAACACTTTCGTACCAGGCTGGTGTGGAACCAGCTATACCAGAGGTTCAGCCACGGGGCTGAACAGTTAAACCAGCAAAGTTCCTGGAAGACCAGGGATGGCAACAACTTATGCAGCAGTAACTCATGTCCCAGGAGAGCTCCCAGCAGCTCTCACCCAGACTCCACTGCACGACACACAAACCTAAAGCAGAACAGACACCAGCCCCAGGATGCTGTCACTGGGAAGGGACAGTGTGGTCTGTGAAGCCACAGCTGCCCCATGGTCCCTCAGCCTTCCAGCCACTCAGGTCTCTGGGAGGTTGGAACTGGCCTGATGCCACATCTCACCTCTGGCCTTCACCGAGAGATTCCTTGGGAGCTGGAACGCAGCACTGGCGATCCCAACACGCTTCCCGGGCTGCTGGGGACCTGTAAAAAACCCCCAAACCACTGCGAGGGAAGCTCACCCTTTCCAAAGATACCAGCTACTGCCAGAGCAGGGGTAGGGTGTGAGCACCACCTTCAGAAACCCCTGCCCAGCCTCAGAAAGAGGCAGCACGTGGCTGTAACAACTCCCAGTGAGAGAAGAACCATTAAAACCCCCCAAACCAGAATTCTGGTCTGCAGCAGAACGTTACCTGAGCTTTTGTTACCTTCAGAGCACCGTGAAGAGATCCCAGGCTGGGGCTGCTGGGCAGGAAGAGGGAATCTGAAGCGGTGCTGCTGACCAGGTCATCCAGCAGCTGGAGCTGGCGCTGGAGGCTGTGCAGGCTCCCGGCCGTCTGCCGCTTCCCCCGCAGCAGCACCTCGGCCTGCTTGGCCAGGCAGCGCCGCAGCTGCGCCTGCAACACAGCGGGCTGGTCACGCCCGGCACGGCCACGGCCACGCTGCTCCAGCCAAGCCCTAAAGGCTGGAAGGCTGAGTCTCACACCACAAGCAGGGGACAGTGGGTTTGGGAGTTATTTTTAAATAAGCTCCGTTTTGATGTTCTAACTGAACCTGGGCCCTAAAGTGATTGTGGGTGGTGCTGAACTCCTCTGTCCTGTTGCTGATACACCACAGGGTGATATAAATGAGGGAATCGTGTTGGAATACTCCAACATCCAATTAACTGCCAATTAAAATTTCTCATCTTGCTACAGCGAGGCTTTTACTGTTCCCACCCAAAGCTCCTCTCTCTGGTCATTACAGAGTGGATTTGCCCGAGCTGGAGGAGGATTCCCACTTCCCCAGGTTGTTTAGGTCATGCTTTGAAGGGGCCCACGAGATGTGAGGGGCACAGATGTGGCACCTTCAGCCGGTCCTCGTGCTGCTGCAGCCTCTCCCGGAGCGCCTCTCCCCGCCACTGCTCATCCTTTGGGAAAAGAAAGGCACATTCAGCCAGAGGGACCAACACAGCACCAGGAGCAGCTGCTTGTCCAAAGCATTTTACCATTAAGAAGAGTCTGGAAATATTGAACTTTTCTTCCAAGGAGAGGAGTTGTCTGTCAGCAGCAGCAAAGGGAGCAGTCTCTGAGAAATCACTCTCACACTGCAGACTTCTCTTTCCTTCAAATGATGCTTCCAAATCTTCCAAGGGGTCTGGGGAAGATGAGCGTGGAGATTTAAACCCCGTCCTAATCTCATTTTCAACCTCCAGGTTAAGCAACGTTGCTGCACTCTCCATTTCCTTTTGTTTCTCTTCCAGGTCTTGGGTTTTAACCTGCAGCACAGAACAGCTGGGTTACAAACATCAGTCCTGAGGGCTTTTCCTGCATAACTGAGCAAGGCTGCTCTGGACATGGGAACACTTGGACCACTGCAGTCAGAAATCCCCAAGCCTCTGACTTGCTGCAGCCCTGGTTCCAGCGTTAACTCTGCCAGGGAAGCCCCTCAGATGGGAGCAGGCAACTCCAGTTACCAGGCACAACTTGTTAACCTAAACCTGCCACACTCTGACCTTGCAGGGCCTTCCCAAATGCTTTCCAGTTGCCAACAACATTCTTCTCTGTTTTCAAAGGGCTTCAAAACAATTTATAAAGGATTTATTGAAGGACTAGAAGGAGTCAGTCAAGGTGAATCACTTTTCAGTTTAAAGTGAGTATTTAAAGAAGAAAAAGCTGGCTCAGGCTGGCACTAGCAAGTTGTTAAATGCCTACAGAGTAGCTCTGAACATTGTTAACGTTTAGTGATTTGCATAAATTACAACTCTGGGTGTATTTTCAATTGTGAGACTGCAGGAGGGAGAGACTCAAAACCTACACAAAATGAGCTTGTCTGAAGCCATGAAGCCTCAGCCCCCTGGATTTGGTACCCAGCTGTACCTGGCTCTGGGGGTCGCTGCACTCCCGCTGGGGCTGGCCCTGGTCCCCCACGAGGTGCTTGGCTCGCGGGCAGCCACTGAAGGTGCCGTGCTCAGCCACGGCTCTGGCACTCTGCAAACTGCCATTTCCGTGCCTCTGTTCCTAGGAAAGTGCAGGAAGGTGCCTTTTACTGGGAGCATCCACTACAGAACATGAACTAAGAGAACCCACAATTTCTTCAAGGCAGAAACAGGATCAGCTTGAGTGCTGTGCAGCACTGGGAGTTACAGAGGTTGTTGCCCCAAGTCTGGCCAGGAAGTTGATGCATTACTTTGTTCCTCCAATGACAAAGATGGGTGTTCCATCATTTTGCTGTTTAAAACAACCCAAACCCCCAAACTTACTCCCCTCAGCAGGACTTACTTGCAATTTGCTTTCAAGCTCCAGCCTTTGCATTTTCTGTGTTTCTCTCAGACTCAAGATTTGTTTTTCTGCTTCTCTCCTCTCTGATACTATCTGACCTTGAAGCTGCTTTAGCTCAGACTTGGAGACTTCCAGTTCTTTCTGAAGACACTGTATTTCTCTGTCTTTTTGTTGTAACTGTAATTCTTTTTCTGAGAGCTGATGTTCTGTAATGAACATTAAAAAACAAATTCTGATTAGCAAAAACTTATCTTGGCCCAGTTCATACACAGCAGATATTTCCCAAACACCAAGAACCCAAGCAAGATGAACAGAAATACTTGCTGTGCCATTAACCTCAGCCCCCAGAGATGGTGACAATTCATTTGTGCAGTGCCTCTTACTGCTTTGTCTGATGGTTTCTTCAAGAGCTGCACACCGGGACTCCTCCTTTTCCAGCTTCCCAAGGTTTTCTTCTGCCAGCCTGACTTTAGCTATTGCTTTCTCCAGTTTCTTGTGTTGATCTGCCAGTTCCTTTTCCAATAGGATTTTCTGATCCTTCATTTTAGCTGTACATTCTTCCAGTTTTTTCCCTTCATACTCTGAGTTTTGCTTGAGGCGATGAAGAACCTGCCAGAAACCCCCCACTCTGAGCTCAAACCAGCACCAACTCAGGGACAACAAAAACAATCACTAAGAGACATTAGAGAAGTAACAGCAACATAAATTGGAAAGAACTGCAGTCTAACAGTCCCTACTGACAAAAAACATTTATCAATTTTTCTTGCCTCTCTCATTTTCAGAACACCTCCCTCAGTTTTTCTTTTGGGTAACACTTTGATGAAACTCCTCACCCAACCCGAGCTAGTTTGGCTAAACCAGTCTGTGCCTCTGTGATTATTTGTAAACTCACATGCCAAACTTTTTGGCCTGAATTATTTTTAAGGTCAGGAGGAAGTGAGGCAAGTCAGGGGGCTCGTTACCACTTCCTGTTGGGCTAGTTCCGTTTCCTTCTCTTCAATCTTTTTCTGGAGCTGCTGAAGTTGGTTCTCCCTCTTCTTGTGCCTCTCCTGGCATTCCTTACATTTCCTTAAATACCCTCGGATCTCTTCCTTCAGGGCTGCCTGCTCTCTGAGCAGCTCCTTCTGCTGCCTTGAGCTGTTTTCCAAATCCTACAATGTAAAACAAAAGCACGTGGCAGGAGGAGCTGGGAAGAGGAACCGGCCCAAAAGGTTTGGGTTTGAGAGAACAGAGCTGGTCACTGTCACACTCAGGGTTCCTTCCACTTAAACCAGCCACGGAGTGAATTAACACAGATATAAAGCAAATAAAGAAGGTGTTGGTTGGTTGCTGGCCTTTAAATAATTTTCTTCCTAAAAAACAATAAACCCACTCCACACTCAGCAAGAAGAAGGCAATAGAGCAGTCCCTGTTCTGAGCTCTGCAGGGCTCTGATGTTGAGCTGTGCCCACATGAACAGGTCAGGAGCAACACCAGACTCCCAGAGTGACAATAAGGACGTGTTCCACTAAAACCAACCTGTTCCACGAGGTGAAGCTGCTGCCTTGAGTCATTCAGTTCTGCTTTCAGTGTTTCCAGTTCTTCTTTTTTCCCTAGAAAAGTATTTGGTGACAGGAGATTTTCAATCAGAATTTGAAATACCAATACACAGAGATTCTCTCTTTTCGTAAATGAAGAGTGAACAGCAGAAACACAGTTCCTAAAATTTCCATCTTTTCAACATGTTACATACTTTCTGCCTATGGACATCTGAGCATGCTGAATACATAATATCATACAGTTCAGTTAAAGTGTGTCTTTTAACAGAATTTATCTTAAAATGTATCACAGCTTAAACCCAAAAGTTGATCTTTACCTTGAAGATCCTCCCGGACAGCAACAGTCTCTGCATTCAGTGATTTCTTCTGCTTGTTCAGCAGCTCCACCTCCTGTTGCAGGTTCTTAACATTCAATTCCATTTTTTCCTTGTTGGACATTGCAGTTCTGCTGCTGTCTTCAGCAGCAGTTAAGTCTCTGTAAAATGTGAATCATATTCTTGGTTAGTTAGAAATCCTTGGTGAGGACTTTAAAAATGTCAGCAAAACCCTCTGAGCCCAAGGGGATGGTACCAGCAGTCAGAGCAAGGCAAATGTCCTGTCCCAAGATGCAATGCTTTACTTTTTGTAACATTTCTTATGGCATTGCCAGGATATAACAAATGCTGCTGATTCATCAGCTCCATTCCTGAATATTTTTTAAGTCTGCTGTAGAGAGGCTTAGAGCAAAAAACTCCACAGAACATAAGAATCTGCCTATTTTGTGTCATTGGGCACCTCAGAGTTAGAGCTGTAATTTTAATTACAACAAACACACATTCAAAGCACTTCCCATCCCTTCTGATCTTTGCAGGAAAAAGTCATTCCCCCACCTTTTGGTTTGTGACAGCTTCTTCTCCAAACTCCTGGAGTCTTCTTCCAGCTTCTCCTTCTCTTTGGTCAGAGCCTCGATGTTGTTTTGCAGAGCTCTCATCTGAGAGCCCAGGTGTTCGTTTTCCTCGCGGTCCTTCCTGAGGAGCTGTTCCTGCCAATCCACTTCCCCTTGCTGGCACTGAAATAACCTCTGGATATTCTCCAGTTTTAAATTCTCCTAGGAAAAACGGGCATGGGGAGCAACACATTTACATGGTCCAGAAGCAGAACAAGTACTGACATCCTTAGCTGCAGCCAGAGTCATTTGAGTGCATTTAATGGAGGAAGGTGACAACACAAAGGTACCCAGTACCTCGGGGACCTTTTTAATGCTAGAGAAGATCATCCAGCTGAGTTAAACTCTCTTCCAAACTCACTCTTTGTAAGTGAGGACAAAGAATTCAGATAAAAATACTTTGGAAGCTCCTAATAAATCAGCATCCATCATTCTACAGCCACAGAAGAGCTTCTGTGCTCCCTCTCTCTCATGTGCACCAAAAAAAATCCCATTATTTTAAAGGGCCTAAGCAGACTTAAGACTTTTCTGTGATAAGATGAAATCAGATTAGAAACTGGTTGATTTAAAAGCATCAGGACTCTGTCACCCAAAGCTCAAGAGAACCACAGTTCTCCCAGTTTCTGCATCAGCCACAGAAGCAGTTCTTACCTCTAGAATGGCCACCTGGGTCTTTTCCAGCTCATTGACCTTCTGATCGTGTTGTAGTTTCAAACCTTCGAGTTCGTTCTTCTCAAGCTCCAGCATTTCCAGCACATGTTTCAGTTCTAGTGAGGTGAAATAAGCAGCAGTTATTGGATTAGGATGAGGATAACTAAAGAGCTCTGTGTATCCCTTCCCAACCTGCACAAAACCCACTAAACCCCGGGACATACCCATCCTATGCTTGGTGATTTGCCCAAGCATTCCTTGAAGATTTTCCTCCTCCTTTCTAATATCCTTCTTTAGGACCAAAAGCTGTGCTCTTTTCTCATTCACCTGGACATCCAGTTCTTTCCTCTCAACACTAAGCTCTCCCAGAAGTACTTTTATTTCCTGTGAGAATGTGTAATAAGGAATACCATTATTTGCAATTTTAAATGAAGTTTTCCTTTAAATGGAAGTTCTAAATATTTATAAAATGATTTAACAGCCTGTCATCACTATTCTGGTTTAACAAACAAAAAATACAGAATATTCTAGTTAAAGTCTTGCTTGCTGATGGTTTAGAGTAGTAACTCTGCAAAGATTTTGCTTTCCAAGTCTTACCACAACACTGCCATTCAAGAGAATAACAGGCCTTAAAACAAAGTCAGACAAGAAGCCCTCACAAAAGAAAATAAACCACAAAATATAATTAGTCCTGATACTTAGTTTTGATTTCAGCAGGGAAGTACAGAATCCTTTCTGTGCAAATGGGGATGGGGACAGACTGTGGCAGCTCTGTTGTGTTTTACACACACTGATCACACTGATTTCCTTCAGCAGCTGCTCCTCAGCAACAGGAAGTCATTCAGAGACTTATACTTAATATAGTTTAGCTCTCAAGGGACCAATTCTATAAGAATTACTGGAACTGGGGAGTTCTTCTTTGTGCATCTGGACCAAGCTTTAGTCACACAGAATCATAAACCTGCATGTTCTATTTCTCAGTGGGATTGGGGAGGGCACAAAAAGCAAAATGGCTTTTGTGGAAACCTCCTGGAATGTTTGTAGTACTTCAAGGCTTTTGCTATGATGACTTGAAAACTCGTTTGGGAAACTGACCCTTATTTGGCGAAGCTTTTCATGTGCTTCCGTCTCTCCATCTCGAAGAGCTTCTTTGAGGTCACCTTTCCTTTGGGAAATGCAGTCCTGAAGGCCATGGAGCTCTTCTGTTTTTTGAGCCACCTGTTGTTCCAGGAACAAGAGCTCTTGCTGCTGAGCAGAAATCTGCAGTGGAGAAGTTCAACAGAAGAATCAGTGGAAGCTTTTGTTTTTGTAGCTAAACACACACATGAACTGGTGTGTCGGAGAGGCTGTGATCAGAATTATGAGATAAAGGTCAATTCCAACAAAACAGATAGCCCAGGATTAGTAGGCCAAGCCTCACCTGATCTTTCAATGTTCCCAGTTCAGTTTTCTTGCCCTGAACAAGGTTTTCTGCTTCTCTGATGATTTGGAGATGCTGGCCCTCGTTACCTTCCGCAAGTCGAATATCTCCTTGGAGCTTCTGAAGACTGAGAGTGAGGATAAAAACAGGAGTCAGAAGAAGTGAGACTATCTTAGGCAGTGACTTACTGGAGGAGGGCATGTTTAATTTAATATAGTTTGTGGTAAGTTAAAAGTACCCACCTTTCAGTGAGCATTTCTATTTTCTGGTTTAATGCCTGGAACTCAGACTCTCTTGCAGCCACCATTTTGTTGATCTCCTTCAAAATACCTTCTTGTTCCCTCTTGTGTTGTTCCAAACCCCTTGTATCTGTCTGTAATAACCTAGAAGAGCAGTTACACCTTTTCACATTAACATTTTAACAGCTCTCCCTCTCCAAAAGCAGTGTCTCAGTACTGGAAAGAACCCAGTCCTTGTCCTCACCCCGTGTGACACAAACCCACAGGAGCACTCAGGGTACCTGAGCTGCTGAGCTGCTTTCCCAAGTTTAGTGGCCGTTTCCTGAGCCCTCTGCTCCAGCTCCTCTGCCTCCATTTCAGTGCAGGACAAGTGGTGCTTGGCACGATTGTACTTCTGCAGAGTCTCTTTAGTCTAGAACAAAAATTGAAGATTGAGACAATACATTCCATCTGATGCTACATTTGCTGTTTAAAGGTGAGCTCCTGGCTTGAATATTCCACCTGAGCCTTCTCCCTCTTTCTACCATGACCAACTCTTTCTCCTCTCTTGTCCAGAGCAGAAAACTTCCTCCTCTTCAACAAGGACTAAACCCATTTATTCTAGCACAGTTTATCTCACAGCTTATTCTCATATAGAACCATTTTAAGAGGCTTCAGGCTACCCATGTGAAAATAAACTGCCTAGACAAACAAAACAACACTCAAATCCTTCTGTCCTCAGGGTTTTGCCTTCACTCACCTTGCCCCGGGTGCTCTCAAGTTCCACTTCAGCCTCTGCGAGGAGCCTGTCGGCCTCTCTGAGCTCAGCCCGGCGTTTCAGGAGAGTCTTCTCTGCACATTCAATCTCCTCTGCAACATCCTCCTGCTGCTGAAGGGACTTTTCCAGCTGCAGCTCTGCAAGGAGGCTGTTGGTGTAGCCGTCAAGGAAGTCCCTAAGAGGTCAGGATGAAAAACACGGAATTAAAATACAAAGATGCCAAAGGCCTGGAGCCTCTTGAAGTTCTAGAATTGTAAATGAGTCAGAAAGCTGACTTTTGCTGGGAAAAGGTTTAGGTATTTCCCCAGGCTTCCTTTCAGTGCATTCCATGCACTGTTCCCACCTGCGTGTGCTCCGTGTCTGAGCTGCCCGGCGCAGCTCTGCCACTTCACATTCCAGCTCCTCTCTTTCGTGCTCAAGTTCTTCAACATTTCTATGCAATCTTTCCACCTCTTTTTTGTATTTATGCTCAGCTGCCTCTGAGCATTTCTCTTTGTATTTCTGAGACTTTAAATAGCACACAGTGTCTTCCAGCCTTGAGACTTCACTCTCCTGCATACAGGGAACAGAACAGAATCAGGATCTATTTCCAGCTGCGGCCTCCCGACACCCAGGAGCAGCTATAGGTGGCAAAGACTGTAACCAGATCCAGCCCCTTCCTAGCAGGGACCTTTTTCTAACCCACTTGTCAGTCAGTTCCCAAGGGTTCCACCTGCAGCTGCAGCTCTGGCTCTTACCAGATCACGATGCTCGGGCACGTTGCAGTGGAGCACTCCAAGGGGAATGAGCGGCACTGTGAAGTTTGGAGGCAGAGGGCCATAAACCACCTGGGATCCCACTGGAGGTGGGCCATGGATAATGGATCCAGGAGCAACTGGAGCTCCAGTGGCTACTGCAGGAGGAGGGGCATAAACCCCCATCCCCTGAGGTGCAGGGGCCCCATCTGGAAGGGCTGTGTAAATAACTGTGCCCGGGGGTGGGACAAAGGGAGAGCCTTCAGGGACAGGAGATCCTGCATTTCCTCCACCATCTTCTTTTGCTCCTCTATCTTTAAAACAACCAAAACCAAACGTTATTTTCAGTAATTTTTTCAGTAGAGGTAGCCTTCAAATGCACATTTTAAATTCTATGTAATTTACAAGTATGTAACAAACATTGCTTAAACTGAATTATTCAACAGTAATAAGCATTTATATTCAATCATGCCCATCAAAAGAACTCTCTGTGAACTCGTAAGCAAGCCCATCTTTAGTCTGCTCCTAAACATTCTGAGACTGACACTGACTTACCTTTGCCAGAACTTGCTTTGTACAACCTATTTCTGACTGGTGAATAAACCCACCATCCTTGGCTGGGCAAGTCTTCCCTCCCACAGGGCCTGTCCTGAGCACCCCCTCTCCTGGCTGGGGATGTGCCAGAGCACCCCAGACACACTCCAGAGTCTTTGGTGCTGTGGGAAGCAGGAGTTGAAGCCTAGAGAGAAAATACAGTATGTGTTAATCTAGAAATGCCAAATCATGTCAAATAAAGGATTTGTTGCAGACATTCTAATGATTTCTCAGAACAGGCTGCACATACTCTCACTTCTAAGCATGATGCTGCTTTAAAAGCACTAAATACATTTTAGCAATATTGGTTTTAAATTCAGACAAATGTTCTTTTGAAAGAAATGTTTGTCTGTAACATCCCCTTTTAACACTTACCTAAATGGATCTACAGACCTGCCCACTGAATAGTTGTCTCCCAATGTTATGTACCCTGGATTCCTATCAGCACAGTAAAGGGCTTTACCAGGGAACATTTGTGTGTGTTTTGTTTCAGTATTTCTCCTACATGCCAACCAATATTTGTTTTTAAGTCTCTCCCAAACCTACTAAATTTACAATGCACTCTCTCCCATCAACAAACCATAACAGGATTTTTATTCCTGACCTGTGATGATGGCATGTAGTAGCAGCATCCCCTTCTTTTCAGGGGCTCTGCTACACTGGTGGTGTGATCATTCTGCTGTGAGAGCACATTTCTGAGGGCTGCAATTTCATCTTGTAAGTTCTCAATTTCATCTCTGTTACCTAAAAATTAATCACAGTTTTAGAGTCGTCTAAGGCAAACAGTTAAATAAATATTGCATTCCACTTTTCCCTCAATGTTTTTCAGTTAAAGTGGAACTATATTTTAAAAAATTAACTGCTGAGGGAAACAAACTAAATATTTTCTGTAGTTACAGACACACACTAGGAGCTTTGGTGGTTTAAGATTGTGGAAATACAAGTTCATATCCAGGCAACTGCTGCTCCTTTTCCTTACACAGATCTCTGACAGTGTCCTAGAGCAGTTTAAATGGAATGCTCAGCACAAATGGTGTTTTCTAAACAGCTGTAAGAAATGCAAACTGAAAATTGACACATATCCTGTATAAACCTGTACAGAAGGATATTCTCAACACTTTATTCTCCACATTCTCAGTTCAAACAGTGAGAAATGGGCAAGAATAATCTTCTGTATCCCTGTCTATCTGCAAGAAGTGGAGAGAAATGAGAAATTACCTGTCCCAATATTATCCAACAGCCATTTCAAACGGTCAATCTCTGCTTTTTGCTGTTCCACAGACTCACTTAATTTATTAATTTCAAACTTCAGAGTGTTTGATGCAGCGGTTTTCTCACCAGCCTTCTCCATTTCCTGCAGAACCTATTTGAAGTAGAAGTTTAGATCACAGAAAGCTCCCACTCAATGCCACAAAGCTGCTCTTCCCATCCCCTCATATCACCGAGGCTCAGCCATGGCCAGAGAGGTGTTTAAGTGAACAGGTGATGATTTTCCTTAAAACTCAGCTGCCCCAGGCAGTGAGGTTTTCAGTTTGGTTCTTGGGCAGGTGTTGGGAAGAACATTGTGATTTGGGAAAACTTGAGGGGAAAAGAGCAGGGCAAGAACCTCTAAAGATGACATTTTCAGAAACTCACTGGTATTTTATCATATAACATAGAGCAAACAACCTACTTGCTCTTCCTTCTCCTTCAGGAGTTGTTGTAGCAATTCTATTTCTGCTTCTGCTCTGGCAAGAGCCTGGGAAGCACGAGCTGCCTCAGCACAGAACCCTTGGGCTTCCTCAATCTCCTGAAATTGAGATTTTCATTTGAGCTGTAGTTTGCAGGAACATTTCTCAGGCCTGAGATGTGAAAAGCTGACCATTGAGAAGCATCAGCACTGACTGTTCTGGCACTCTAGATATATGTAAAACACAGTTTCTCCTTTAACTTTACAGTACTGGTACAGAGGAGATGTTATGATGTAGCCAACAGTGCTGCCCAGTTTGAAAAAGTGTTTCCAGTTTGTGCAAGCACAAACTTCCAGTCCTTTCTTTTGCTTTTCTATCTTACAGAACAATGTATTATCTCTTGTTTGCCTTTCAGTTACAAAGAGGTTAAAGATCATCCCCCTCCCCTTCCCTCCCACAGCAGGAACACCCGTCCACACCCCAATGTCCTCACTCCCTGTGACTGACATTCACTTACTGCATCTCAAACTCTGCCCAAAGCAAGAGCTCCTGTGCAGCAGCACAACTCAGAAGAAAACTCTGAAGCTCATTTAAAGGACACCAGGACTGCTCCCACTGCAGTGGCATTAACAAGCAATTAATTAATTCTCCATGCTGATTTACCTCAGCTCTCTCCTGGTTAATCCTGAGCACAGTCCCCCGCAGAGCCTTGAGCTGGTTTGCAGCGAGGGAGAGCTCGGTGGCTGCCAGCTTGTCTGAGGTGACAACTGCTCTCTGCAGCTCCTTCAGCTCCTTATCCAGACTTAGCACCTGCATTTGTGCCCTGGCATCTTCTATTTTTTTCTGAAACAAGGAAAACAGATTTTTACAAAGTACTTTCTTTCATCCTCCTCCCCATCCCATTTTGTATTATTAAAAAAAAAAAATCTAAAGCGAGGACAAGCAGTAAAATTTAAGGATAAGAAAGATGTTATATTTAACCTTTGTGTTCCTGTGTGTGTCATTTCATCTTAGAAAGCAAAACAATTCACAGAACTTTGTTTCTTCTTTCCTGAGCAATCAAACAGTGCATAGACCTGCCCTCACCCTTTCTTACCCTTTTCTCTAAATCCTCCAGCTGAGCAAGAATAGCCTCTTTTTCTTCATCTGCCTCCTGGAGCTGCTGATCAGCAAGGCCCTGAATCTCTTCCATGCTCTTTATTTTTTCATGTAAACATTGAATTTCATTCTCTAACTGATGGACCTTGTTCTTATTTTGCCTGTTTTCAGCTTTAACCTGTAAGTAAAACATGTTAGAGTAAGTAGCCAGAATTTTTTTTCCAAATAAAAGCCACCCTGTTTTAATTATTTAATTAAAGAGATTTCTGGCAAATGCAGGTACCAGCAAATTTTGCATCAAAACAGAAAGGAAAGATAACTACCTAGCCATGTAACTGTAATATTTTAAGAGTGCCCCAGTTATTTTATTAGAGAGATGTATAATGATCTTTCAAGAAGGTTCAGAGCTGTGTTTTTCTAGTGGTCATTAAAATCTTTGTTGCCTCTGAGACAGATCATTGACTAAATTCCAATTCACCACATAACCAGGTAAAAATCAAAAAGATTATTAATAAACACTCAAGTCAGACTCCACTGTTACACAGAGTGTAGCAAAGCTTCATCAAGTGAAACTTGATCCTTCAGCTGCAAGTGACATTTTTTAGACTAAACTGAAATTTCTTACTCTTGCTTTTGCTGTTTGATACGTACCTGTCTGTATTTCTCCTGTATTTCCTCCAGTTTTTCCTGCTGGGATACCATTTCTTCCTGCAACTGTCTCTGTCCAGCCCATGCTTTCTCTTTTTCCTTCTGAGCATCAGCAAGGATCTCACTGAATTCTTTCTGCAGATTTGCAAGGCTTTTCCCTAAAACATCAGATGAATTTGGACACCTGAAAGAGGAACAATCCGGGTTCCAAGACAGAAATTAGTGACTTAAAGTTGTGATACCAGATACTGAAATCATGAAGCCTAAGACAACAGTGCAAGTTTAAGATATGCTGTGTAAATTACTTCAGGTTAGGTTGGAAAAGCCCTCTGAATTCATCAAATCCAACCTTTCCACCAGGACTGCCAAGGCCACCACTAATCCATGTCCCAAAGTGCCAATCAATATTTTTTAACTCCCTCCAGTGCTGATGACTCCACCACCGCCCTGGGCAGCCTGTTCCAATGCTTGGCAACACTTTCAGTGAGGAAAATTTCCCAGTTATCCAACCTGAACCTCCCACAGCACAACTTGAGGCCATTTCCTCTTGTCCTGCCCCTTTCACATGCTCAAATCTCACACTGTTTGTACTTTTATTTTACTCACTTCATCTCTCCAGCTCCTGCCTGAAGGTTTTGCCTGAGTTCATTTATACAAGCCATGACATCCTCGGGATGAATTAAGTTACCAACTGCATGGTTTAGCTGATTCTGGAGATCTTTAAGCTGTTGTTTTAGGAAATTATTGTCTCCCTAAAGAAAGACAAAAA
The DNA here is from genome assembly GCA_013397975.1 of Machaerirhynchus nigripectus. Classification (NCBI taxonomy): domain Eukaryota; kingdom Metazoa; phylum Chordata; class Aves; order Passeriformes; family Dicruridae; genus Machaerirhynchus; species Machaerirhynchus nigripectus. Next base: position 1,417,987 of record VZRQ01000650.1, read on the forward strand.
AGAAAAATCCACACAAATGTAAGTAAACAAATCCACACGTGATAAAAGCTACAATTTTTAACACAACAAATACTTCACCTGCAACTGCTTGAACTGTAAAAGCAGCTTGTAATTTTGTTGTTCCTTCTCTTCTGCCAGTTGTGCTTTGGTCTGAGCATTCTCTAACAGTTGTCTTTCCTTTTCAAGTTCATCCTGCAGGGCTGACAGTTCCATCTACAAAACCAGAAAACCTCCAGATTAATACCCCACTCCCAACCCCAACCTGTCACCCAAATACACAACAGATGTATTTCTTAAAACAGTAACAATATGACAGCACCTAAAAAAGATCCAACAAAACAACCCCAAGCAAACCATCTGGACCTTGCTTCAAAGCAAAGTTCTAAATCCCAGCAAACTGATACCACCTGCTGTGTGGGGGCACACCTAACCAGCACTGTTTGTGACTTAACGTTGGAGATGAGGTGTCCTGGGGTAGGTAACACCTCTGGCAGCACTAAAGCTCTGTTCTTACCTGGCTAAGCTGTTTCAGTCTTTCAAATTCTTCTTTTTGCTGCTTGGCTTCAGCATCCCTCTCTCTTAATTGGGCTTCCAGCTCAGCCTCGTAGGCGCTGACCTTCCCCTGGGCATCTCGGAGGGACTCATTTATTTCTCTCTGCTCCTGGAGTGCACCCTCCAGCACTGCAATTTCCTGGAATTTTATATCCATTTTAGAAGGATGTACATGGGAGAGCCAGAATGTAAGAGTACATTGCCTCCCTTCCCTTTAACTCAGGAACTCCATCAAAACTTGAAGGTGGGTGGCACTGCTACCTGCAGGTCAGTGATGCCACTGACTGTCCAAAGTCTACACTCAGGTCAGCAAGGTGGAGCTGGAAGTGATACAGAATTGTCCCAGGAATTCAGGTTTACATAACACTCATCAGGATGCCCAGACAGCTCTCTGTCATTGGCTGACAGGACAGATCCAAGCTGCTAACACACACCCTTGGCCAATGTCAGAGGTGTCACTGATGCCATTCCCCACGGTGTCACCTGCAAATCCATTGGCAGTGATGTCTGCAAGGTAAAATCTGCATTTCTGAGCCATCTCCCATAAAGCACATGGTTACTGGATGTCTCTTGCAACTGGTTTTAAAGGCCAGATTCTACTCTTGAGGTGTGTGAGCACATCTAATCACGTTACCATATCAGAAATGATATTGTCCAAAGAATTGTGCTTCCCGAGTCCCAATCTGACCACCAGCTTATTTTTTTTAAGTTTATTCTTAGATATCTGAACTTGGGAAAAGAGATATTAAACCTTACTTTTCTCATGTTTTCTGCATCCATGGCAACCACTTCCAGGTTGTTTTTTTCCTCCTCCAGATCTGCCAATCTTCCCAGCAAAGACACTTTTTCCTTCTGCAACTTCTTACACTCCTCACTGGCCTGTTTTGCCTGATGCTTCACACTTTGCAGGTATTCCTGTAACCCAATGATAATACTTTCCAAATCCCTTTTCAGTGCTTCATTTGTTGCTATTTGACCTGCAGAAATGCAAAATGAATTCGAGGTAGTTCACATTTTTTTACCAAACAAACCAAACTGCCTTTCTTCATCATTTAAACTGCTTGCCATTGGAGTAAGTAAAAACAAGTACCTAGAACTCAACCAGAAAATATCTGTTTTTAAGGTTAGGATTCCAAATATTATTGTGTTAACCTGGCCACTGGAAGAGTCAAAAAGAAACTGCAGCTCTTTGTGCTTGTCTGCCCCCCTTTCCCAACCAGGTACAGGTGAGGTGAACACACACAGTTTCCTTTTCCATCAGTAAAGAACAGTTTTTTAACACTTTTGTACAAATTCTGTATTTCATTTGAGCAAAGATAAACAAAACAATCCTCAATTCAATTGCCATGTTGTTCTAAGTGCAAGAAATACCTTAAGACAAAAATTCAAGTTTACCATCAGTGAGCTGCTGCTCCAAATCCTTGATTTCCTCAGTTTCCTTGGCAATCCTGGAGAGCATCTCATCCAGGCGAGTCTCCAGCTGCTGGCAATGTTTGTTCATTATATCAAGGTGCTGTTCTTTACTTGCTTTTTGAGCTTTCATGTGAGCCTGTCAAAAGGTAAAGCAGGGCATCAGTACAGATTTAAAAAATCAAATCGAGATTGTGCCTCAGTTCTGCAGTGTCTCACTATCAGCAAGAAAAGCCACAAGCTCAGCACACACTGTGGTGCTTTGGGGTTTGTTACTTGTTATTTTCCCTCGCTCCTGCCCCACAAAGGACCCCAGATAAGCAGCAATCTGTGACTAACAGCATTGTTTGCAGGCTTCCCCCTGCCCAGCCTGAATAAAGCCTGCATTTATAAACTATTACTCATGGCTAGTATCTTTCTTCCTGCCTTTACATTTTGTTCTACCACTTCCTCTCTCAGTCAAGAACAAACTTGATTTCTTGCAGAACCTTTAATCCTGTCATCCTGCACTGCCCTCACAGCAGATGATGCTTCAGAACATGTCAGGTCAGCACTTGAAGGAAAATACTCTGAACAAACAGCAAGCTGGGCCAACTTTACAGTTACTAAGTAAATATTCTTAAGTAAATCTTATTTATTAAAATATTTCTGGGAGATACACCACACAGCTCTCAGAGACTTTGGCAAGGACTTCATGCATTTCCTATGAATTAACTGATTGTTTCAGCTGTTTACAAATCTTGATTATCATCAGAATAAAGTGTTGTTTCTCACTGGTATGAAATTACTCAGAAACAACCCAAATGCCAGAAACTTGGGAAAATACTGAATTAATACTGTCATGATTAACTGCACGTTTTTCTTACTGCTCAAAAAAATAAATCGAGCTAGCAGTAGAAAATTTAAATATGAGTTCTCAGAAAAAAAGAACACTTATAAAGGTGCTTCCGAAACAAAAGTAAATGGGTAAAACCAAAGCGTTTTGTATTTTTAACGGATTAAACCGGAAGTTAACTTAAACATCCATATCAGCACAGTTCAACTTGTCACTTTGCTAAACACAAACTACCCTGCAGCTTTCAAAAGCGAAATTTCAACAAGTAAAACGCGAGCCGCTCCCACTGAGCCATTTTGCTGCAGCTGCTGAACGGCACCAAAAATGCAGTTTTAAAAAGAAACAAAAAGCCACAAGTCCCCCACCACTTACAGCTCTGCCTTTGTCTTTTCTTCCTGAGACAGCACTTGCAGAACGCCCCACCCCTGAGCGGGAATTCATTTGAATAAAGCACCGGGAGCTTCAGCACGGGCAGGAATTGAGCGGAGTCTCCATGGGGGCCGGGGCGAGGGCCGGAGCTGCCGCCCCGGCTCCGCTGCCCGCTCCGCTCCCAGCCCCGTTCCCGCTCCCGCTCCCGCTCCCGGCCCCGTTCCCGGCCCCGCTCCAGGGAGTTGGCAGCACGGCGCTTCCTGTGTTGTGATTCGAAGCGAGGGGCGGCCGCGGGAAGGGCCGGGCTCGCTCCTGCCCCGGGCCCGGCCATTCCCCTGGGAGCCTTCCCGGGACGCGCTCGGCCTTTCTGCCACCCACCAGCCGAGGAAAATAAGTTTAAAAACACAAAAGGAGCTTTTTAAAGAAGTGTTTGCACGCCTCTGCTGAAAAGGGAGCCAAGCATAAAAATTCTTTCATTTCTTACTTAAAAGCATCCAGCTGGCCTGAAAAACTTTCATTTACAGATATAAGCTTTTAAAAAACACTATTAAAAAGAACTCAGTTTAATTTCTGTTTGCTGTACCTGAACACAGTTAATAACTCAGAAAAAGTCCTGCATCCCTGGAGATCAGTAAGTTAGTGGAAGCTTGAGCTCTCCTTGGCACCCCAGCCCTGTGAGATGGGACCTCTGAGACCTTGCTGATTCTCTCAGGACTGACGGGACTGCATGTGACAGCAGAGAAAGGCCATCAGTCCCCACCAAACAGGCTCTATAAGCACTGCCAGACACAGATCTTCAAAAACCTTTAAGGCCAGACTCCACAAAAAGCTTCATGAAGGATTTCTTGCACAGAAAGTATCTGCAAGGCTCTGCACTGCGTGTTTGTGCAAAGCATAAAGATTTAGTTCTAAACATGCTCTACAGCACCTGCTGGGAAAATGAGTTGTTCAAGTGTTTTACCAAAGCTCGTTGGTTTGGTGGGATTTTTTTAACTGTAAAGATTCTTTAACTTTCAAATTATAAGTTAATGACTTTAATAAATAGCAAAAGAATACATAACTCATGAAACAGGCACAAGTGAATGGTCACCTGCTACAGCTGCCTTTCATCCATTGCACAGTACATAAAAAACTTCAGATTCTGGTTTTACTTACATGTCTTGGATCCTCAGGATTTACAGAGCCAAGAGAAGTCTGCAGGTCTTCAAGCTCTTTCTGATTTTTCCCTATTTCTCTTTTCTGTTTCTCTATTTGTTTTTCCAGTTCTAGGGTTTCTTTCCGTAGCTCCTGCAGGATTTGTAACTTTTCACTCAGCTGCTGTTCAATTGCATCCTTGCTGGCCTGGGACATCTGGAAACAGCAGTAGGAGTTTGAACGAGTTGGAAAAACACACCTGATTAAGAATATGTTTAACATTTAAATAAAGAAGATCCTGGTCATGGATTTTCAGGCAAGTTTAAAAACTAAAAATAGCAATAATTTATGACAGTTGAAGAAGTGGAAGATGCTGTTTTAGTTTAATGCTGATAAATTAATTCTTGCCGCCAGTTCTGTAGCCACATTGCTTATCAGCTGCACAACCAAACCTACACAGCAGGTTCTTCCAAAGGGTTCTAGGAAAAGTCAGCAATAAATCAACACCAACACACAGAACAGATGCCATTAACTGCACTACAGCTCTAACAGCTGATTTATAAACAAGCTATCTAAAACCTGTAAGATTTTTCTGATGCTTGACAAATGGATTTATGTCTGTACAGTGGCCTCTTTATAAGAATGGGGAGAAAAAGTTGTATTTTCTTATATCAACACTGCTTCAAACACCTTCCCTTGCTATTCGTGGAACAACTTACTTTTTTCTGGGCCAGAGCATCCTCCAGTTGTTGCAGTTCCCCTGTTACTTTCAACACTTGTTGCTCTGCATCTCCAATTTCACTTTGCAGTTCTTCTAATCTTCTTTGTGCTGCAGACAAAAAAACCCAATACAAAACCCACAGTCCCACAGAATATAACACTGATACACAGCTTCTGTGACTGCAGCATTCAACACAGGGATAATCACAGCTAACACATTCTGGTTTCTCAAAAAGTATGTCCAAAGTTTTTCTAAGACGTATTACACAATTAAATTCATGCATCAAATATAAAACCTCCCTAGAACTGTGTTTTCAATAACATGTAATGCTTTCATCCTGAGTTATCTTAAAGTAACACCAGTAAGAAGTGTAGCAGTTTTGACACCAAAAATGCATCAAGTTCAGTGTTTAACGATCACAGCACTTCCAGCCTTTGAAACACTGTTTCTGTTCTTATGTCAAGCATGTAACCAGTGGAATAAACCACACTGATATACATATTTTTATTTGATAAAAACCAAGGTTTTACCTGAATTAATCTTTTCTTCCTTATCTTCCAGTATTTTATCTAGACTTTGGAGATGCAATTCCAGCTGGGCTTTCCTACAGGAGTCATCTTCCTCCCGTTGCATTTTCCCAACCTGAAGCTGCTGAGCTTTGTCAGCGATGTAGCCTTCCCTTACAAACATATTTCTTTTGTACCTGGCCTTACCAATGTAGGGACTTTCACCAGGTACATTATCAAGTTCAACCTCCTGAAATGTAAGAAGCAGAGTCTTTATCTCAGAACTATGGCTGGAGTCAACTCCTAACATACATTTAACTCTCTTATCAAGCATAAAAAGGAAAACCAAATTGAAATTAGAAGAATTAGAAGGAAACAGATTATACGCGGCTTTTTTTGGCCTTAAACATCATTATCTTATAATGGAACTAAAACCAAACAAACCCAATTGGGGTGTGACCAGTTTGTTGCAAATGTCTGGAGGAACTTTTTCTTAGTATACTGAATTTACTTAGATGATATTTAGTCCATTACATTGTTGCACTTAAGTTTTACTCAAACATAACTTAATTGTAGTCAGTGATTACTGATCTTTACTTTTCTTATGGATTTCATTCTGCCATCTTCACATTTTTGTTTGCAAGTATGACAGAGGTTGGGCTTTTAATAAAGCAGCATCTATTAGTTCATAGAAAAACTATTATTTTCTAAGTTGAAAAATCAAGGGAAACAGTAATGAAGAGATCCATGGTTTGAAAATTATTACCTCTGAGGGAAAATAATTTAAGGGCTCAAATTTGGCATCGATCTTGTAAAAGGCCAGCTCCTGCTCCAGCTCATACTGCTTCTGGCAAGCCCGGGTGAGCTCCACTGTCTTCTGCTTCAGCTAAAAAACCACAAACCCAAGTGAGTCTCATTCACTGAGGTGTCAGCATTGTCACACACACTGCAGCTCTACAGAGAGCAGGGCACAGCCCCTAACGTGGAAACAAAGCTCACAGCACAATTTTGGATCAAGAACATCACAAAGGGTAATTTTATTACAAGGTACAATGGTGACTAAGAGGAGACAAAAGCCCCACAATTAATAGAATACAAATGATCACATGAAAGGCCTTTAAAGTTTATGTACATCAAAGTGACAAGTTTATTTTTAAACCTAATTTAGGATAAAACAATAATCTGGGTACGATCCTTTAGCAAAATCTAGGCCAAAATAACAAATATATTTGCTGCAACTAAGTGAGCATGAGGACTATTAACCCTCATGGTCTGTAAAAGAAACAAAATCTCTCAATTGGCAAGAGTACAAAGTCTATGTATTTTATTTCAGCTTAAACGTGTTAGATTGGTTTTGAGGTTATTTTTAAGTAAAGGTCCATCATGTGATTTCTTTTTAAATCAACTTTTCACACTGAATACCTGAGGGAGAACATGCAGCACAACTCCAATAGAGCGGAAAGCAGGACTAATGGAGGAAAAGAAATAGAACAGGAAAGGCTTAAAGAAAGATTTAAAAACCTGATAAATGTCATGCAAAAATTAACTCTGTTTCAGAGAAAAGGGGAAAAAATATCAAGAAAATTGCATCCCAAACCACCGTGAATAGAAAATCTCACTGGGACACTTCATAATCATGTTGCTACTTCAGAGAACGTGCAAATACATCCTAGAAATAAAACCAACCATGCAACCCAGGGGCACAGTGGGGCTACCTTGAGTGAGGAACAAAGGCTCTGCAGGAAGGGGACTGTGACAAACCCAGACACCAGCTAAAGGGAGACAGAAGCGAGCCAAGTTTGTCATCCAAAGGAGAAGAGTGGGTTGAAGCTGCAAAGCATTTGCTGCTAAATCTCACTACACTGAAAACTTAATTTTAGAAGCAGACTGCTGGTCAGTGTGTGTTCAGAGAAACAACTATAGAAGTACCGGCTACAGAGAGTCTGAAGGATAAAATTTTAGAGGACAAGTCTAACAAGATAAAATCCAAATATTAAGTTCCCATCAGGTCATTCACAACCCAGCACTCTCAAGTCAATAGGACTTTCCTTGCATTTTATGGCTACCAATGAAAGAGACTCAAACATAAGACTTTAGGATGATGTGAAAAAAATACAATTAAACATGTGGGCATTACCCAAAATAATAATCAAGGGCTATTACTGACATACAACTTGTGTGCACATCTTGCTTTCATAAAAGTATCAATCTTCTCCCTTACTGCAGCAGCACTTTAGAGTCTGACCAGTGCAGCATATTCAGTACATCAGCAATTTAGCAGCTCAACCTTCCATCAATTGACAAAAGTTTAAACATAATTTAATAAATAATTAGTAGAAACAAAGAAGTTCCTATAAATCACAAGAGCGATACTGAGTGCTGGTTCACTATACTTACTTCTTCCACAGAAAGAATGTTGAAGGTCAATAATCACTCTCTAAAGAGTTGGAGTCTCTCAGTTTCAAAATTAAATCTTCAGTCATTTGATTCATTCAGTCACTCTCACATCACAACTCTGTGTCCAAAGATTTCCTTAGTGCCAGGGATTATCTTACCAGTTCATTTTTGGTGCCCAGGTCCCTCTGTAGCTCTTCAAAGCTTTGTCTCTGTTGCAAAGCCTTTTCCTTTAGTGACTTGTTGAGCTCATCCTGATGGTGAAGTTGCTCAAGCACTTTGGACTGGTTAAGTTTCAGGTTCTCCATCTCTTTTATTGTGTTTTCCAACTGTCTTTCTAGTTTTTCTATCTCTTCTAAAAAAGAAAATCAGAGAAACATTCAAAGAGAAAAATATTTTCCTTCTAAACTTAAATTTTGTGTTGTTCACTTTCGATTTAACATATTATTACCTAAATTAAACCTCTCCAGAGCTTCCTGCCTGTCATGATTTGTCACTGGCTGTCCATCCAAGTTTTCCAGTGCTCTCAGGTGAAATATGGTATACAAGCAGTAGTGAGGCAGACTTGCAACTGGGTTTTCAGCAAGGAACAGAGAGTTCAGATCTTGCAGAGGCTTTAGTTTAGCTATATCATGGAGCTAAACCAAAGAGAAAGAAAACAATGATTAGACATCCTCCTGAGAAGAATGAAACCCCCAGGAGTGAATTTCTGATTATGCAGAATGTTCTGTGTTAGATGTGTATCAAAGGATTTATTTTAACCTTTATGCTAAAGAATAATCTCTAAAAACCTACCAAAATACATAGTATTAAGACTAAAGTCACTTCCTTAAAATGAAATTATTTCCTCTATTAAAAAATGCTACTGCAAAGAGGGTAAATGCAATCGAGCTGTATCTTGGAAATTTCAGGATACCAAGGCCTGTTGACAGATACAACCTTCCAGAAACTTATGCTTTCCCAAACAACATAATACAGGTTTATATCTTCAACACCTGCACAAAAGGAGTTTTTCTGATAAATAACTTTATTAGGCTCCCAACCACTACATTTCACAGCAGACTGTGTGGAAAGACACTCAGCAATTACTCAGAGTAATCAATGTATGTAAATACACAGCTCACTTAATGAAACACCCTGAACAATTCCTGTTTCTAACTATAAGCACTTACTGAGGACACTTTATTCTGTTTCAAGTTAAGGCTGCGCAGGGATTTCAGTTTCTTCCCTACCCACACAGGAATGTGCTCGATCTCATTCCCTGCCAGGTTCAGCTTCTGTAAGTTCTGCAAGTGTTCTATGCCTTCAATTTTGCTGAAAATGAGAAGAGAAGCGTAATTTGTCATGAACCACAGCAAATTTAAAGTGAAATTGAAGCATTATGGATAAACGACAACAAAATCTGTCACAATCAATTAACCAAGAGATCAGCAAAACCATTATCTACTGCCATGGACAATTCAAATGAAATTATACCAGTTTACTTACAAGTACTAAACTAAGACCAAAAACCACAGCATGATTTTCTGTCATTGTAACAAAATCATTACTTTTGCATACCTTCATTTCAATATTTGGGCATTTTCTATGAGTATCTGTGAGGATTAAGTATTAAGTAAACCACGAGTACTATAACAGAGTACAGCAGGATGTGCTCCTGTGACCGTACTATTTTTTGGGTATATATGAACTGCACATAACTGAAGTCTGAAAACAGAGCAGTAGCTAAAAGCTGCTGTGCCCTTTTCAATTCCTGTTGAGGGAGGAAGTTGTGTGAATGCAATGTGTAGAAACGCTGGGGTTTTACTCACTTCCCATTGTAAATGTCTCTACTGAAATGGCAGCTTCTCTGCTGTAAAGGCAGTTTCATAATAGTAAAGATCATAATTCATTGACTGAAAAATTAAAAGCAATTAAGAGTTTTGCTACTGCATGAACCCTTCAACACTTTGAAACAAGACACCAAGACAACCAGACACACTCTCAAGAGTTCAAAAGCAATTTAGTGAGTTTATGGCCTGCCTGATCAAGCCCATTCAGCTTCCTCTCCTAAAAGAAAACTTATTATATTACCTGTAATAATAAACTGTAAAAGTTTAATTAATTTTTTAATGTATTTAATTGGGTTACTGGCCACTCTTCATTGTGGTATCTGGAAACTTGCACTGCTGGCTTGGTTTCCAAGGAAAACAAATTAAACCACAGCCATGGTACACCAACAGCACTTCCCAGAACTATTTATACTTCTAATACCTCTGAGCTCGTGCTTTTTAAAAAGACCTCAAAGCCTGTTAGTCTCAACACACAACTGGGAAATTCACCTCAAGTGTTCACTCCTGTGAGAGAACTCACTTAAACAGTAAAGGAAGATCAGCTCTATTGACCCTGGGCTCTCCAAACCCTTTGGTGTTGCCTCTTACCTGATTTTGTTGCCAGACAAGTTGAGTTCACGCAGCTTCAGCAGTTTATCCAACTTCTCAATCTTCTCTATTTGGTTGTTACTAAGGTTTAGCACCTCTAGTTTAGAGCACTTTTCCAAATTTTCTATGTACTAAAGAACAGAAAATTAATCCCTTAGCATTGCAGGGTTTGGGTTTTTTTAAGAGAAAGGCAGATTTCTATTAATTAAAAACTCCAAGTATTCTAACATTTTATTAATCGCAGTTTTACTGTGGTATTCTAAAACCCACTCTAGCTACAGTCTTCTACAGTGTTGGAAAGCTGGATTTTAAATTTATAGTGGGCCAGTCCTCATCTACATGAAAAGGAACATGTTATTAAAAAAACCCCACCAACACCGCCCCCAAACCAGCAGAATCCAAAACCTAAAAAATTACATGAATTAATCTCTTTTAAACATCACTCTAATTAATCAATGTTTTTTTCTTTTGCTCAAGTCTCCATTGCCTTTTCTTTTTTAGCAGAAGTTGGTTGCAGAACTAGGCTAACAGAATCAGACTATGCTGTCTACATTCACTTAAAAACAAGCCGGCATTAAACAATAAATCATAATTATTCTTAACTTTGTTTAATTTTATTTCTAATAACTTACCTTAAATTTCTTGTCCCCATCCTTCAGGGAAGAAAGATTCAGGGAGCTTATATATGCCAAATTTTGCTGTTTTGAGAGCCCCTTTATAAGGGGTTCAGTTATGTACTTAACTCCTGGGCTAAAACAATTTTCACCTGAAATTAAACAGAAAGGATTGATGATTTTTATGTTTGTCATTTTCTTTACACTGAATACTGGAAAAACATTGAAAATTATCCCTCCAAAAGCATTTAGAGGAAGAAGTAAAAGTCTCATTATTCTCCCCTGCTTTCATTACTCCCATTTCCGCATTTGTGTTCCAAAAAAAAAAAAGATGAAAGCAATTTTTTCAGGCTTCTTTCCAACAGATCATACATTAATCACACAATTCACAGAACACTGGCTTTTAATGCTTGTGGTATGTACTTGATATCAGTATTATCAGTATTATTTATTATACAATACCTTTCTGAAATTTAAAAGCAGGTCCAACGTTTTCTGCTGGAGCATCCAGTTGCTGGGGCCCCTGCTCCATGCTTTTGTGAGCAGCTGGCGAGGTCTGTTGGCCAAGATGTGGAGATGTGGCACCTGAACTGACGGGTGACATTGGCTGAGGTATCTGAGATGCTGACGCCTGTGGTTTTCTAACTGCAGCTTTCCTTACAGAGCCTTTCTTCATTGCCAGAAATGCTGGGTATCACATGGCAAGATCTGGAAGAACAGAAACAAATATCAGCCTGTGTATAAAGCTGAATCTTAAAGGTTTGCGCGACAACCAAGGTGCTACAGAAGCAATCTGTGCCAAAAACCCCATCTATGCCAAATCTCCAGCGGGTGCCAGCTTCCAGTTTTCCTGGCACTGGGAGGAATGGTTACACCTTTACACTCCCACCCTTCTACAGCCCCAGGCATTGACTGAGCTGCTTGTTGTTTGCAACTCATCTTCCTCCTGTCCTGCAGGCTGTGGTTTACACAAAGTCTGGCAGGTCTGGAGATACTCTCAGCTCACACTAACAGAGCTGGCAGGGACACAAACAGAGGATTGGATCCCAACTGTTTTTACCAAACGTAGAAATCACCCACTTTGCAGCCAGAAGAACAAATACAGTCAAAAGAAAAAGGCAACTGAAAAAAAAATTAAGATCAGTCTAGCACTGGCATTCCCAGAGTCTTCCTTCCTGCATACAAATTATCCTGTGACTGCCTGGGAAATTCCAGAGAATGTTAACAGAGACTTCCCTCAGTGATGAACATATTTCCCCAGGGATAAGTGTAGGAAAAGTCATGTACCCTGTGTGACAAAGCCCTTGTAGCAACCATCTCTAAGAGACAGAGCTTTACTAACACCTCCACCCCCTGAACAAAGGGCACATTTTAAGACATTCTTTATCATAGAAAAGTCTTCTGTTAGGGGAACTTGGAGCTTTGTGAGTGATTACATCGTGTCTTGGGAATACGTTCTTCATTGAGATGGGGTTTTTTTCCTTCCGAAATTGGAAAGGAAATAAGGACAAGGGAAGGGGGGCAAGAATAAAGGCACTATTTTCTATCCATTACTTGGAAACGCAATTCATACAGGATCCGGACAGTGAGACTGGAAGGGGCAGGAGAAGGAGAAAGATGCTGGCGCGCCACATTGTAGGAAAAGCCACATTGGGGCGTTCCTTCATGTTTCAAGGAGCGCAGTTCGTGGTTTTAACGCTGCTTCCTGAGGACAGGCTGTGGTTTCGCAGTGACACCCACGGCAGAGCCGGCGCGGGGCTGACCGGGGATCGGGGCCCTGTCCCCCATCCCTGTCCCAGTCCCCCCATCCCCTCCCGGTTACCGCCGCAGGGCGATCCCGCTGCGGTCGCGGCCGCCCCCTCAGGCCTCCGCTTTGATTACCTGCGTTGACATGGTAACGCCGTCTCACCGCTCGCCGCCGCGGCACGGGCGGGCAGGGCGGCCCCGGGGCGCTCCGGAAGGATGGCACCGGCTCTCAACGCCCCTCTCCGCCGCCTCCTTCCCCTCACCGAGCGATCGCCGCCCGCACCGCTGAGCCCCGGGCGCTGCGGCTCCTTTAAGGGCGCTCCCTGAGGGGACGCCCCGCCGCCATTTTGTCCGGTCGGCGGCCGCGGCGGGTGAGGCTGAGGGGCGGGGCTTTGTCGAGGCCACGCCCCTCCCGCGCCGTTCCCGCCGCCGAGGCCCCGCCCCCGCTCGCCATTTCCCGCCGCGTCCCCTCAGCGCCTCATGGGGCTTGTGGTAACTAAAGCCCAGATCACTGTATAAACAATTAAATCTTGAGGGATTTTGGTCTATTTGAACTCCGAGTCGCTGTGTAAACAATAAAACCTGCTCTGCTGATAGATATTTTTTCCTCATCTGTATTGTTACGTATGTCACGTTAGCATGTCAATGCAAAATTGCGTACAAATGCGCTTCATTCTGTAAGATTGGAAATACACAGTTCATTTACTATTATAAACTCGGTGTGTCCGGTCTAAATCACAGTCATTTGCACAGAGGTGTGTAAATAAATCTCTTTTTAACACTTCGACTTTGTTAGTTCAGCATCTGTATAGCTAAGTGTGAAATGCAGGGTTGAAAAACCAGTAGACTCTGTGGAAAATGTAGGGAAAGAGCATAATTAGAGTTTAAAAACGTTATTTCAGAGTATTGTTAGACTTTGAAAACATTTCCTAGTGTTCTTCGCTATTTGCACCTTGTAATTTACATACCACCCCTATTGGTATTTAGTAATACGTATTTTGGCTATTCATCTCAATAATATTAAGAATCTTATATTTTACAAGCTTTTATTCTATTATTGCTTCCCTTCTAGTTCATTACGTTTGGTGAGAAGCTGACCTTACTGTAATTTCATTTTATATCGATCAGAAACAGTTTTGTAAATGCTTTTCCCGTAAAGGTTGACCACAGTATTTGTTTAAACTTCAACATTCTTGCACAACTTTGTTTAACTTTACATCAACTTATTTGTTGAGGTGCTATCCTAGATATCAGGCCCGCGAAGGTTTTGTCACCAATGGTTGTGGGGGTTTTTTTTGCAAACGTTTGCAAGGTTTTTCTGCAAATGTTTTCAATTTTTTTTTTTTTTTTTTTTTTTGCAAAATGCTGTTTAAGATAGTGCGTGTTGATATATTGGACCCTAATGTTTCCATATTGCAGTTTTATTTGTAATGGAAATGGTCAGAAAGTTGGCATAATCTGGAATACAAATGGCTAAAAGAAATTTGTAAGGGAAACGTTATTTCAAAACAACCAAAAAACAATGCTGGTCTAAACACATCCACATATTGTTTGATATAACTCAAATGCTTTTTTCCTTCAGACACAAATTTAAAGTCACTTTGATTTAAAAAATTACTTTATTAAGGACAACTGAATCTATTATTTTGTTTGTTGGGGTTTTTTCTACCTCTGAAAATTATTTTATTGACGCAGTTGTCAGAAGGGAAGTGAGGACTGACGCAAGATTGCTGTGGACATATCCAAAATTGAAATCCTAAATTTAAAAATTCCCAAGTTTAGCAATTCTGGCTTTCTCAGGAGGAGGCAGTAGTGTTTTAGTAAAGAATGATCTGCAATTAATTATTAACTGTGAGTGAAATGTGTTGGTGGCATTTCTGCTCACCCACAGCAGAGGCTGTTTAACCCACCCTCATTAACATCTATGGTTTGCTGTCGTCCCAGACACAATGAGTATTTTAATATATTTTATTGTTTTGCTATTTTCTGGAACGACTTTCAGCCAGGAGAAAACGTGAGTAAAACAAATAATGGAATTTACTGGAATTATTACTTGATTGTCGTCCTCTCTTTTGGGTAAATAAATCCAGAATTTAAGCAGAGCCAGTGCAAAGGGCACTATCTAAATAGGATTTTAATTAGTGTCTTACAATAACCTGGTTATCCTGTTTGCTTTAACTCTGTGTACGTAACTGAATTACAAAGGGAAGTAAGAAATCTGAGAGAAATATAGTTCCATTACCCTGTTTTTGTTTTATATTCCACGTACAGCTATGTTCTTACAGCACCAAAGATCTTCCGAGCTGGGGCCTCTGCGAAAGTTGTAGTTCAAGCTTTTGGTTACGAGGAGGAATTTCCAGTCAATATTGCCCTCAAGAGCTATCCAGATAAGCTTGCTGTGTATTCGTCTGGTCGGATTTCCTTAAGTCCAGCCAACAAATTCCAAGATGCTGTGACGTTATCAGTAAGGAATTCAGACTTTTCTTACAGTCTTTTTATTGGCACCTTTAGTGATAGGTGTTAAAAAAGGTTATGGTAAGTTTCGAGTTGTTTAAACTGGGGAGGGAAGCCTAATGCCCCAATCTCTGGTCTGAAATTAAAATTACGCTGAATAAAATCGGTGTAAAGGAATGACACTGAAGTTAAACATACAATCAAACTATTTTAGAAACATTACCACAGTTGCATAACTTTAAAAATAAAGAGAGAGAATCAAATCAAAGTACCACCCACAGCAGCAGCTTTGTTGTGGCCAGGATTCATCATGTGCACAAACAGAAATCTGATAATTTGTACTGTTGTAACTCATAACTGGGCTTTGAACTTTGCTGGTTTAGTTCTGGGCACAAATAAAATGCAATATTTCAGAATATCCATAGCTTGATACTCCAGACCATCATCTATCATGTAAGCAAGACTAAATCTGTGCGACTGTTGATATTTTTATTTAATGCTACTCAACCACAGGTCTGCAATTGCTTTTCAGATCCTCTTTTCATCAAAAAATACTGTAGGAAAAATACATGAAAAATATTTTAATAATCTTCAAAAACCTTTATTTCTTCTCCCCCAGGTTCAACCAACAGATTTACCAAAAACAGATAATTCAGACAAGTATTTGTATTTGGAAGCTGTTTCTCCACATTTTACAAGATTTAAAAAAATTCCTGTTTCCTATGAGAATGGGTTTCTTTTTATTCATACAGACAAACCAGTTTATACTCCTGATCAGTCAGGTAAATAACGTTTATCTTGGCTGGTATTTATATTTTTAAAATCTGCTGACTCTGCCAAGGAATTAGGATTTAAATGTCCTTTAAACTCTTTGTTGTGTTGCATTGCCATCAGCTGATATTTAATTCCTTAATCAGCAGAATATTGTTTTGAACTATTTGATCATACTGTAAAAGTTAATCACTTCTCCCTGCCCTCCTCACCCTAAATGATTCATTTGTGGCACAAAGAGTGAAAGATTTTCCTAGTCATTTGTTTAAAATATTAGTGACTTTTTTGGTTGTTTTGATTTTGAGATTTATTGCTCTAATTCTTACAGTGAAAGTCAGAGTTTACTCTCTGAATGAAGAACTGCAGCCAGCTCGGAGAGAGACTGTCCTAACTTTTGTGGTGGGTTGCAATGGAATTTAATATTATTATTTTTTAGCTCTAATAACAAATAAAGGTAGGTAGGTAGGTAGATGGGAAATCAGTATTGCAATCAATGTTTAATAAAGCTCTCCGATTTTTTGCATGTATCCAGACTTCTTTTAAAAGATCTAAAATTGACTTTGCAAAGTTGGATAGAGGTTTTCAAGTCCCAGATGTGAAGTTGTTATAGAATACAAAAATCTTTACTATCTGGGAAAAAGATTTTTGAGGGAATTTTAGTAATATATGGGGTTTATACTGTTTGTTTCATTTAAGATATAAAAATAATCAGTATCTACTATATTTTTTTAGCCTTTAACGATTGGCTTGTTATTACAGTAACTTTTTAGCTATTTTAAGCATAGCTTTTACTTGATGGAACCAAGCTATCAGAATTTCAGTCTGAGTTGTTTCTACAAATGTTTGTGTTTTTATGCTCTGAAACTCTTAAGAAAAATATGTCATGGGCAGGCTGCCTCTGAAATCACAGGATGAAGATTCTCCTTTTGACAAGAACAATCTGTAACTGCTCGTTCTTTCCTCTTATCATTTCAAGGATCCTGAAGGAGTAGAAGTGGATATTTTGGAAGAAAAAGATTTTACTGGAATAGTTTCTTTTCCTGACTTCAAGATTCCTCCTAATCCTAAGTAGATTTATTTAATGCTATTTTTATTGGTGAATTATTAACATAATAATGCTTTTTTATAGTGACTGTCATAGGGTGGTTTTGCATGGTGGGCATGGCTTAAAACATGAAGATTTCTAACATTTCACATAGGGTGGAATCGTGATATAAATAGGGACCTTATGGCAGAGTATTCTCCTTAAAGAACAGTGAGGGGTAGGTTTTTCATGCTCAATTAATAAAGAATATTAATGACAATTAAAGCTTTCCACTGTAGAGATATAAACAAAGATGTGGTGACTTCATATTTCATATGTATTTCATACAAATCACCACCTGTTTTTTCAGGAACAGCAGCATAAAAAAGAAATATCTCTTCAGTTCTCCTTTTAGTCTTGAGAGGGTGCTGAAGCATTGCTGAGATGGCAGAAGGATCATAGGGGCTTGAGAACCTGGTTTTTAACTGATTTTATTTGCACTGATTTTAATTTAAAATAAGTGTTAAGTAATTAGTGATGTATCAAAGAGAATCTGCTCAAAGTAGGCATTGAACACGTGCAAAAATTTGGTGCAGAATTTTCCTCGCTAAGAGATTATTATCATGAACTGTTATTAAGCAGTAACAATAATTTTTGCCTTCATTAATTTTCATCTCCAAAACTCTTTGATTGCTAACATATCATAGGTATGGAATTTGGAAGATTAAAGCCAAGTACAAGAATGATTTTGTGACCTCAGCTGAGGCAAAATTTGAAGTTAAGGAGTATGGTAAGATGTGCCCATACTGTGAACCTGCATTTTTAGTATTTTCGGTAACTCAAACCCCTTGAAATGCCACAATTCTTCAGTGGCTCAGCACCTGGGGCTACATGGATAAAATACACCCAAAGTGACCTTTTTTCTACTCCATTTCCAGCAATGCCAAGCTTTTCCATCGTCATCGAGCCAGAGAGTAACTTTATAAGTTCGGATAAATTTGAGAACTTCAGGATTGTTGTGAAAGCTAGGTAAGGAATTGGGCTTGGAATTCTGAATATTTTGTTTCTCTTCTTTTACCTGAGGAATGATTCTCATGAGTCCAGGAGTTTCCTCTTTGCCTTCCTCAACCAACCCTTTCATCAAAATCCTTTCTTCTCTGTAAGAGATCTTAAGTGACCCTTCTGAAATCCTTCCAAAGTGATTATTTTTCAGCAGAAGTGTTTAAAATACACAGACATTTGTTTTCCATCTCTTGCCTAGGCAATTACTCTTCTTCAAAAACAAATGCTTTGTTGCAGCCATTAAAGTAATCTCAAAAGCATTTATATTGTTTTATTCTCAGCTATTTTTACAACAAAAAGCTTCCAAGTGCTGATGTTTTTCTTCGTTTTGGAATAATTGAAGAAAGTGAGAAAAGAATGATGCCTCAGGCAATGCATGTAACGAGGGTAAGAAGCAGCAAGTCAAGTCTGTGTAGAATTCATGTGCATAATTCAGGACTGATCCATTTCCACTGAAGGTTTTTCCACTAAATTTGGTGAGAATGGGCCTCAAGTTGTAGTTTGCATCCACAGCTCCCCAGTGTGGGCTTTTCCTGTCGCTGTCATCAGGGGCAGAGAAATGGACTTGGAAACCAAACTCAGAGGCAGCGTCTGAGACAATGTCATTTCCATCTGGTGTAATTGCTCTCTCGGCCAAACTGTGTGATTTAAAACTTCCATGTAATAACTTAATTGCTATCTATTACAGAATAAATGAAATCAAATGGAGACAAGTAGATCAAAATTATGTTGATTTATTGTGGGGATTCTGTTCTCCACTAATAATCCCCTTTCCTCACGTAGTGAAGATATGTCTGTGTTAGCCCTACCTCTTGCTGAGCCTGCACACAAACTCTGCTATATGTGCCATTAGTTGATTAATTTAAAACAATTTTAGGGAATAAATTACTCTTTTTTGAAACATCTCCACCTTTGATTTCCTCTGAAGACAGACAATGAACAGAAACATATTGGATCTGCATATAGTCTTTGTATTATTTCTAAATTATTGACTATAAAGTGATGATTTCTATTTCATTTCCAGATTGAAAATGGAGTTGCTAAGATAAATTTTAACAGTAAGAGAGCAGCAAGTTCTATAGGGTTTGACAGTCTGGAAGCACTGGATGGGTCATATTTATATATTGTGGCCTCAGTGTTGGAGTCTACAGGTAAATTGCTTTTTAATTGCAATTTTTCTTAACATTTCTCCAAATGTGAACAGAACTAGAAAAGAAAATTATAAGGATAACTTTCCTAATATCAGACTTCCTTTAATATACAGTTTCTTCTTCCAAAAACTTGTAAGGAAGAGCAGCCCATTCTCACTGCAAAAAAATGGTTAGGGCTTAAACTTACTTCTGGCTATTTGTCACATGGGGTGCCATGTTTTGTTAGGTGGCCTCAGTGGAGAAGTAGAGTTCGCTGGAGTCAGGTTTGCTGCCTCTCCTTACAAGCTGGGTTTGGTTGCTACTCCTCTCTTTGTGAAGCCTGGACTTCCCTTCTTCATTAAGGTCAGTTCCCAGGAGCAGGGTGGTTGCACGTTGCAACATAAACCCTGTAATGCAGAAGCTTTGTCATTTTCTCTCCATATCACTCTGTGTCTCAACACACTTTAATTTCCATCGACTTGTACATTTTTTGACTCCCTGTTGCAGAAGCAGCTGAGCAGCTTGGAAGCTTCTCCCTGAAAAATGTCACCATTTCTTTACCCTGATGAACAGGTGCAGGTGAAAGACACCATGGACGACTTTGTTGGAAACGTCCCTGTAACTGTCACTGCAAAATCACTTAGTGAGCAGATGGATGAGACTCAGTTGATATCAGAGGGTTCAGAAACTGGGAGAAGAAAAACAAGTGTCAGCGATGGAACTGCTTTGTTCGTTGTTAATATCCCATCGAACAGCAAAATGTTGGAGTTTCAAGTGAGTTGAATTGTTCCATGAAATTATTTCTTCGAGGGTGTAATTATTTCCTTGAGGGTAAGGTCTTGAGCTGGCTTTTGTTGTATTAATCCCTCTGAACAACATATTGCAGAGTGATTTTAGTATTGCCATTGCTTCTTTACTTGGGTATAATTCTGTACTCAGACTAGTCAGACATTTTGTTATCTTTGCAGGTAAAAACTGCAGATCCACATCTTTCAGATGAAAACCAAGCAAGTAAAACCTATGAAGCAAAAGCTTATTCATCACTGAGTCAGAGTTATCTCTATATTGACTGGGCTTCAAACCACAAAGCCCTTGAAGTGGGGGATGTAATAAATATTAATGTCTATCCACAGAGTCACTACATTGATAAAATACATCACTACAGCTATTTGGTAAGTAACAGATGTTTCTGCATAAAATATTGAATTGCAATTTAATATATATGGTCATGGATGAAAAACCTCAGCAATCAAGAACTATCCTCAGCATAGGATATGTGCAGCTCAGACAAGTGCTTCCTTTCAGATCCAATCTGTCAGCTTTATAGGAAAAAAATAACAGTCTCACGTTTAAATTATGTATTAAGTCTATTTTTTTTGAATTCTCATCTGACATTGACTGAGATTGAGGACAAGTAGTATTGGTCTCCAGAGCTATTTCAGAAGGTGAAATGTAGATGAAGGAAAAGAAGTGCAGAGACAGCACTTCTTTTTAGTGGAAGATATAAATTCAAATAATTATTACATGTGAGAAATAGACTCAATATGAAATCTGACTTTTTTATTCTCCATCGTTTTTTTTAAACTATAGATCACATCAAAAGGGAAGACAGTAAGCTTTGGAACCCAGGAGAGAATTAAGGATTTGGAATATGAACATCTAACTTTTCAGATAACCCAAGAAATGGTTCCTTCAGCACGGCTTATTGTTTACTACATAGTCATGGGAGAAGAAGCTGCAGAGTTAGTGGCTGATTCAGTTTGGCTGAATGTGGAACAGAAATGTGGGAATAGCCTTGATGTGAGTAGCAAAATAGGCACTGAAATTTGTGGGCTTGCATTTATTTTATGGCCAGATTTTATCTTGGACTTACACAAGTTCTTTCACACTTAACTTATTAAAGTGTCTGCTTCAGCTGGATTGGTTTTGGAACAATGTGCTTTCAAAATTACCAATGTTTCTTTTCAATTTATAGGTTAAGCTGCAGTCAAGCAAAGAGACACTGAAGCCAGCAGAGGTTGTATCACTCACCATGAAAACCCAGTCCAGTTCCTTTGTTGCTTTGTCAGCTATGGACAAGGCAATATATGGAGTCACAGGGAGAAGGAAGAGAGCAATGGAAAAGGTGAGGTAGCAGCCATAAAAGGAAATCAAGTTGCTCTTTGTTTCATGTTCACATTCAGTAGCTGATACGTGTCATGCACTCAAAGTTAATTTCTGGAGTAGTTAATTTCAGTCAGCCTGAAAATGGGCAGAAGAGAATTCAAGCCAGAATGAAAGTTGTTGGTTTATATCTACAGTTGAAAATTATTAAAAGAATTAGTTTACAATCTTTTGAATTCCAGTAGAAGTAAACTGTGGTTTTAAAGGCAGAAAAACCTGAACTCTCCCATTAGAATGCCTCAGACTTGGCCAAGAACAGGTTGCAGTGTTGGAGAGCTCCTTGCTCAAGGAGCCATGGAGACCATGATCTCCTTCTTTGTTTTTCCCTCAGCCTCTGCAGGCTGTGTTCTGAAGGCACTCTGGCAGCATGGTGCGTGTGTTTCTCCTCAGATAATGCTGCAGCTGGAGAAGAGTGACCTTGGCTGTGGGGCTGGGGGAGGACGGAACAACGTCGCCGTGTTCCGAATGGCCGGGCTCACCTTCCTGACCAACGCAAACGCTGACGACTCGGAGGAAGCAGGTGCATTCCTGTGGTGCAGGCATGGAGCTGGGGGCTTTCTGAAATACTCTGTTGTCATTCTCAGTTATTATCTTGGAACCCAAGGGCATGCATATACTAGTGGTTTTTGAGGGAGGAAAACATCTTGTGGTTCAGCTGCTGTAATGGAGAGGGAAATACTTACATGTAATTAAAACAGCAAACAGAAAAAGTTTCACACATTTGGAATGTGATTCTATGGAATTGTTTGTAGTTAGCAGGACTATGCTGTTACAAGAAAAGTTCACGCTGTTTGTACTTGCTTTTGTGTTTTTGGACAGGTGAACCTTGCAATGAAGTGTTGAGAACCAAACGGTCTGACTTCAGGGAAAAGATACTCAAAGAAGGTGTTAAAAATATTTCTAAGAATATTGTTATGAAAGAAAATCACATCCATTAGAAACCAAGAATCTGAGTGTTTGCTTACTAATTTTAATGTATTTGAGAGACTGACAAATATGGACAATGATTTAAGAGAGGACCCCATTTATAAAGCCTTTTAGGATTTAAGTTCATGTTGAAAATACAGCAATGTTGAAGGTTTGAGCAACCTAGGCTTGTGGAAGATGTCCCTGCCCATGGTAGGGGGTGCAATGAGAATGAGATGATCTTTAAGCTCCCTCCCAACCCAAATCTGTGATTCTCTGGTCTTTTCTTTTTCTGAAGAGGCATAACTGAAAACTCACAGTACTATCCCATGACAGTCTTTCCCAGTCACCCCACGCCAGACCAAGCCTGTCAGAAGAGCCTTTGACTGATAAATTTTAAAATGTAATACAACTGATCTTATTTATATTTTTAATTCAGAATAGTAATTGTTAAGCGTGTGTCACTAAATTTGAAAAATAACAACTTCATCCTCAAAAATTTGTCTTCACAGAAATCCTGCAAAGAAGTCATTTGGAAATAAAAGCTTTATCTCAAGGAAGTGAATTATTTAATTTTCGTTTCAGTATCCAAATACCGAGACCCAGAAGTGCGGCAGTGCTGCATGGCTGGAGTCAAGGCATATCCAGTCTCTGAAACCTGCAGGGAGAGAGCTCAGAGAATTCGGAGAAACCGAAGGTGCATTTCTGCATTCAAAGACTGCTGTGAATTTGCCAACAGGCTGCGGCTGGAAGAGCCAAATAAGCTCCTAATATTGGCCAGAATGCGTGAGTATGAGAGCTCTGGGTGCCCTGCTCCAGCAGAACAGGGGGAAAGAGAGGTGATGGAGTCTATTAACCCCTCCCTGGTACCTGTCAGGGTTATTCCAGAGAGAATTTTACTAGTCTCCCAAGACTTCTGTTGTATATCCCTGAAAAGGGGCAGGAAAGCAGTTCTTTATTCTGTCCAGCTCTCTATCCTGTTCACCCAGGTTTAGAACAAGCAGAACTGCACTTAGAGAGTTTTAAGAGTAAAGTTGAAGGCTAAATTTGAATCCTTTGCCCAAGACAGCCAGTGGGTAACACCTCAGGAAAGATCAGTGGGAGTGTAAAATTCCTTGTCTTCCATTATCTCCCTGTAATTGCTTGTTAACAAGGTGATCTGTCAGGATGTTGGACAGGTATTCACGTGTGTAAATGGACGAGGTGGAATTAACACAGATTTTTGACTGAGGGTATGCAGATACCTTTTTCCACGTATCAGAGGTTTTTTTACTTGCTTTATTTATGTTCTTCAGATTTTGAGGCTCTCTTGGAACTGGATGAGGCACAAGTTCGTAGCTACTTCCCTGAAAGCTGGTTATGGGAAGTTCACCAAGTTTCTTCAAGGTATAACTTTTCTGAAATCAGCTTTATAGAAAGGAAATGGTAAAACTGAGGTTAACTGGGTAACCTTAGTTGCACCTGAGATGTGTGCTGAAATGCAGGGTTATCCAAACAAACTATTCCTGCCCTGCTCCCCACCATGCTCCCTATGTTGTGTGGTGCCCAGATTGTTGAGCCACTTTTCCTTTCACTTTGGACCTTACTGAGTACCAGCTTCTGTGAAATCAGCTAAAACCAGGTTTGTTCAAACAAAAATCCAGAATTCCTGTTTTCTGGCTGTGGTCTCAGAGCTTCCCTGAGTCTCTCTTGGAGTGTTGCTGGTGATGAGCTGTCCTGTTGACAGACGGTGATTGGTAGTGGGTAACTGTAACAACACTTCTCACACAGGTCCAAGACTCTGTCTGTCACCTTGCCTGACTCACTGACCACCTGGGAAGTACAAGGTGTTGGCATTTCAGATAAAGGTAGGTGCTGCAACCTGATTAGTCTGGAGCTAAAGAATCAGGAAGCTTTGTAGACCCTCCCATTCAGTTTGACACTTAACGTTCTGAAATGTTCACTTTCTGGTTGATAGACAGGAAAAGGAAACAAAAATATGTGTTTTAGGGAAAGTAGATTACTTCATGTCATGTTGTGAGTGTCAGTGGTTGGGAAAACAAAGCCTGCCTTGTGTGTGACAGTGGATCATAATAAATGAGTAAGAAGAAGAAAAAATACTGAGTAACTCTTCCCTGGACAGCTTTACATTGTCCTGCTACCTGTAGCTCAGGGACTTGAGATTTTCCAACAAATTTGGTAATCCAAGCAGAGAATTTATTTGGGAAGAAGAAACCCAAAGAACCTGGTATGTCAGCAGGGGTGTGAGGAGTGGGAGAGAGCAGTTTGGATCAGGAAGCAAAAGCCGGGGCACTTTAAAAAAGCTTGGACTCTTCGAAGTACACTCCAAAAAATGATAAATCATCACTAAAGTATGTCAGGACCTTTTCAAACTTGTTTATCAGAAGGGTGGATAAGACACTCTGCTTTTATGTCTTTAATTCTCTTAGGTATTTGTGTTGCTGCACCTTTGGAAATCCAGGTTATGAAGGATATCTTCCTGAGCATTTATGTTCCTTATTCCGTGGTACGAGGGGAGCAAATTGAGTTAAAAGGATCCGTTTATAACCATAAAGCCTCTGCAATTAAGGTAATTTGTGTTAATGAGTTCTGCGGAAGGATTAAAATAATATTAAACTAAAAAAGCATTTTTCCTGTGAGTTTCCAGTATAAACAGATCCTTGGATCAGATTTCTCCAGTGCTTAAGCCAGTGTTAAGTAGTGCAAACAGAGAAGTAGCATTACATTGTACATTACAATCATTACGGGATTTCAGTGGCTTTGATATTTCTCTGGTGCTGTACCTGCCATGGAAATGAAACATTAAAAACTTTCCACGTTTCAGTTCTGTGTTAAAATAGCAGCTGGAAATGGAATCTGTACTTTTGGAGATTCTGCAAGTGCTGGATCGAGGCTGCAGAGCTGTAAATTTAAGAATCTGGATGGTGGTTCTTCCTCACCAATTACATTCCGGATACTCCCACTGGAATTGGGTCTTCACACTGTCAATTTTACATTGCTGACCCCCAGGAACAGTGAAATTGTAGTTAAAACTTTACGTGTTATGGTAAGGAAAAAAAAATCTAAATGCTTTTTTAGCCTTTTTTTTTTTTGATTTTCAAATTGGGTTCAATTGAGCCAATATGGAAATTTTGCTCTATTTTAATGTTATCACATGATGTCCTTGAATTTACTGAGGTGTGTGCAGTGTAAAAATGAATGGCTGAGTATTTGAGCACACACAGTTTTAAACCTTGATTACAAGAACTGTCAGAAAGATTATATGTGTAGAAAGATAGATTAGAACTTTGTAAGCAAGGAGAATACTTTATTCTAAGTTGTTTGGTTTGGGTTTTCACTGAAACATGATTTCTGGTAATTTTTTTCCTTTCCTGAAGTTTTATTTAAATCTTTTGTTAAGTTTTTTCAATTGTGTGAGCTAGAACACTAACTGGATTTCATGTGGAACAGCTGTACCAGAGTTAGGTCAAACTCAACTACAGAAAAAGAAGGCAAAAATACTGTGGGTTTAACCTGTTGTTTCACCCTATTTGATTAAGCAAAAATGTTTCCATTTTCTACCTCTTGCCTCATAATGATTCCAGCCAGAAGGCATTAAGAAAGAACTCCATGCAGGTTTCACTTTGGATCCACAGGGTGTTTATGGTAAGAGAACTGATGATGTGTCTTCGTGTTATTTTTTCATGCTCTCGATTTGTGATGATCAAGTTTTTCATAATGTGAAAAAATTGGAATTTCTCCTCCCTGAGATATTGTAAATACATCCTTCCCCAGGGATTTCCTGGCCTTGGCTTAAGGAAACTTGGGTTAATTTCTTAGAGGAATCTTCATATGTATCTTTTAGTGTGATATGACAGCAAGCTTTTCTCAGCAGGTGCTTTATAAATGGCAATAGAATATGTTCTCATTTAACCACAGAAGCCACACAGTTCAGGTCCAGATCAGATTTCTTTTTTGGTAACAGAAGAAAGATAAAGAGTTTGCACCTGTTCCTTTTCAAATACTGATGTTGTTTGCATGTGCATTTGGGAATATTTCTAGTTTTCAAGTGTTGGTTGCTGAACTCTCAGTTGTAACCTTCAATCTGTCAATTACAGCTGAATCATCTGTTGATTTAGATTGTGCAATATGATATATATACACATCTTCAATTACAGGTTCAATCAAGAGACGACAAGAATTTCGATACAAAGTCCCACTAAATCTGGTCCCTAAAACACAAATTGACAGAAGTATCAGTGTGAAAGGTAAATTGAAACTTTTAGTGCACTGCATATGTACTTTCCATATATATGTGTCCTTCTCCTCCTATTTTGTATTAAATTAATCTAATTTATTCCTAGGTTCTTTTTCTTTTGAGAGCAGGCTTTTCAAGTCCCCTTTTTGTGTAGAAATTTAAGCACTTCATAAAGAATGGTTGCTCCTAAGTGTCAGTCAGACTCTGCCCTTGGATTCGCTTTCGTGATCCGTTGTTTAAATCAATTTTGGGGTTTTTCCTTCCACAGGACATCTTATGGGTGAAGTGATTGCCACGATCCTGAGTCCCAGTGGCCTGCAGATGCTGACCAGCCTGCCCAAGGGCAGTGCAGAGGCTGAGCTCATGAGCATTGCCCCAGTATTTTACGTGTTCCGCTACCTGGAGGAGTTGGATAACTGGCATTTACTGGGCCCTGAGACCTTGAGGTCAAGGACTCAGATGAGGAGGAAGATGAAAGAAGGTAGGAAAATCTGCTGCTTCTCTTGCTTCAGAGTTGTAGAGGTCCTCAGCCTTTGCTGAGTGAGAAGGGTGATACATGTGGGGGAGCGAACATAATTCTCATAACGTTCTTTGTGCCTGATGTATCCCTTAGGAATTGTGAGCATCTCGTCGTTCAGGAACCCTGACTGCTCCTATAGCATGTGGAAGAATGGGCAAGCTAGCACATGGTGAGTTAAAAGGGGTTTTGGGTTGGAAAAAGGCTTATTTCACTCCTTTGCTTTCATATTTTTAGTAACCACCAGATAAAAGCATGATGGTAGATTTAAGCAGCCCTTACAACTTTTTATTCCTTGCTTTCCCTTGCCAAATCTTTTCTTAGCGTCCATAATTCACACCATGACAGCCAAGATGGGTTTAGGATGTAATGAGTTCATACCCTAAAACACGGGAATTGATCCTGGTTAAAATTATTTCAGTAATTACTGCCCATTTGCTAGGCTAAATTTGAAATTAATCTTCATTATTCCTTTGAACTGTGGGAGTGTGTAGGATACAGAATCCTAAACTGTGCAAATTTGTGTCTGCCCTCTGCAGTGTGGGAGCACCTGCCAATCTAAACAAACAGGATCTGTTTGCTTTCCTGGCAGGTTGACAGCTTTTGCTTTAAGGATTCTTGGACAAGTTAATCAATACATTGATCTTGATCAAAAGTCTGTTTGTAATTCCCTTCTGTGGCTGATTGATAACTGTCAGATGCCAGATGGGTCATTCAATGAATTTTCAAACTACCAACCAGTGAAACTACAGGTATGAAACCCAAACTTTTTCTGTGCTTAGACAGTAGAAGCTGAGGGCACCAGGAGATAAAGTGTTTTAGCAGTGCAAGTTATTTTAGGCGGAATTTCATCAGAACACCCATTCAAGACAACTTTTCTCTTTATTCTGGATTCATTTAAAGCACAGCACAATCTTGCAAACCTTTCTGTTTTCCCACATAAAGTAGCTGCTTGCCACTTCTTAATATTTAGAAAAAGAATATTGGAGTTCATTTTACAATCTAATAGTCCAGGCTTGTGAATAACTTCATATATTTTGGTTTCTTTTTTACAAAGAAGCTATTACCTTCCAAAGAGTCAGTGTATTTTCAGGTTTAATTAAACTGGTAGTTTTTACAGGAATTTCTGTTTGTTTCCATGCTGAACTGTGCAAAGTTTATTCATTCTAATCAACTTTAATTTCCATTTAATTATTTTTATTTGGTTTTTGTAGGGTACATTACCTCAAGAGGCTAAAGAAAAATCTTTGTATCTCACAGCATTTTCTATTATTGGAATTGACAAGTCAATTAAAATATGTCCTACTCAGGTAAACATTATTTTTATTTCTGGCAGCAGGCATGTTCTGGGCTTCTAGTTTCTTCCCTTTTCTTTGACATTTGTTTAAAGAAATCAAGAGGTTGTTTTAGTTTCACAGTTTTATTTGCTTTGTTAGTCTTTGTCTTCCAGAGGTAGCAAGAGAACAACAAGGAACCTCTGGATTTATTATAAGATACTGTAGGGGACATTGTGTACCTGTGTAGTCTTGATAGAGAAGATGTGTTTCTCCAAGGGTCAGCCTGCTGGGTGCAAGCTGTAACCTGTCCCTCTTTTCAGAAAGTCCACGATGCCAAGAGCAGAGCAGGGAATTATTTGATGCAGCACGTGCAGCTGGCCCAGAGCCCCTTCACCCTGGCCATCACCTCGTACGCCCTGGCCCTGGTGGACCTCAACCACCACTCGGCTCGGGCGGCGTTCTCTGCCCTGAAGAAGGAGGCCTTTGTCATAGGTACTGCTCTGCTCTCACTCCTCCTGACCAGCACTGTCCCCAGCAGCTGCTCTGCGTCCCATCTGTACTCACCACTTTACAAACATCCGATTTTTAGCTCAGGAGAAGTTGATTTCCATCCCCTGTTAGGTGCAGAGTGAGTTCCTCCCCATCTCCTGGCCCTGAGTGGGCAGTGCCTCACCTTGTGGAGCAGAGCTGCTGCTGTGCTTCCACCTGAACCCTTTTCTCCCCCTGCAGGTGACCCTCCCATCTACAGGTTTTGGAAAGATTCTTTCAAAGCACAGGACCAGCCAGCCCCCAGCTCTGTCACTGCACGAATGGTTGAAACCACAGCCTATGCCTTGCTCACTACTTTGCTAAGAGGGGATGAAAACTATGCCAAGCCTATCATCAAATGGCTCTCTGAAGAACAGAGATATGGGGGAGGATTTTATTCCACACAGGTGGGCTCTTAAACATTCTGTCCTTATTCTGCAAGTACCAAAATCTGAAGCTTTTTTTCCCATCCCAGGAAATTCAAGGCTGGGTGGGATGGAGCTGAGCAACCTGGTCTAGTGGAAGGTGTCCCTGCCCACAGCAGGGCTGGAATGAGAGGGGCTTTAGGGTCCCTTCCAACCCAAACCATTCTTTGAAATGAACATTTTAAGAGGATAATATAATTAAGTGACTACACTGCCAATACTCCACTGGATTTGGAAATGACTCCATTTCCATGATATTCTTGGTCTCTGGGAAATCTGACTTCTCTTCATTATTATAAACAGAAGTTTTATGAACAGAATCTCTGAAGTTAATTCTTTATAACTGATTTCTGACAGGACACTATTAATGCCCTTGAGGCCTTGACTGAATATTCCCTTCTTGTCAAACGGCTGAATTTGGACATGGATGTTAGAGTATCCTACAAAAATGGAGGACCCCTAAACTTATTTAAACTGACAGAAGACACTTTTGTGGGAAGAACTGTGACAGTGAGTGAATAATATTGCTTAAAAGGGAAACCAGAATCATCAGCATCTTGGTAAATAAGTATTTGAGCTTTGAAGTAGCTACTAAAGTAGCTGTCTTTTTTTGTTATAAAAAACTGGTAATAATTTGGTATAGAAAATGTTTAAGGACTCTGTTTCTCTGCTGTATTTAATATAATGGAATATTCACTTAAATTTAATATTTCTGCAGAATCTGTTGCGTATTTGAAATGTAAGCAAGACAAGCAGATCAGCTGACCTGAATTGTTGCTAATTGTTGCTAATCTTCATTATTAATGTCTAACTTCATTCTTCTCACCAATCCTTCAGGCACCTTTGCAGGATGACCTATATGTGAGCACTGGCAGCAGCACTGGCGTAGCTACAGTAAATGTAAGTGTGCTACCAGGGTTTTTAATTTGGAATTTTTCTTCTCTTAATATGGTGTGGTTTTGCTCAAGAGCTCCCCATTTCTTTCTGTGCTGATAATTTATTTGCTCTGCTTTGCTGGTATTTTTATATTACCAATAAAACAGACTTCTTGTTTTTCTTCCCAGTGTGAGTTTTTACAGTTTTATGCTGGTTTTGAGGATTGTTTCCTGCTGCTTCTGTTTTGTCTGATTTATTTGTATGTGTGCAGGTGAGGACAGTATATAACACCATTGGAACTTCTGAAGAGTCCTGTAACTTTGAACTGAAGATTGTTCCGAAGAGAGATGATGGTAAAGGGTTAATACAATTTTAAATGTTACTACTCAGGTCAGTGCAAGGGAGAAAAGGAAAAAATCCCATTTTTATGAGTGTTTTTTATTAAGAAAGAAATGATTTCTGCCACTTTCTAAATGCAAAACTGGAAAAGAAACTGCTAAAAGCTTTTTTAGCCCTGTTTGAAACTATTGCCTTCTTGTGCATAGAATTAATATCTTATATATTTCTGTTAGGTGCATTTTTAGTCATTTATGGAGAGTTTTTACAGTTGGGGGAGTGAGAAGAAAGAAATGTGATGGGGAGTGGGATGGTGACGGTAAATTCTACAAGGTACTGAATATTCTAGTGCAGTTACTGCAGGATATAGAACCACATTCTGAACTTTTGCCATGAAATGGTTTTGATAACACAAACACACAATAAACTACATTAAACTTTAAAGCTGTCATTTCTCCTGAGTTACCAAAGAGGTAAACGTTACTTGTTTGTGGCTAGACAGTGAGTTCCTATAAAAATAGCCCCCAAAGGAGTGTAAAGAATTACCTTCCCACTATGAAAATGCTTTGTGAGAATTTTGAGCTGCTACTTCTGGAGATTTATGAAATTCTTTGGCTCTGCTTGATACAAACAGGTCGCATAAAACAAGATGGGGAACCCCTGGGGCGCCTGGAGGCTTGTGCAAAGTAAGTGCAGCTGAGGGTTTGTTTATTAATAATTCCACCAGCTCTCCTGATCTTTTCTTTGTTTCTTCACTGTTATGTACATTTGTAAAGAGAATTAGAGCAAATGATCTCTGTGGGAAGGAGTCTTCAAGTTACATTTGGGTTCTTCTGGAATATAAGCATTAAAAGCCTTTTCATGCATGATATTGGCATAAATCTGAAATGACTCATCTGGACTATTTTGCTTCATTATGAGTTTACCGTGGCCTAAACGTTGACAGAATTTTCCTTAGGTTTTTCTGGGATCACATTCATATGTGTCTCTTTCATTTCAGTTATAATTAACTAATGCTGGGTTTAATCTAATTCAGGTACAGGCCCAGTGCGAGGGAGCCCCGGTCGGGGTCTGCTCACACCGTGATGGACATAGGGCTGGTCAGTGGAGTGGAAGCCAACCCAGAGGATTTATCTACTGCAAGTATTCAGGAATGGTTTTTCTCTCACTGGCTTTATGTGACAGAGCTGTAATATTTACTGTTCTTCATCTTTTTCTGTGCCCTGCAGCTTGCCAGTGGAGTTGATCAGTTGATAGCAGATTATGAGATAAAAGATGGGCATGTTCTCCTGCAGATAGACTCTGTATGTTACCCCTTTCCTAACTGTAAGCACTGCTTTTACTCTTTGGAATAACTTTGCTTCTCTTAGAGCTCCTTAATCCATGTGTCTTTCAAACAGGTGCCAGCTCACAAGTTCCTGTGTGTTGGCTTCCGGATCAGTGAGCTTTTCCGGGTTGGAATGCTGAATCCTGCCACCTTCACTGTGTATGAATATCATGCACCAGGTACGTGTTCCAGCTCTTCACATCCTTGTTTGCCTTCTAGCTCTGTATTCCTCCTGTAGGACTGCGTTTTTCCTTCTTTAACAGCTTTTAATCCATCTGATTTGAAGCTCAGGTGACTTTTGACTCGCCAAGTTTCAGTGTTGACATCTTGGACCTTGATTTTCTACATGTATTTGTTATTTCTTTCTGGATCTTCTAGATAAAAGATGCACTATACTTTATAACCCCTATGGAAACGAAAAGCTTGTGAGATTGTGTGAAGGAGATGAATGCAAATGCATGGAAGGTAAGCTTTATTTGAAGATATTTTTTCATTTTACTTGGTGGGAAAATGCAGTGTAGTGCTTTGAACAAAACCACACTAAACATAAGGGAAAAAATCCTCATAAGAACACAACTGTTTCCTCTCCAAATTTTATATTAAAAAGAAAAATTAAAAAAACCCAAGTGTACAGTGTGATCATGGAAGTCTGACTGGATTAAGTCGGGTGTTTGAGGGTGTTAATTTTTGTGTTTTAAATATTCACTGTTCCAGCATGCAGTCCCATACTTACGGTGCTGCTCAGTTAATAATCCCAGACAGGTGGGGATCCATGTTTTCTCTGGGGACTTGTGCTGACATTCCCTTCCCTCTGCCTTTCCCTTTCTCCTCGTAGCTGAGTGTGGTAAAGCCCAGGAGAGACTCGACCGGTCGATAACTGCTGAGAGCAGGAGAGAGGCTGCCTGCCAGAGGGACACTGCATATGGTAATGGGGGGGTTCACTGCCTCCTTCCCCTGCTCTGAAACGTTTGTTTGCTCTGTTTGCTGCTGCTTGCATCAGCAAAGCATCTTGTTCATAAAAAAGCTGTAGGGATTAGAAATTCAGTGTGGTTGCCAGTGGCATAGGGTAAGGAAGGTGACAAACTGGAGCAGAGAAAGGTGAGTTCTACCCACAGCTTCCCTCAGATTAGCTGTGGGTAGAACTTGCCAGTGTTTTCTGCCCCTATAACCATTGTATTCCCAGAAATCAGTGTTGTAAAGGACACAATATTCTCCTGAGCATCTGTAAGACACTCAGGGTGTGTTGCAGGAACAAGGAATAACCAGACTCTGGTTTGTGTCGTTGTGCAGTTTACAAAGTGAACATCTTATCTCGCAGTGAAGAAGGGTTTTTTGTGAAGTATTCTGCAACTCTTCTGGATCTCTATAAAAGGGGTGAGTGTCCTGTTCCATGTTTCTGCTCCTGGGAGAAAGGATTTTGGCATGTTCTTGGGCACTTACTGTGGCACTTGTGGATGCTCATAG
Organism: Machaerirhynchus nigripectus; assembly: GCA_013397975.1. Taxonomy (NCBI): domain Eukaryota; kingdom Metazoa; phylum Chordata; class Aves; order Passeriformes; family Dicruridae; genus Machaerirhynchus; species Machaerirhynchus nigripectus. Next base: position 1,451,185 of record VZRQ01000650.1, read on the forward strand.
GTCCTGTGGAACTGAAGCCGTTGTTCACTCCTTTTTCCTCTGAGTTTAACCATCCCATATATCCTTAACATTACTGTAATATAAACTTATTTAATGTGCACAAGGCTTATTTGCCATTCAGATTTAATTGGAAAATCTTTTACAAGAGACATGTTTTATATCATCAAATTTTCCTGTTACGGAATAGTAGCAAAGAGATCCCTTGGCTGTGCAGTACTGTAGGACATTTTAGTGTTTTCTATCTAATATATGAGTTACTGGAAATTCTTTTTGTGAAATTGTCCAATTCTTGATTGTTTTTCTTTTTTTTTTCTTACTTCAGGACAGGCTGTTGCTCAAAAAAATGATGAAATAACCTTTGTTAAAAAGAAGACCTGTACAGAGGTTGACTTGAGCCCAGGAGAGCAGTATTTGATCATGGGAAAAGAAGCCTTAAAGATAAGCATTGGTTACAGTTTCAAGTAAGTCATTTACCACCAGGATATGCTGAGATTTAATCTTAAAGTGAAGTGTTTGTATGTAATAATTCCTGTGTGGTACAGAATTGATTTAATTTGTAAAGTATTCAAGCAACAGTGGCCCAGTGTGTTATCAGATGTGTGCGCCTAAAGCAGGATCACAAACACAAAGCAAGCACTTCCATACTGTCATTTTTTCTCTCTTTGGCTTTTTCCTTCCCAAATCTTAGCAGCAAATGGTCATTTCCTGTTTGTCTTCTTAGATTCCAGTACCCTTTGGACTCCCGCACTTGGGTTGAGTGGTGGCCTTCAAACACAGCCTGTACATCCTGTCAGGAGTTTCTGAACACAATGGAGGATTTTGCTGAAGATCTCCTCATCAGTGGCTGTTGATTCACTTGGACAGTTTTTAAATTAAAAATCCAGATCAAATCTCATGGAAAATAAGAAAAATCCTCACCTATTTATTAATTCTGTTTGAACTGAACACTCATTAATAGTAAACTTGAAAAATTATCTTTGCATGTATTTTATAGCAGTGTTATTACAACAGAGCAATGATCAAATATGATTTTTAAGCTTGGATGAGAGAATAACACAGAATGGTTCAAAGACATTTGAAGTCAAAAGAAGTGGATTGACTGTAAAAACAAACATGAAAAGTCCTGTCGTGTCACTCAATCCCATGTCTTATCACAACATAAATATATGCAGCCACTTTGTTAGCTCTCTGTGAAAGAAACTTTATCCCTTAGGTTTTCCTTTTGTACTCTTTTTGTGAATTCCTGCATTTCAATTCCTGACAGTAACTGATGCTGGTTTTGTGCTCTGCTTTCTTGTTTAAAAAAAAACCCCAAATCGTGTGTGCCTTTCATTATTTGTGTTTTAAGACGCAGTTGACTGAATCAACATCTCCTGTAACTTAGGTAGATTAAAACAAATGTTACTTTGCATTTGATGACTGAATTTGACAGTTAAAAATTTTGCCTTGCCTCCAGGAAAGTGGCAGATGAAGGGCCAATTTTCCTGCTCACAGCTCCTGGCACAAATCAGCTTGGTTCCCAGTAAAACTGAGGAGAGAGTTTGATACAAAGTACAGTTGCACACATTTTTATTTATATTGAAGAGTTGCCCAAAAGCAGCACGTCCAAGAACTTTAAAATTACTGTTTTCCCTCTCTCTTAGGAGTATCTCGATCCAGAACATTTAAGATGTGGAAAGAAGATAGTCAGAGATGATGCAACTTTTAATTTTGGCTCTGTGAGTATTTGACTTTTTTTTTTTAATGCTCCAGACTTTCTAAGAAGCACAAGACGCTCACACTGTATCCAGTAATAACTGGATATAAATTCAAATTGCAGGGAGAGGTACATGGAAATGCTCAGTGAGGCTGTCTAGACAGGCCACCTGTAAACATCCCTGCTTCTGAACTGGTGACTGTGTATTGTGAGACCTAATTATCTCTTTAAATGACAAGGACCATGTCTTGTTTTCACAGGTGACTTGTGACATTTAAGTTCTATTGATTTTCAGTGAGCCAGACTACAAAAAAGCTCCTGAAGACCAGGAGCCTGATTTAAAAATAACACAGAAAAATGCTGCTCTTAAGTATCAAAATGCAGTCACTAGTTAAAAAAAAATCTTTAATCTTATTTGTCGTGTCTCTGTTTCTGTTCAGAATTAACTATCCAATATAGCACTGAGACCTGTAAAATATTTGAAATACATGTATTGAAATGGGAACACCTGTATGGACATTTAGCCATGTGTAGGATGGAGGGGTGTACAGATAACCAGTGTCAGGAAGATCTACCTTCCCCATGTGGCATGGCTTGACTTTCACAGCAAAACCACGTGGGGGAAAGGTGTATCTGTGTCTTCATCTGCTTCCACATGCAGATTGTGCTGGCAGATTGCCATAGGGCCTTGTTAGCAGGACAAGAGAAGATGGAGATGACACGGGAGTGATTTTGGAACTCAGTGCCACACTCACCTCAGTGCCTCGTGATCGGGGAGTTCTGAGGCACTGGACAACTCCCAGGATTAATCCCAGCAAACGTGGAAATTCTTGGAATAATCCCAGTTTAGGTGACTCATCTGTATTATGAAATGGAAATTATTTCAAAATACATTCTGTACTTCCAAGCTTGCTGTGGATTCTGGACATCAGAGTGGTGCTTTTCTCTCTGAATTGTACACAGTGTTTTTCTGTTCCTTGCTTGTTTATGTCTGTGATGTGCAAGTCTCCAAATGTTCCAGCCTTTGATTCCCCAGCCAATAGCTGTAGTGCTTCCAGAAAAACTTGCATTTCCCTGCCCCACTCCTGCAGTGCTCCCAAGGGCCAGGCAGCCTCTGGTGTGAGGTGACTGCTCTGCCTCCATGTTAATGAAGTGGCCCAGAGAGAGTGCTACAGCCCACGTTTATCCTCACTTTTCCAGGAATACAGATGATGGACCTTGCCTGCACAGATTATCTCTGAAAGCAGGACCCACTAAGGGCAGTTAAATAAGTTTGGGCATTATACTTTTATTCCTTTTTCATATCCTTCCCTTTGAATAAGAAAACTCACCAGATGCCATTTGAATGTGGTTCTCCCTGGATACTCTTGGCAGGCCCGAGTTGGTTGAATTCCAGGGATTATAACAAGTCTAAAGGTTAATACACTGTTATCCTTTAGCTCCTTTAAAAAATATCCATTTCTGTACATTTCCATTTGTATTTTACTGGATTTTAGATAGCTAAGCATCACAAAATGAACTAATTTCTCTTTCCATTGCAACCAGAAATTAATCTCAATGACCCAAGCTGGTAAGAGACTTGAATAGCCCAAATTCCACCCTGTTATGCACAGTGACACATGAAAATCACACTTTGGTCTGGGCTGAAAGCTGCTGGGCTGTGCCAAAGAGCTGTGACTAATTTGGGGAGAGAGCCAGAGGGTGCCTTTCTCTGGCCATTGTTTCCCAAGCAGGGAAGAAGTGATTTTGTGTGTATAATCTTTCAGGACATGCCACAAGCCCTAGGTAACCTTACTCAGGCAAGTGCTCTGTCAAAAATGCTTTGGAATGAGGAATACCCAGCAATTTTAGAAGAAGAATGGTAAATCCCTGTAGCAGGTTAATATTATTACTCTTTAATACCTCCATAGTGACTGTCACAGTTCTTTCTTGGCTGACCTGAACACATATATTAAATACTAGGTGGAAGAGAAGAATGCTCCCATGAGCCAGGAGGGTGCAAGTCCAAGTTACCACATAATTTTTATTTGGTTGTGATGCTGCACTCTCAGCTGAAATTATCTGGAAGGGGAGAAATATTCACTTGATCATAGTGAGTTTGTTCAGTCCATCTGGGCAATGCAGAGCCAGAATATCACACCAAAATTGTTTTCTGTCTTTGCACAGCAATGAGGATGTTCAGTGTAGGGACAGTCTCTCTTCTGAGTAAAGAGGTGCAGCAATACAAAATCCTTGAATAAAATCCTTAGTAAGATTCCTTTCAAGTTCAAAACTCTTTTAAGAAATGATCTCAAATACCCATTTCCACAAGCAAAGGGTTGTGGAATCAGCTGCCAGGGGGCTGCAGATCTGTTTAGAGGAGGGGTGTGCAAGGAATGAGTGAACAACACACAGCAAGGAAATCCATTTTTTCTTTCGAGTGAAGATTATTCTGTAAATTTAAAAAATCCCTGTCTGGGAGCTGCCAGTTTGGTGTTCATCCATGGTGGGTTGTCTCTCTTGACCCTACCTACAGAGGCTTATTTTCAGCCTATGTAAATGTTAATGTTTAGACATGTCTCCCAGCAAAATGTGGTCTTAATCTCCTGCTGAATTCTTACATCAGAACACACAGAAATTTGGCATGGCTGTCAGTTATTTTCCAGTAAAACATCCACCTTATAGGAGTTACATATGCTTTCAATTTTTAGGATATTTAATAATGTTTTCATCTCTAATTAGGAGAAATATCTGGGTTTGGCTCTTTCATTCTCCTGGGAACTAAGAGTTTGGTTTTGCCAGTCGCTGGATCATTACAGAATTCCAGGCCTTGTGTTAAATTTTGCTTTTCAAGTTCTGAATGAACTTGGAATTTGGATACATGTTTGAGCAGCAACCGGTTTCCTGGAAAATACTAAACTGAATTAAACACCACAACTCTCATAAAAAGAACATTCAAGTGTAGAAAACAATAGCAAAGAAATCCTGAGTAAAGCTTGCTCTATTCAACCCTTTCTTTTCTATCCCAGGAAATACTTGTTATACACAGGGGGTTATTTATAAAATAGTTATATTTACCCACATTCCTAGCTAGAAGTCACGAAATGCAGATTATTCCTAAGGTGCTGTGGCTCAGGCTATGCTTCCTTTGTTTATTTGCTACTTGACAACTAAAAAGGCAATTTCTTTTATGAGCAAAGTAAACAAGTTATATTTGACACACTTTAAATCAGCTATTAAACCCCCCAAACTGGGCTTTACAGTGGAAAATCTATTTTCTCTTAATGGCAGCAGCCCCACTGGTGCCAGTTTAAAGGACTCCAGAGCACACAGAGGTTCAGAGCTGGGTTTAGTGCTCTGAGGCTGCTTCCAAGGAGCCCTGACATGGACTTGAATTGTCTAATTGCCTCCCCAGCACATTCTTTCCACTGGCTGTTCCGTGTTCCCTGCAGTTTGTACCATGAGGAGCACATCCTCAGCTAGACCAGATCAGTGTTGTTGCACTTATTTTGAAGGAGCTACACTTGATACCTAGAGCTGCAGAGACAGGATTTCTTCAATTGCAGCACAAAAAGCCAATGGGAAAATTGCTTTCCAAAGAGGAAATATGTCAGGAACACCTCACACCTCCCCACTCGAGGAGATTCACGTTGCACTGTGCCAGTTGGTACCTGCTGAAAGGTGATTTGCAATATATAGGCATGAACTGAGGTGTTGGTGACAGATTGGGCCTAAATGGCAGCTGTGACTGAAGTCATTCCTTTACTGCATGGCTGAGTCGTCTGTCTCTGCCAGGGTCTGATTAGCCAGGTTTCCTTCATTACTTATAAAAAGCAATATGCCATAAAAATGTCATTTTCACTGCCTAAATCATCAAATTTTCCATTAAAACCTTCTGCCGCAAGGTCCTAGAGAATATTCATCCCCAGGCTCTGACAGAGAGGTAGAAATGGATATTCATTTCCAGCAGTAGTGTAATTCCAAAAGTTTGGAGTCCCCAATCTATGTAATATTAAAGGGTGGCTTTTCTCTAAGCTTCTGTTTTGGTCAGGAATCTCGAAAACAAGGTGGGATCAAAAGCTTCCTATGGAACCATGAGGGACCAAATTAGTCTGTGACATAATTGAGCAGGATTCCATGGATTTATAGCAGAAACTGGGGGAAATGGGAGCAGGATTCCATGGATTTATAGCAGAAACTAAACCTACATGAGCTGCTGTGGATCCCCTGTCCCGTGTCCGTGCTGATCCTGCCAATCCCCGTGCCCAGCTCTGAACTGGGATTAGTCCCAGCCCAGAAACACTTCCCAGGGGAGTCCCTGGGCTTTGAAACAAGATATTCATGATCAGAAAAACTGTTAGCTATGACTTCAGAGAACCAGATTTAGGAAATGCTGGATTTCCTTCCAGTCCATATGTTACCCTAAGGAAACCCAAGCTTTGCTTGTGAAACCTCGCCACAATTCTGGACAATTCCTCCACAGCCAGGCTGTGTTTTGGTTCCTTCCAGGCTTCCCTTGTCCTGACCCTGGACAGATGGGAGCATTTCCCTTTGTGCCTCCTTCACTGACTTGGGGGTTTCAACACCCAGTTTATGATTCAGATGTTGGACGTGGAGCTACAAGTTCTGTTTCCTTGGCTGGATTCCAAGGAAGCTGCTGGGAACATGCCTGGGATTTTGGGCTTTTGGGGTCCCATCACTGGCACAGCTGCCAAGAGGTTTGGCCTCAGGAGAGGGCTCTTTTTGTTCAGGAGTTTAAACACTTACCTGTTTCCCCTGCTCAGAACAGACCTGTGACTCTTTATACCTGCTTTGCCCACTTCCAACTTTACTTTTTCATTCCTATGCCTAAAATTTATTTTCCTTTCTCCTTGAGAGTCCTCCTTAAAAACATCTTGGTTTGTGAACACTCAGGAGTTTTCCTTCTTACTGTCACAGTGTTTTGGTGAGGGCTTTGTTTTTTCTTTACAACACCTATAAAGAGAATTTTGGTTTCCTTTTGTGAAACCTCAGGTAACACTTGCAACTTCTGTGTTGCCTGGGTGTGTTGCTCATAAAATACAGATACAAATAGACATGTCAGTGGTGGGGTGGACATTACTCAGGATTATGAATCACGCTGAAAAATACTATTGGAGAGCTGAGCCTGATGCTGTTAGTCACAGTCTGCAATAGCAAAGGGAATTATGGTCTCAGTGGAAGAGAGGTGCAAGTTAGTGCAGAGTCAGTCTCTTTCTGCTTCTGTCATGTGGAAAACATCTTCTAAACATCTTTGGTTTTTTACTGTTATTGGCAAAACGAGCAGCTTCTGAAAGGGTTAAAGGAGATTTACCATAACCTTCACTCTCCCCTCAGTTCTTGTCGTTTATGAGAATTAATGAAGACATTAAATAAATCTGATGTTTCCTTTTTCTGTTTCCACTAATTAGTCCCAGTCAATCAATAGAATATCCACATTTTCCCAGCTGGTTTAGAGTCAAAAGATACTGAATCTGAACTTGTTTTTTCATGTCACATCCAGAGCTTTGGAAGAGTGTTTGGCAGCCTTCCCTGTGGGCACAGCTCCCATTCCCAGAGTTCTCTCCAAAGCATTAAGAATGGAAATAAGCAGCTCAGAATTTTCCAGTTGAGCTCGGGCTCTGTATACGTTAAGAGAAACAGAAGCACAACCACAAGCACAGCAAAACCCTTCACGTGGCCAGGCTGCAGCAGGGAGCTGAGCTTCACCTGGGGAAACTGGCACAGGCTGGTCCATGCTGGGCTCACACACTGCACCCCACGTTTGCCCTGGTGTGGGGGGACAGTGACTGAGGCACGGGACCACCAGGAAGCTTCTTAATGTGCAGAAGATCTGCCTGGAGGCCTAAACTCAGAGGCAGGCTCAGAAATCCCTCAATGATTTGCTCCAAAATACTCTTGCTTGTAGGAAACCATCCAGGCCACTGTGACACAGAGAAACACTTCCATTTTCTCTCTCCTCTTCAGGGTGATTCCTTGGCTTGGCTTGTGGAAACTGCTTTAGTGAGTGACTGAAATAAGGCACTACATATATATATATCTAGTGTTTATATCTGGGTGCTTTTCTCCTATCCAATGCTGAAGAGGTGCTCCAGAGCATCTATTCTTTGGAGGAAAAAATTCCTAGGATAATACAATCTTACAGAGAATGTGAACTGGGAAAAAATATTGAGGCCGAGCAGGGATAAAGAAAATAAAATTAATTCCTGATGTCTCTTTGAGGATTACAGTCCAGCTCTTATGAAACTTAGTGGGAAACTTTCCTTCTCTTGTAATGAGAGCTGGGCTGGTCCTCAGGGTATCACCATAACAAAGCAGAGCTACAGCTGGTAGCAGGCACAGACAGATAAAACTGAAACATGTCAAAAGATTATATTAGAGACAAGAGACTGAATTGGCAAAGCTGTTGAGTTTGCTGAGGGTAACAATATCTCAAACTTAATGATTCTTCTTTTTTTAATCTTGAATTGATGGAGTCTCACAGACACTCTGTTCCATTCAGAAAATAAGTAATAATGTGGAAGTTAGAGAACTCCTCCATGTCGGGGCTCTGGACAGGCAGGAATCTCGACTTGAAGCACACAGCGCCAGTTCCTAGAAGTGCTGAGTCTCATGGGCACTGGATTTGCTTTTACTAGCAGGTTTTCCTTCCTGCCTTTTACCCATTTTTCAGGTTTTCCTGGAACAAGTGCACATTTCCAGCTAGTTTATACTAATTGAAAATTAAGTTTTCATAGAATGAGACATCCCTATCTTAAACATCTCTCTGAAATGCAGTTCTCATTTTGACTACAGTCTTTAAAACCCAGAGCATCTGAGCCTAAATTCCATTTTTAAGTGTCCTATGAAATCTGTTGCATTAAAAATCTCAAGACCTTGGCTTGCTTTTAAAAGGTAATATTAAATATATTAATATATTCCCTTATGCACTTTTCCCTCTGGATATAAAATGGTCATTCCCCTTAAATAGTAACACAGTGCCCTGCAATGCTGAGCACTGGTGGAATGGCTCTACAGTAAAGTTAAGCTTCAAATTTTAATCTCTCTCTGAGCCACATCCTGTTTTCAGTTAACTGATCTCATATGGGGGAAATTTACCACAGGAAATCTCTCTAGTTTGGAAAGTACCAAAACCTTATCTTTAGCTTCTTTGTGTAATTCAGCACCTTTGGAGACAGAGGTGTAAGAGACTCACAGAAGCTTTCAAGAAGTCTCAAAGGAAAAGAAAAGGAGTGAGTTAAGGGCACGGGGAAGAAGTAGAGCTGCCACTTCATCCCTAAACCTGACCCTGTGGTGTAACACTGATCATTCTAAAATTAACCTCTTACACCTCCTTCTATACCCAAAGTTTAAAAAACCACATCCAGAAATCTTTTAAAAGCTCTTTCAGAAACTAACTCACATCCTGGCAGACACTGCCTGGGCCGAATCAACTTTTGATTGTAAAAACTCAAACGAGAGCAAATGGTTCAGGCCAAGGCCTAACTGGGGCTGTATCACAGTTTCCTCATAGCCTTGAGCTAATACCCAGCCCTGCTGCCTCCGAACTGCAGATCTGCATCTGGATCTACATCAGATCAGCATCTACAGATGTGCTGTAGAGGAGCACAGAGAGGAGGGAGGTGGAACTGAGGCGTCTGTCATGTCTGTCTGTCGTGTCTGTCTGTCGTGTCTGTCTGATGTGTCTGTCTGTCGTGTCTGTCTGTGCACACCCAGCACGGGAAGGTGCCAGACTGGAGGCAAACGCTGCTGTACAATAAATCCCTCAGCAGCTGCCACACAGGTACCTGCAGCTGGTGGCTCTTGTCAGTGCAGCAATTAACAAGCCAGCCAAGCACCTAGAGAAACACCTCTGCTTTTATTCTTCTGAGCAGGGGCTCACCCCCAGGGATATTCCCCACAAAGAAGAGTGAACAGATTTGCATGTACAACTCTTTTTCTGGCTGAATCCTCTGTCAGAACTAGATAGGGTGGCAGCAAAGTGAGGTGTGGCATGGGTAAAGAGGACCTTCTGCTGATAATGAAACATAGCTTTGTAGATTCTTTACTGCACTCTAAGAAGGCTTTGCAGACATTACAGAACTCTTGTGTTGCCCTGCTGTGGCACCCCCGAGCTGTGTAGGAGGATGAGAAGCGGGGCTTCCCCGGCGAGGTTTCCCGGAGGCTCCGGAGGGAGTCAAGGCTCCCGTCCCGGATCTGGGGCAGGGGGTGCCCCGAGCGCCCAGGGGGAACTCGGCGCTGTGACCGCGCTCTGGGCAGGCAGGACTTTCTGTCTGAGTCCCCCCGGTCACCATGGCAGACCCGCATCGCTCCGCTTTCAGGAACCAGCCACCAGATTCTCCGTTTCAACTAGCCCGGGGGAATTTGCTCCGCGGGGCCTTTCCTCAGTCAATTCCCCGTGCCCGCGGCCCGGGACAGGGCCGGTCCCCCGAGCAGGGGAAGCTCCGCTCCCGCCG
>VZRQ01000650.1:1461382-1477772 GCA_013397975.1 Machaerirhynchus nigripectus
GCACGACCCCCCGCCGCCCCCCCCCCCAGCAGCTCCGGTCCCCGCGGTGAGCGCCCGCCCGGGGCCGCCGGGCTCAGGTACGAGAGCGGCGGGGATGCAGGGAGGGATGGAGGGGAGCGGCAGGGACGGAGGGCAGCGGCAGGGATGGACGGAGGGATGCAGGGGAGCGGGCCCCGCCGCAGCCTCCCGCTGCGGAGAAGCGCCCGCGGCCCCCGGACACACGGGCCCGCNGCGCTGGGCCAGCGCGGCCGCGGGCGGTGGGAGCGGGGCTCGTCTGCCCCGTCCCCCCGGGCACCCAGCCACGGCACCCCCGCTCCGGTTCCATTACGGTTGTGTTACCGGGATTAATTTAGGGCTCTGGCAGGTTGGGCAGCCCCTGCGGTCACTGCTGAGCTCCCGCTCAGACGCCTGCAGAGACCATGGGAATTGGCTAAGCCAGGCCGTGGCAAACGCAGTTTGTTCCGAGACCCAGGGACAACCCCGGGGTGTGCCCCGCACACCTCACGGCAGTCACACCGCCAGCCCGGCCTGACCACGGCAGCCTTGATTCATTTATTTTCAGATTTCTTAATCAGCCTTACTATTGGTAATACTGAGATAGGTTATGGTGTGTCAGTACAGTTATGGGGGAAAAAACCAGCTTTATAAAGGCATTATGATCAAACTGCACCAGTTCCCTGGGTGAAAACCTTCCTTGAACTTCCCAAGAGACATCAGAATCAGTTTTGGCTGCGTTTCCAAAAATATCTCACTGCACAGCTCTTATTTACCATACTAAACTGAATATGGCACGTGTGGCTCCAGGTGTGCCTGGTAAGAGCACAGCATTAAGGGCTTGTGGACTTGGGATTTCCTTTGTTATTTCACCACAAGTTTTATGAGTTCAGGAAAGTCACTGTCAACACACCAGCTGCTCCGTTTCTGTGTCTATGAAGTGAAATCACGAATTTTGGCTGCTGAGAATTGACTGTGGTTGGGGATTTACTCTACAGAAACAATTCTGTGTGACGGGGACTGATGGGATTTGAGCTCATCTTTCTACAAGCTAAAAATTCTTGAAAGAAAACCCCAACACCCCTTTTTTAGGACGTTGTCTATTTTTGGGTTGTGCTTGAGGGAAATTTTAAAGGTTTACAGTAATTTCCTGCTGGTACCAGGTCGAACCCCACTGTGACATTCGGTCACACCTGTCACTGCAGACCCAGCTAAACACAGCACTGTCGCTGCTCGGGCTTGGGGCTGCTGGAGGACTTTGATACATCCTCTCACATCAAAACCAGTGTGTGCCGTGTCTGAGCTCCTGGTTTTTATCTCCTCTCGGGCAGCGCTCGCTTCAGATGGCCGAGAACACCCCCAGGAGCCTGCAGGGCACCCCTGGCTCTTCTCCTGATGAAAACGAGTTTCCTTTCGGGTACCCCACCAGCATTTGCGAGGACGTGCCCGGTCAGAAGTACCTGTGCAGCAACTGCAACAACATCCTGAAGAAAGCCCTGCAGACGCTGTGTGGGCACAGGTACTGCTCTGCCTGCCTCACCTGGATCCTGCGGTACGTCCTGGGCTGCCCGGGGTGGCTGCGGCGCTCCCGAGAGCCGGGCTGTGCCCCGCAGCTCAGGGGTGAGGCTCTGGCTCCTGGCCTGCTCTCGTTTTCCTGGCTGGGAGGATTTTCCATGGTGGACGGCAGGATACTCTCTGCCTCCTCCTCCTCCTTGTTTCCACCATGGAAATCTGTGGGGTGGATTATGGGGCCTGTCAGAGTTTTTCTGTCTGTGACATGGTAATTCTGATTTAACCTTGAAGAACTGGTCCAAGGCTGACTTAATCCTTCCATGGCACTTTACAGTCCTTTGATAAGGGATGTTACAGGATTTTAATGAACATAATGTCATATATGTTGGTATCTGTCTGGGCAAGATGGGCATTTCCTGTGCTTTAAAATACTTCAGTTTTCACATTATCTTTCCTACTTGGCGTTTTCGCATCATTCATGGGATAAATAGCTTTCCATCTTTATTCCTTTTTATGGTCCAGGCTGCCCTTATTTTACCGAAATACAGATAAGATTAATGGGCAGAGTCTTGGTCTTGAAGAACAGGAGAGCAAAACCTTTTTGACATCAGTGTGTTCAAGAATTGGTCCTTTCATGAGCAAGGACTATGGATTCTGAGTGGAAATTACAATTTTCATGGTTTTATTTGTGTCAGTGCCTATACAAAGACCTCCTAAACGGCAGTGCACCAATGAATTGTTATTTAATTCTTCTTTCTTTTTGCCAGAAACAATAAAAATGCAATTTGCCAGAAATGTAAAGAGGAAGATCCCAACACTTTAAGTGAGGAAAGCCTATTGGCAGAAGAAAGGGTAAGTTGTAGTTCACAGGTCATTAATTTATCATTAACCATTAGCTCTTTAGTCATCACTGGACTGGAGTTCAGACGGGAATAATACAAAATGCAATAGCAGCTGATAGTTACACGTTTTAACTTAGGCTTTAATAACTTGGATTTCCCAGAGTTTTTGATTTTAAAAAGTGTAATGGCAGCCTCAGGACTTCCCAAACCCAGGTTCTGCAATGTAAAATCCCAAACTCTTCCATATGATTAACTTTTTATTGCCTCAGAAGTAACTGGTGCTTTCCTACGTGCAATAATATGTCTTAACTGTTACTTATTATCCTTAGGAAGTATTTTAATGGATTTTCCAACCTCATGGTTTCTTGTACCCTTCAAACATGAAGCTGAACGTAATAATTGATACAAACTATGCCCTGGCAAATGTTTCATCTGTAATTTAATGGTGCAGATCTCCTCTTGTGTGATTTTCCAGGCAAATTGCTGTGCTGTTCTATATCCCAAACACGAGCTGGGCCATAAGGCCCAGCCCCAGCTTGTCTCTTCCCCTCCTCTCTGACTACGTGCAGGGGTATCAACAGACACACAATTTGTCTGATTTTTTTAAGAAAACAGGCAGCTGACAGTGGCATAAAAGCCAAAGTTTAGGAAGCAGCAAAATAATGGATCTGCTGCTAATGCTGAACTTGGTAATATCCCAGAAAAAATCCTCAGTTCTGCAATGAATTTCCCAAGAACAGAATTCATGCACTGATAGGTGCAGCTGAACCCTTATGAACTTCTTCTGCTTTGACTGTCAGTTTGGGATTTCTCTGCTGTGGGATTCTCCCCGAGTGTGCTGGGAATTTCTGCAGTCTGTGGGTGGGTGGCTGTAAACAGACCCCACTCTGGGCTGCCTGGCACATTCCTTTGCCTGCTGGGTGTCCAGATGAAGCCAGGCACCAGGAAGGGAGGAGGATCTGCCTGTACAGATCATTTCCAACAAATGCTGGGTAGATTTTCGGGAACTTTGAAACGTGGGCATCATTTATAAATACTTTCCTCCCTCTGTTTGTAAAGCTTTTCCCTCCCAGTCCTTGCTCTGTGTTATTCCATGTGAAATCTGCATTTCTTTGCACTGTACTTACCTCCAGAGTATCCAAAAAAATGCCTTTAACTGTGGCAGGGCTTCTTCTTGTGCCAGGGTTCCTACTTTAGTGCAAGATGTAAAATTAAAGTGTGCAGTATTTCATAAATTACATAACAATTGTACAACTCCTCATGTTTAAATAACACCAAAATCTACGAAGTGCAAAGAAAAAACCCTTCTCCCATCTGGTTCATATTTTTTTAGCACACAGTGTCTGCTAGATGGAAGCAGCCCCGATCTGAGCAGTGCACTCCGTGCAGAGCACTCTCAAGTCCCCTCTGCAGCACGTTTAGGAGGTGTTAATGACCCCGATAATGAAATGCATTCATTAAGGGACCCCATAGTCAGGGTCCTGTCAGCACATTCTCTGCATGTGAAATATTTCAGGCTCCTGTGAAAAGAAATGTAAAATGAGAGCTGTAGTTGGCCGGGCTTATTTTCAGTAAATTAATATCATGTCAGGTAGATTATTTCTGAATGCTGAGAAATAAATGATTTAATAATTATTTAGGCTTCTACTACACTCAGATTAACTTGCCAGGTCTCAGAGCCTTGTGCAGTACAGTAAATTTTAAAAAAAATAAAGGATTTATCAAGGTGTGGATTTCTGTCACCCTATTCCTATTCCGAGGATGCCTGCTGGAGTATTTTCTTACCAGTGTTTTTTTTCCTTACTGTGCTTTCTTTCCAGGCTTTTGGAGATGCTGCCATCAATAAAGAGATTTCTGAACTTAGAGTCCACTGTGTGACCCTTGGGTGCAGCTGGTCTGGTATCATGAAAGATTTTGAAGTATGTTTAAAGAGAGTTTAGTCAGATTAACATGGAATGGGGACAGAGAAGCAGTGAAACCAGGGTATCAGCAGACACATATCGATGCAGTTAATTAGAATCAGTGCCAGTATTGTCATTTATTCCAACAGAGTATCTAAAAACGTGCCATTAATCCATGGAAAGTTCCCTGACCATGGCAGGGCGTGGAACTGGATAATCTTTGAGGTTCTGTGGTTCTGTGATTAACTTTGGTAGGGCTTTGGCCAAATCCAGGACATCCTGAATGAAATTCAGGTTGCACAGATTTACATCAATGTGATCTTTTTTTCCAGTGGTTTCCTTGTTGTTTAAATGCAAGGCTGCTACCAGCAGGTTGTGACAGGGCAGAGTATTTCAGTCTCCAGGACCCTGTTCAGGCAACGTCCTTAGTGTGTCTCTGTAGGAGAAATAATTCCCTCCTGTGTCAATGCATTGATTGTATTCATCATTCTTTTCAGACTGACCTGAAATGCTCCAGGTAAAATATTTCAATGGGCAAGGCTTGTGAATCTGCCATGCAAATGGGAATATTGAATACAAGGGAGAAAGCTGGGGCCAGGATCATGTTATTTTTAAACAAAAGCCCTAAGAGACTGTTTAAGGGAGACCTCGTGTTTGAATTTAGCAAAAGTTGTTGGGTTTTGGTTTGGGGATTTTTAAAAATTAATGATTAACAAAAAAAGCCCCAGTAAAGTTGATGAATTTTTCACCAGTAATCTCAGTAACTTTGTGCAGTGGGACTTCACCCAAGCTTAGAAGAAATGCAGTTCAGAGCCCTGGGCTACCAGAACAGGGACTATTCACAGACAGATGTGAATCAGCACTTTACATGTTGCTTTACAACTTTTGACTTCCAGGAGCATCAGAGTTTATGTGAATATGCTTTGATTCCCTGTCACACTGGCTGTGGGCACGTGGTGATGAGAAGGAAGCTGGCAGATCACTTGGAAAATGGATGTGTCAATAATGTGACTGTGTGTCAGCAGTGCCAGTGCAGCTTGGCCAGCTCTGAATACCAGGTAAGAACATTTCTCTCTCAAATAAAGGCTTTATACTAATGGTTTAAATAATCCATAGTGCCATTTTTCCATCCTGATTTCACTGCACTCGGGGAATATTTAATATTCCTGAGTTTGGTCATTTTTCCACACGTGTGTTGGAGGGGAAAATGGATGTGATAACCTGTTGGTGATAAAACAAAGTCCCCATGTGCTCCCCCAGGGCTCGGGCAGCCCCAGTTTCAGCTCCTGGCTCAAAACTTGTCCCAGCATGAGGTAAGAGAGAAGCAGAAAAGCACAGACAGTGGCAGGGAAGGGATCTTGAAAGTGGCTGAAGTTTATTCAACCTAAAACCACCCACAAATGTGTAAGGCAGGATTCTGTCAGACATTATTTCTGTTAGATCCGATCAGGTATAAATCTCCAAATCAACAGCAGTGCCCATAGACCAGGAAGATCTTACTCTGAATCTGCCACTAATATCTCAGTGACTATTCAGACATATTTACTTTATATATTTTAATATTATTTACTCAAAGCAATGAGTATTTTTCCCTCCAAATGATTTCAAGAGGATAATTGCCAGCCTTGGAGTTGGGCAGAGTGATTAAAGACCCACATGTGAATATTTCAGAGATGTGAATAGTAGTGAGTAGCTCTGCATGCCCAAAGTGTCACAAATTGATGCCTTTCCAAATACTGAGCTGAGAGATTTATAAGGGATTAAGCTTCCTCCTGGGGTAAGAATCAGGTGCTCTGCTAAAATCTGCTCCTTGGGAAGCTTTTGTTTGTGCTCTTCATCCTTTACTAACCTACAGAGAGAGGAGAACCTGGACCCAGGCAGGTTTTTGCAGGGCTAAATCCAGTGTTTCCCAGAAGGTGGCAACACTAAATCCCTGTCAGCCTTCCGTGAGTGCAGGCTGGGGCTGGAGGGGGAAACCTGAGCCCGGTGTGTTCCCTGAGCACCCTTCTCTGCTCAGGGGTCTCTGGCACCGCGGCTCCAGCGGCTTCAGAGCAGTTTTCCTCCCACTCACCCCACTTAGCTACCACCTAGTTCATACTTCGGCTGGGAAACCTTGGCAACCAAGCCGGGGGTTGGCCTTGAGGTGTGGCTTTTTTCTCTGCCTCCTTTAGTATTTGTAGAATTCTGGTTACATGATCTGCTTTAATAAATTTGCGCTGACTGCAGAATTTTGATTGCTTGTGGGTATTCCACGTGTCCACAACCCTCTGGGAGAAAAGAGTAAATTTTGGGCTCTGCTCTTGCTGTCTTCATCTTATTCATTCAGTTATAGGTATTTTGATTTTTCACATTTCTCTCTTTTAAATAAACTCCTCTCCAGTCCCTCGCCCCCTCAAGGAGTCGGTGATCTGAAGGAGTAAAAGAGCAGAAATTAGTAAGATAAAGGCATAGTTTGTTCAAAGGCAAGACAGAGAGTGTTAAAAAATGGGTTAGAGAGTGAGAAAAAACCCGTGGCTGCATTTCTGAGAATCTAAAGGGAAACCTCAGAACTGATATGCAAAGGAGTTTATGAAGATGAAAGCCACCCTCTCTGAGGAGTGTGAATGGAAAGCTGACAGTTGCTGTGTTAAATACAGATATTACAGATGCAGCAACCACTGGCAGGGGGATCACTTTACCCTTCCTGCAGCCAGAAATGGCAGGAAGCCTCCTGTAAGTAGTGATGCATTTTGCATTAGCTCATCATGATGGAAAATTTGGATTCCAGCCTCCAAAATGTTCATAAGCAGGATGCAAGAAGGGGCTGCACATTGAGCAAAGTGTTTGGAGTCAATGCAAGAAGAGTTTATATTTGAATTATATTTGAATTTGAATTTATACTGGAGTTTCCTGTGCTGTAACCTGTTTATATTCATATATATATATCTATGCATACATTTGAATTTCCTGTTCTGCTGGTCATTGTTGCTTCCTGCTCTGTAAGCCCCTGCTTGTCACTGCAGTATGTGAGTGTACATTTTGTGTGTGCACATAACTTTGGTTTGGACCTGGCAACACCTGGACATTGCCAGTCTCGTACCCAATATCCCAGGGTCCCCTTGCAGGTCAGTAATTAAATACTGAGTTTTTCCCCTCTTGTTTTAATGACAGGAGCATTCATGTGAAGGCAGTTTATGCAAGGAACAAAAACCTGTGCAAACAGAAGCAGCATCGAAGGAGAAGGTGGGTGAGAGATGAGTGAGTGCAATGCAGCTTTATTGCAATTAATGAAATTACCACTTGTTCATTTAGATTAAACAAACACCTGAGAACATCTTCAGACCCAGCAGCTGTATCTGGGTGCTCTTTACACCTCAGCAAAGCTCTGCTGACTGCCTTCCCTTCCCTGCTCCCACAGTCACCTTCACTAAATTATCTTCTTGGTTAATCTTGTGAAACGGGCAAGTATTTGTTTCCTCTCATCCATGGAGTGAGAGCCCCATGAGCAGGAGAGGAGTGTGCTGTATGGCAGTGCATTTACAGCATCTTCTCTGGGAGAAGTTGTTACCAGGTGATCCCTGTGGTTTGTTAAGTTCTGTTGTGTCATTCTGGGGTCTGTTAGATGGACACCTCCCTGCCAGGCTGTGTGCAAGAAACTTGCAATCGACCATACTTTTAATTGATTTACCATCAATTTTCAAAGCTGCTTGGGCACTGGAAGCTGTGGAATTACCTTGACTTGAATTAATCTGATTTATCGGTGCTGGGTGTGTGGCTTAGGTGTTTGTAGGGAAATAAAGGAATTCCTTTCAATTGGTATTTGATTATTTCCTCTGTATTTTTTTTCAGCAGAGCCACTCCACATCCTCGACCAACAAGGATGGATGTCGTTTCTCTGAAGTTGGCTGTGCATTTAGGGTGAGTGAAACAGGTCCCTTCAGGGATGGTCCACTGGGGTTTGGGTATTCCCATCAGGCTAGTGTCTCTTAAAGCAGAATCAGCACTTCTGATGCCAGATGGTGGAGCTGCACCTGCACCTTGCAGTTTTACCGTGTCCCAAGGAGCTGCAGGGTTGCTGGGTTTGGCCCCAGGCCAGCTGTGGTGCTCACAGAGGGTGCATTGACAGCGTTGTCTCTTCCAGGGAAGCAAAGAGAAGATGAAGGAGCACGAAAAATCCTCGGTGGGGGCCCACATGCTGCTCCTGCTGCAGCACATGAGGCAGCTGAAAGGAACCTTGTGCTCTGCTGCCAAAGCTGCTCAGGGCTTCGCCCCACAGTCAGAGCTGAATGTGAACAGTGCAGGAAAAAGCATCTCTGGCCTGAAGATCCCAGCAGGGCTGGACATCAGCAGGGATCCAGAAGTGGACTGTTTCCCTGGATCTTCTGTTCCTGAAGAGGAGTCTGTCCTGCAGCAGCTCATGAGGGAGAAGGTGATTTCTGAGCTAGAAAATAAGCTGCACGTGTTTGAGAACATTGTGGCAGTGCTCAATAAGGAGGTGGAGAGCTCTAATTTGGAAATCCTGGCCTTCCGGAGACAGAGCGAACTGGACCAGAACATAATACGGGGCCTTGAACTGAAGGTAACCACAGCAAGGATTGTCTGGGGGCTTGTTCTATAGACAACAAATACTGACACCTGCCAGGGTCAGGTGGGGTGAGGATCAGGGCAGGGAGCTGTGATGTATTCAGTTCTGGACACATCTTAAGGATCCTTTTGTTGCTTTGATACATTTTCAAATAGTGTTCTCGAACATTTGTTCTGTAAATCCACGTTTAGGTAGTGAGACATCCCTGAGAGTTTTGAGTGTTCAGAGTTTGCCACGATCAGACTGTGAGCAAGCAAGAGAGCTGTTTAATTGCCTGATCCTCTCCCAGCAGCGCTTTGCCTGGAGGCCCAGACAACATCTCCGTGTATGTTTTGACACATAGCTGTCACTTGGAAAGAAATCAAAGCAGCACTTTCAGAACATGAGGACTCCAGGAGGATTCAGCCACCCCTGCAGCACAGCCTGGAGCGGGGGGCTGACTGAGGGCTGGTGTTTTTCCCTAGATTGCAGAGTTGCACCGGTGCCTGACGCAGAAGGACGCGGGCCTGAGCAGCCTGCACAAGAGCCTGCTGTTCTCCGAGCAAGCCTCCTACGACGGGATCTTCCTCTGGAAAATAACAGATGTTGGCAGGAAGCTCCAAGACTCTGTGACTGGCAGGACAGTCGGTTTGTACTCCCCAGGTAAAGCACAAGATGGAGATGTGTGTTCACAAACCCCAGTCCTTCAGAATCCCCCCATTTCCCCAGAGCCCTGCTTCTTTCTGCTCATCCCAGCAGGAGGATCTTTAAAACAGCTCCTTAAACCAGATGCTCTTTATGCAATGAGCTGTAATCCAGGGCACTGGGATGTGCTTTTCCAGAGGGCTGTGCTCTAGTCTGGGCTCTCATCCTGCACTTTGCCCTCCACCAGAGCTGCTTGCAGTGGATCCATCCCTCCTAACCCGCAGCTCGGTGCCTGCTGGCACCACCTGGCTCCGGCTGCAGCTCTTTCCCAGGTGGGAAGTAATTGGATTAGGTAAAATGCACTTGTGTGGCTAATAACAGGTAATTTTCACCAAGGTTTGAGGCACTAAAAGGATTCCAACCACTGGATTTTCATTGCTTGTAATCCTCAGGGGGTACTGATTTGACTGTCCTCCTCTCTGTGACAGCCAACCACATCACATTACCTTTTCCCATGTGCCAGAACACTCCTTACATCTTTTTATTTTATCCCAAAAGAGGCTTTACTAATGAAGAGTTCTGATTTTCAGCTTTCTACACTGCAAAGTACGGCTACAAGGTGTGTCTGAGGGTGTACCTGAACGGGGATGGCACAGGGAAAGGAACCCACATGTCCCTGTTCTTCGTTGTCATGAAAGGAGACTACGACGCTTTGCTCCCATGGCCTTTCAGGCACAAGGTGAGAAGGGAAACCTTCCCATATCTGATCCCAGCCAAAAGTCAACACGAGGTGACTTTTTCTCTGGAATTTAGTGGAAGTTGAGTGCTTCCCACATCCCTTTCCAAAGGTGAGGAGCCATCCTGCAGTCCTGGGTAATGATTTGGCTCTGACTGGAGTCCCTCTCAGGGAAAGCTGCTCCTGCTGATACTCCAAACTTTGCCAGGTGGGATTCCCAGACACCAGAACGTGGTGTTTGGAATATTCCAACCTGTGTCCACCTGGGCTAAAGCCAGAGACACATTTTTTCCTGGCTCTTGCTAAACATAGATAGTATCAGTGTAGGAGGGAATTATGGTTTGCTGCCTGAAGGCCTCAGAAGGGTGAGGTGAGAGTTCCATTTTCAAAGGTGCCACAGATGTCTGATGGAATCCTGGTGTTATTTTTTCCCCTAAGTGTGATCTGATAATGGCAACAATGGTTAGAAAAGCAGTGAACCCACGGCAGGGCCTGATCTCTGCCCTGGCTCTTGCCTTTGTGGGGTAATAATTCTGTAAGCCTTTCCTATAAATAGCTTTACTGCCAGTTAGCAGCCAAAACAATAGAAATCAAAGTTCCCAATCCTCGCTGTATTCTGAGATTATTACAGACATTTCCTATTTCAAGCTAAAGAACAGTGAGTTAGTAAAGGGGATAATGAGGTGGGCAGATTCTATACTGATGTTTAGGTTGTGTCTTTCACATATTTGTGCACGGGCAACTGAGCTGTTTCTTCTGATTCCAAACCACAATAACAGAATAAATGTAATGACTGTAAACCAAACCCAGGGACTGTTTAAGCTGTCAGGAGAGAGACAGGAAAAAAGCCTTTGGACTGTGCAGTTCTCTACCAAGAAACAATTCCTTACTTGATTGAATTTAATTTAGTTTTGTTTTATGGGTAGTGAAGTTTTAAAAACTTCATCTGGGAGTTCACATGAGCTGACCTTGCAGGTTGGAAACATTCGTTACAGTTTGTATTTAATTTTCAGTGGAGCATCCAGCTGCTTTTGCAGCACTTCTGTCCCTGCTTGGTTTGTTTTCCACTCCAGTAACTCCTCGTTGCCACATTCTGTTTTTCAGGTGACATTTATGTTGCTTGACCAAAATAACCGGGAACACGTAATTGATGCCTTCCGCCCGGACCTGACTTCTGCCTCGTTCCAGAGGCCAGTGAATGACATGAATGTGGCCAGTGGCTGCCCCATGTTCCTCCCCTTGTCCAAACTGCAGTCCCCCAAACACGCCTACGTGAAAGAGGACACGCTTTTCCTTAAGTGCATCATAGAAACAAATTAGCAAATCCTGAAATGTGGTTGCATGCTGAAGTCACCTGCCAAGTGTCGATAGATTGTGAGGTAAACCCATCAGTTTGAGAGCTTGTGTTAGTTTCTGTGTACACAAAATCCCCAGAGCCTGAGCCTGCACCCCCTGAACCCACTGCCCTCCCTGGAGCTGCCCCTGGGAGCAGCTGCTGGAATGGGATTGTTTCACCAACCCAGCCAGGTCTCATGGTTTAGGTGTCGGTCACAGCCACCCCCGCCCCACACTGGTGGAGAAGGGGCTGTTCTTCCTCCCAGCTGGCCCTGGCCTGGCTGCGGTGCTGCCGGGCTGCCTGGCAGGGAATGTGGCTGGATTCCCTTCCCTGGCAGGGACAGGTGAGGGGGTGCCAGCTGAGGCTGAGCTGTGCCATCCTCGGGCAGCCCTGCAGGGAGTGCAGCTCCCTTTCCCGGAGGCGGGGAGGGAGCTCCTGTCAGCCTCCCTGGCTGGCAGCCCCGGGGCGGATTTTGGCTGTTCCCCAGCAGCAGCAGGGACAGATTCCTGCCCCCGAGGCCCGCATCAGGTGTCTCTGTGCTTCCCCATGACCTTGGAAGCCGAGAGCTGTGGCCAGCTCTGGCGGCTGCAGTCCCTTCCCCCGCGGGATTTATTTCTTGCTGTTTATTCCAGACCTCTGTTTCTGTGCTCTGTAAGGAGATGCTGCGTTGCATCAGCAGACAGGGACCAGGTCACACTGTGCCTCGGGGGAATCACCTCTTGGACTTCCCAAGGAGCCCTGGGACTTTCCCACTGCGGGCACAGAGCTGTGGGAAGGCCAGAGCCCTGCTCCAGGCAGGGTAAGGGCCCCTCAGTGGTTTGGTTTAGTGTCCAGTCACCTCCTGAACCGTCAAGGCAGGTAACTTATTAGAAATTATTGATTTTTTATTGCTTAATTCCTCGTGTGGGCTCTGATGTTTAAGTTTTTTCGCACGCTAAAATGGAAGTCACTGCTGGAAATGGTTTTGTTCTTTTTGGGTTTTCAGGTAGAGGTAAGGAATGAATAATTTTTTCATAAGCAAGACAAGCTTGGGACTGTCTGCATGTGTGCAAAATCTCCCACTTCTATCTTGGCAACAGCCTTTAAAATAATTAGTTGTGATAAAGCATCAAATTTTATCAAAAAAATTTATCAAATCAAATTAAAAAAACACCCACCCCATAAACAAATATTTATCAAAGCTTGTTGGGAAGGAACTAGATATTCTTTGCCATCACATCTGTGTGTCTTTTCCTCTATTCCATCTTTCAAATGTTCTTCCAGGGACAGAGAGTGATTTTTCCAGCAATGTGCCAGCCCCTGTCACCACACTGGAGTAATTTACCTAAATATGTTATGATTTCCTGGCTGTATCACTTTGACAAGTGCTGTATTTATTACAATCATTCGTATTTTCTCACGATTTTATTTATTTCCTAAATAAAGCTCACTAACTTAAGAAAGGTTTGGGTGCTATTTTCACTGTCAGATAGGGAACTGAGCCAGCTTGGAGCTGTGATGATGGGGGTTTGTTATAGAAAGAGCTGAGCTGTGCTGCACTTTCCTTCCTTGCTTTTTTCTTTTCCTTCTTTCTGGGGAAAGGAAGGTCCCTTTGGAGCTGCGCTCAGGAGCTGCAGAAATGCCCAGAACATCTCTGTGTCCATTTCCCTCAAACCTGCCCAGCTGGGAGAGCCCTTGCAGGCTCTTCGACAGAGCCCACGGAGAGAGCTCAGTTAAAACAAACAAAAAAAGCCGGAAATGGATGAAATCCATGCTAAACAAACAAATAGACACGAAACCCGATGCCCGGTGCTCCTCCTTTCAAAGGCACGGGCGGCAGAAAGCAGCCGAAGGTCAGATTGATCTGCTCTGGTTGTGATGGCAGCCACCCCTCGCACCAAGGCTCCCTCCCGAGGGCGTTTCCATCCTCGGGAAGGGCTCCAGGAGCTCGGGCTGGCCCTGCGGGCACGGCCGGGGCCGGAGCCGCTGTCCAGGCGCGGGGCTCGCTCCCAGCCCGCCCGTTCCTGCTACGGGCTCCTGCTTTTCATCTCCAAGACCTTCAGCCGCAAGAGCGTCTTGATAAGGAAGTGGCTGACACTTAAAGGAGCTGGAATCGGAGTGACACCGAGAGCTCTCTGATCCAGAAAATCGCTTCTGTTTTTTTTTTTTTGGTTTGGATCAAATCAAACGATGCAGAAAAAATCACGGAGGATTTTACTGAGTTAGGTCAGCAGCGTTTGCTCTGTGTTTCGTGGCCGGGCTGGCAAAGAGTCAAAATGCTCCTGCATCTACAATGGTCTGAAATAATCAAGGACAAGGTTTGGAGGGAAAAGTCATATTGTTTTTAGAATGGACTAATGACGCTGGAAAAAGGGGGAAATTTTAGCCTTGTAAGCCCTTGTTCAGGACAGGGAAAGAACTCAAACCTTGCACACAGTGGCTTAAACTTGGTTGTGTTGGTCAGTCAGGTGGCTTCAGTGAAGAGGTGGTCGAGACCCTCAGAACAGAGGGAGGAGAGGGGGAATTAGCAACTTGTGGGAGCTGCTTCTGCTGTCAGGGATGTGTCCCGTTGAACCGGCTGCTCCTCCACTGGAAGTGGCACTTGGGAGCTGTGGGAGGCTCCGGAGCCAGCGAGAGCTGTCCCTGCAGATCCGATCTCCACGCCAGGCCTGGAGCTCGCAGGCAGCTCCGTGTTTGGGTTTCCATTCAGTATTCCTCGGCTTCGGTCTCCAAGGCTACACGCCAACATCCAACCCCTCCTCCCACTCCTGTTTTCAAAGAAAGAAAAACACTGTGAAAAGAGGCTGCAACGATTTCTGGGCAGTTTTCAAAGCGGAGAGGCAGCGCTGGGAGCTGCTCTCCCTGCACACTCCGCAGGCCCTGATCCGGCCTGGGCCATGATTCCCCGGGTGCTCCATCCCCGTGCAAGCAGGAAAGCACCTCCCCACTCGGCAAGTGCAGGGTACGAGGGAGCAATTAAAAGTTTTTAAGGAAAAAACCGGGAGTTTTGGAGTAGTTAACTACACGGGGCTTCGTTCAAATCCTTCTGCAAAAGCTGGTTTTGTTTGGGAATTCCTTAGAGAGGACGGACCGGGAGTCCTGCCCTGGAGCCTGTGCTGGCCCCACTCCCTGGCCGAGGAGGGTGTAGGATTGCTGCCCTCAGCTTTGCACCAGTTTTGGGGCTCTCATTCATTTCTGTTCCCTTGCTTACAGAATAATCTGCTTTTAATGCCCGGACACTCCTGCGCTGTTCCGGCACGGAGGGCAGCTCAGCCTTGGATGCAAAACCCGTGTCCAGCTGCTCCAGGTGCTGTCACAGCCCCTCTCCAGCACCTGCCAGGGGCCACGATCCCACAGTGCCAAAGAAATGGGATATCCACTGGCTCCCCCAGCCTGCCAGGGTGTGCGGGAGAAGCCAGGTGGGTGTGCAGAGAAGGAAGAGGAGAAGAGAAGGAAAAAGAGAAGGAGAAAGGAAAATGAGGAGGAAGAGGAGGAGAGGGGCAGCACCCAGTAGCTCTCTGCAGTGGAATCTGAGGCCAGGCTTGCTGGATGCTGTGACAGGAGCAACTGCAAAGAAATCAGAGTTAAATGTGAATATGTTGCTTCATTCCGGTTAGAAAATCGAGGCTACATCTCAAATTCTGGGTTCTTTTCCACTTTTGTTTGGGACTTTTGTCCCAGCGCAAGGTTCCCATGCACTTTCCATGGGCAGGTGGCAGGTTTGGGGTGCCCTCTCCGTGTGGAGGGGTTTCAGTCAGGTTCTCCCTGCGTACCCCCCCGGTGAACTCGATCCAGCGTCCGATCTCCGTGTCGCACCATCCGCATTCCTGCGGCGAGCAACCAACACGGTGCAAACATCAGCCTCGGGGGCCGGGCAGGAGGGCGGTGCTCCCGCGGCCCCTCGGGGACAGGCTGGGACACGAACGCTGTCCCGGGAGCGCAGCAATCCATGGGATTTCGGGCAAACCCAAGGCAGGGAGCGAGGAGCGGGGTTTCTCCCAGGGTTGTGGTGCGGGGTTATTTTAGTCCTGAGCTGACTCACACGTATCCCGGTGTGACTCACGGGGAGCTGGGGCCCGGGGCTGGGTACGGATGTGGCACAGCGTGGCACGGCACGGCATGGCACAGTGGCACACATGGCACACTTGGCACCCTGTGGCGTGGCACACACGGCACACATGGCACGCATGGCACAGCGTGGCTTCCCTGCACAGGGAGCAGCAAGGCGGCCGTGCCGGACCCACCGCTCAGGGAATCGCCTTTCCCGTCCCCTCCGCAGGTGCAGCACCCCGAGGAGCACTCGGCCACCGATGTTTTAAGGGAAAGTTTGGTTAAACAAATGGTTCCTAAGCTGAAGGGAGGCTCAGCCCGTGCCGTGCCGCTCACCCCTGGCGCCCGGGAGCCGCTCGCTTGCAGTTCAAGCTTTGCTGCACGCGTGCTCTGAGCCCCAGCTCCTGGAGCTGCAGGAGCTCATCCATCACGGACAGGAAAAGCCGTACGGACTCTGCTCGCGCTTGGCCCGGACCCCGCACCGGGAATCAGCTCTCCTATGGCCCAAGCAGCCTGGAAAACATTGCTTTTTCAGGATCGCTTTCCAACAAACAGCAAATCCTACAGATTTCTTCTTGGCACCGACCGAAGCATTTTTACAGTGATTGGTTTTCTCTGTGAGATTCAGAGAAAGGCTTAAAGGCTGCTCCCGCTTCCAGGAATCCCGGCGAGCACAGGTCGTTCCCTCTCGGGACAATGCTGCGCAGGCACTGCCCGCATCCCACNCAGAGGGTGACGGTGCCTCTCCACGGGCGGTGGGTGCGTGGCCGACACTGGGTATCCCGTCCTGGCCCCGGGGATGCCGCCTGCGCACTCCGGGGCACCGGGCAGGGCCGAGCCGAGCTGGGATGT
>VZRQ01000650.1:1478558-1495259 GCA_013397975.1 Machaerirhynchus nigripectus
AGAGTCCTCATGCATGGCAGGGGCCGGGCAGAGGGGGCTCGTGCCGCGATCCGCGGCGCCAGGACACGCGTGTTGCCGTGAGGCCGTACGTGTGGCCGTGACGGGAGCGCCAAGGGGGGAAAAGTCCCTTTCAAGTAGTTTCCGTGGTGTCCTTTGGGATCGCAGTTCTGCTGTGGATGGCTTCTGTGCCTCCTGCACCCCAAACCTCGTGGCGGTGATATTTGGCCGCCTGGGTTCGCTCGCTGTGGGTGGTGCTGGCACATCCCTACTCCTGCAGCAGTCCCAGTGGTTTGGGAGCCCACAAAACTTGCTCGGAAATTGTGATTTAAAACTCACAGTAAATTTAAAGTTTTTATCCATTACGTGCCCCTTCCCAAAACCGAACCACGCGGACCTGTGGCGTGTCCGAGTGCTGTGGGAGCCTGTCGGGGCTTAATTCCCTCTTGTTCACCAGTAGCAAAGATTTTGGCTGCTCCCTGGATTTCGTGGAAAGGAACTGTCTCATCGGCACTTGTTTTACAGTGTCCTGAGCCCCTGCTGGTGGGGCTGAACCACCTCCAGCCTTGGTCCTCCCAGGCAAAACCCCCAGGGATGCTGTGCTCGGCTGATGCTGTGCCGTGTCGAGCGGGCAGGTGACAGCGTGTGTGTCCCCTCCAGGCTGTGCTGATGGAGACCACCAAGCTGAACCCCCTGATCCGGGATTTGTACGCGGCCGCCGGCCGTGTCCAGCAGGCAGCGGCCGCGGGCTCGGCGCGGAGGGGCAGCGGCTGCCGGGAGCTGATGGTCAGGCTGACCGAGGGGCAGTACGTGCTGTGCCGCTGGACAGACGGGCTCTACTACCTCGGCAAGATCAAGAGGGTAACGTGGGCACCCCCAGGGGAACGGGAGAACCCGAAGGGGTGCCGGTGCCAGCGGAGCCGGTGCCATTCCCTGGCTCAGTTCGTGGCTCGGGGCGTGCTGGCCTGGGCTGCAGTGTGTCTTTGGCCAGCGGGGCACTTTGGGTCGTCATCCTGCCCCCGGGGTGTCACGCCCCAAACCTGACTTCCCGCAGCCCCGAGAGGCAGGATCAGTCACCAAGGAAAACAGGGAAGTGCTGGGAGTGGGAGCTGGCACTCAACCGCTCTTCCCGCTCTCTCCTGGCAGGTGAGCGGCTCCAAGCAGAGCTGCCTCGTCACGTTCGAGGATAACTCCAAGTACTGGGTCCTCTGGAAGGACATCCAGCATGGTGAGTGTTGCCCCAGCCTCCCTTTCCCACTGCCATGCTGTGGGACCCTTCCCAGCAGCACGGAGACGTGGCAGTGCCACCTCCGTCCCCTCCGTCCCCAGCCGGTGTCCCGGGGGAGGAGCCCAAGTGCAGCATCTGCCTGGGGAAGACGTCGGGCCCCAGGAACGAAATCCTCATCTGCGGGAAGTGCGGGCTGGGTGAGTGTGGGTGTCCCAGCCCGGGCTCTGCCGTGTCCCACCTCGGGCGAGGGTGGGGCCGGCCCCGCGGTGCTGACACCGAGCCCTCCCGCAGGTTATCACCAGCAGTGCCACATCCCGGTGGCGAGCGGCGGCGAGGGCCCGCTGGGGACGCCGTGGTTCTGCCGCCGCTGCATTTTTGCCCTGGCCGTGCGGGTGAGTGGGGCTGTCCCGTGTCCCCGGCTCCGTGAGCTGCCCGTCCCCGGCACAGCGGGGCAGGACGTGGCCCCCGGGTGGCTCTGCTGACCCCGTCCCTGTCTCTCCCACAGAAGGGGGGTGCCCTGAAGAAAGGAGCCATTGCCAGGACGCTGCAAGCCGTGAAGATGGTGCTGTCCTACAACCCCGAGCTGCTGGAGTGGGACTCCCCACACCGCACCAACCAGCAGCAGTGCTACTGCTACTGCGGGGGCCCCGGAGAGTAAGGCCCGGCCTGCGATGGGATCAGGGTGGGGATGTTTGATCCCAGGCTTGCAGGGCACTGCCCCGGGGCCAGCGGCTTTGCTCCCCACGCTGCCTCTGCTATCCGGGTCTCCGCTCGCTCCCGGAGGCAGCGTTTGCTCCAGAAATACAAGTTAGGGACAGCTTTCTCTCCCTGGCTGGGGGGTCCGTGCCTGAGAGGGGACTGGGGCGGTGGCTGCCACACGCTGCCCTCAGTGTCACCTTCCTCCTGCCCCTGCCCAGGTGGTACCTGAAGATGCTGCAGTGCTACCGCTGCCGGCAGTGGTTCCACGAAGCCTGTACCCAGTGCCTCAGCGACCCCATGATGTTCGGAGACCGGTACGTCCCTTCTGGGCTTTGCTGAGGTGGCTTCCCAGGGGGGACTCATGGACACACCCCAGCTGTGTCTCCCTGATCCATCTGGCACCGACATGGATCAGGTGGCCCTGTCCCACAGAGCCCTGCTGCTCCTGGCCTTGCTGTCACCGTTGGCACCCGGAGCACTGTCCCACCTGACCCATCCTGGACCCTGCATGGCTGTAGGAGTGATCCCCACTCCCAGCGTTTTCTCTCCCTGATGTTTTCCAGGTTTTATGTGTTCTTCTGCTCCGTGTGCAACCAGGGACCCGAATACATCAAGCGCCTGCCCTTGAGATGGTGAGAAATGGGCTCTGCTCCTTTGGAATGTGCCCAGGTGGCTCTGGGACTCCAGGCTGGCTGGTTCCTGGAAGTGCTCAATACCAGGCTGGGTGGGGCTCTGAGCAACCTGGTCCAGTGGAAGGTGTCCCTGCCCATGGCAGGGGCTGGGACTGGATGATCTTTAGGCCCTGTTCCAACACAAACCATTACAAGATTGTGTGTTTGGGTTTTCCCCCAGCTGCAGGCTGTGTCCCACCTCTCCCCAAAGCTCAAGGGATGCTGTCCTGGCTGGAGCATCCCCTGGGATACACCTCTGGGCTGGGCTGCTTCCCCTGTGAAGTGTGGGAAGGTTCCAGTGGGGAGGACCTGGGAGCTGGAGCAGCACTGGCAGAGCAGGACATGGTGGTGGCACCATCCTGCCAGGGCTGCTGACCCTTTGCTGACCCTTTTGCTGCAGGGTGGACATCGTCCATCTCGCCCTCTACAACCTGGGTGTGCAGAGCAAGAAGAAGTACTTTGACTTCGAGGAGATCTTGGCCTTTGTGAACCACCACTGGGACCCGCTGCAGCTCGGGAAGGTACAAACACACTCAGGCTTGTGCTGGACAGCAGCCATGGGAGTGAGAAATGTCACCCCAGCTCGTGCAGCACTCGGCACGGCAGCTCCTGCTCCAGAGGAGCTTAATCCCTTTCCTCTGGGCTGGGATTTTCCTTGTTGGAGTGTCAGACCTGACACCTTTCCCGGTGGGAGCTGGGAGAAGACCTCACACCAAGGCGTGTTGGAAACCTGTCCCGGGGCAGGACGGGGCGGCTCCCCGAGGCTCTGGCCGGGCCTTGCCTCCCTCCCTCCCTCCCTCCCTCGCTCCCCGACCCCGGGCAGGAGCCGAAAGCCGGAGTTCGGGTTCCCCCGTCTGTTTGGATTTTGCATAACCACAGCGGGCACTGAGCCCTGCCTGCCCCCTGTCCCGCAGCTCACGGGCACCCCCATCTCGGAGCGCGGCCCCCACCTCCTCAACGCCCTCAACAGCTACAAAAGCAGGTGAGTCTCGGGCGAGGGATGGGGACAGGGTGCTCCCGTGCCACCCTGTCTGAGGGCTGTTCCCTCCCCTCTGCCGCCCAGATTTCTGTGTGGGAAGGAGATTAAAAAGAAGAAATGCATCTTCCGCCTGCGGATCCGCGTCCCCCCGAACCCCCCCAGCAAGGTGCTGCCGGAGAAAGCCCCCGGCGAGGGCGAGAGCAGCTCCTGCGAGCTGAAGAAGAGAGGGAAAAGCAAATACGCCCATAAGGACAGGTGAGTGGCCCCGTTGCCCCGGACATCCCCGCAGTAGTCCCCCCCGTGCCCGCGCCCCCCTCACGCCCTGTTTGCAGCCTCCTGCCGCGGCAGCTCCAGCAGCAGAAGCGGCGAGCGCGGCGCAAGAGGGCCAAGTTCCTGCTGGAGGATGCCATTCCCAGCGTGAGTCCTTCGCCCCCTCCTCTCTGCAGCCGGCCCGGGATTTGGCAGCTCTGTGGGACTGCCCAGCCCCGGGGCTCCCCGCAAGGTCGTACGGGCAGGGAGAGCTCCTGTCCCTCACCCCGGGAAATGTTCCACACCGAGCCCACTTCCCAGGGCAGTGGCCCCGTGCAGAGGGTGCCAGGGGTGGGGTGTAGGCAGCACCCCTGTGCCAGGCAGTGAGGAGTGAGCTTCTTTTTGTGGCACAGAGTGACTTCACCTCGGCCTGGAGCACCAACCACCACCTGGCCAGCATCTTCGACTTCACGCTGGATGAGATCCAGAGCCTGAAAAGGTCCGTGCAGCCGGAGCAGGGGTGTGGGGGGCCAGGGGTGCTGCTTGTGCCAGGCTGGGGCTGACGCTGCATCCCAGCCTATCCCATCCCACCCTATCCCGCCCACAGTGCCAGCTCAGGACAGACTTTCCTATCGGATGTGGACTCCACAGATGCCACCAGCACCTCAGGCTCGGCCACCACAAGCCTCTCCTATGAGTCCAGGTGAGGACCGTGCCCCTTGCCCCCTTCCAGAGGGGTCCTGGTGGCATGGCCGGGGGGGCAAGGTGTCTCCCCTCTTCATGTCCCACACCGGGGAGCTTTTCCTCCCTGTGTCCCAAACGGGCTGGGGGTCCCAAAGTGGCACTTGCTGGGTCCCGAGCCGTCGGTCCTTGCTGGGCTCCCCCAAATCCAGAAGCCAGCACGGCGGGGGCACCTTTTGGGCGCCGCCCTCACTCCTGCCCTGTGCCCTCCCCGGCAGCCGCAGGACCGTGGGCAGCCGCAAGCGCAAACTGGCGGTGCCCGCCTACGCCTCGGGGGCCAAGAGGAGAAGGGGGGACCTGGGCGGGCGCCCGGCCGCGGCCACCCCCGAGGGCAGCGAGGCAGCGGCCGGCCCCGACCGCCCCGACGACGGCATCGACAGCCACACCTTCGAGAGCATCAGCGAGGACGACTCCTCGCTGTCGCACCTCAAGTCCTCCATCAGCAGCTACTTCGGGGCCGCGGGCCGGCTGGTGTGCGGGGAGAAGTACCAGGTGCTGGCCCGGCGGGTGACGCTCGAGGGGAAGGTGCAGTACCTGGTGGAGTGGGAAGGCACCACCCCCTACTGAGCCCCGTCAGCCCCGAATCCTCTCCCGGAGCCAAAGCAGAGGAGATCGGGATGCTGGGGAAGCCCGTGAGGCACCGGAGAGGTGCTGGTCCCTCCCCCCGGGAATCTCGGTGGGTGGAGGCAGCGCCCAGGCCGGCTGTGCTGCCCGGGAATGAAACCTGGAGCCCTGACACGCTGTTGTTTTAATGTTAACAATTTTTAGTTCTTTGGCTGTGTTCATGCAGAGCATGGCCCAGCCGTGCTCTCCCCCTGGAACGACCTCAGGCTTGGTCGAGCCTGAGGCACCATCCCAGTGGTGGTCAGAGCAGGGAGGGTGTCCAGCCCTTCCAGAAGGGTCCCCCTGGCACAGCTGCAGCAGCTGTTTGGGGGGCACCCCACACCCTGCTCACACAGAGGGACCTCGGCCTGTGCCTGGCATAGCCTGGCTTATCGCGGTGTCCCAGCCTGACCGAGCAGCCTCGAGGGGTCCTGCTGCCAAAGCACAAACCCCTCCTCATCCCTGGGCTTTCACAGCTCGTCCCTGTGCTCATGGGAAACTGGGGTCATCTCTTGGGGCTTTCCAGCTCATCCTGAATCCATTCATTAAAGGAATGTGGTTTGTTTAACACGAGAGGGAAATGCCCCAAAGCCAGCCCACGTGCGGCTGTTGCAGCCACGGGGCAGATGGGCTCTCACCCCACAACCTGGACTGCGTGTGATGGTGCACCAGCTTCATTTCCCTGTTCTGACAATCATGATCCTGGAAGAGATCATCCAAAAGATCCTCCTTTGCCTTAAAAACACCACGGGCACTTCACAGACTGGAGCCCAAGGCCTTTGTTTCTACAGGAATCTTCATCCCAAATGTGCCAAACCAGCAGACAAACCAAAAAAAGGCTGAAAAGGACAGCGGGGGCAGGGGGAGGGGGCTGTACCGGGGTCCCTGTGACCATTCCTGTGGCCATCCCTGTGGCCTCGTGGCTGTGCCTCTCTCGTAGTGGTGAAGTTTGTGAGCCCTGGGCTTGATTTGTCTGCAGGAGAGAAGGAGCAGCCCCCTCCTTTAACAAAGCAATACTGCCAGCTTGGGCAGGAGCAGAGCAGTCGGCTTTTTAAAAGATTCTAGTATCAGACAGATGTGCTATATTTTTTCCTTAAGAGAGATAGAGAGAGATTTTTAACGCTGTCCTCCTTGTCTCTCCCCCATCCCACCATGACTGTCCCATGGGATGGAGGGTGGGCCCTGCTGGCCTGTGGGGTCCTGTCCATCAGCAGACCCTGTCCTGTCCTACCTGTGCTCGTGGGATCTCGGCTCAACCAGAGCAGAGTGTCCCTGTCCTTCTGGGAGAGGTGCTGCCAGGCTCCCCCGGTCCCTGGCAGGGAAGGGTCCAGCAGCTGGAAAACTTCCTGTCCTGCCTTAGCTTTGTCCTCGAAGGATCACTTAAAATATTTCCCTTTCTTGAGTGCCTTTGGAGCCCTCGTGATTCCAAGGGGCTGCCAAGCGCTGTGCCAGGGCTGAGCAGGGTCATGCCTGTGGGATGTGCCAATGGACATTACACTCATAGGGACACCCACAGGATGTGGCCCTGGCTCCTCTCTGCTCCCTCTCTGTTCCCTCTCCTCCTCTCCTGGCTTCTTGCATCACATTGAATGTGGAGCCTTTAAAAGTATTTTTGTTGCAGAGTATATTTTGCATTCGCTGTAATAGAGATTATAACAACTCTGTGCACCTTCTGATTTCTGAGTTCAGGTTGCTGCTTGTAAGCAACTCTCGTTATACCCAAGTTGTAATTAATGTGTCTGATGTACAATTAAAAAGTGGGGTTTTTTTCAGCATCACGGTTTTTTTGAAGTGTGAGGATTATTGAGTTGGGATGCCCAGTACCCACCACGGGGCAGCTGGTGCTGCTGGGTTGTGTTCCATGGTGAGGTGTGTCCTGCCCAGCTGTGACCACGAGAGCCTGCCCAGGTAAGAAACGCTCCTGTTTATTCCCTTCCCAGTCCCATAAATAACTCGAAAATGTTCCAGAAGTGATATCCCATAAACCATTAAGGTAAGGATCTGTCTAAAAGGTTCAGCTCAGCCTAGGCAGAAAGCCACTGTTCGTGTGGGGGTAGGGATGCAGCGCCAGGGCAGTGTCGTGGTCCTGCTGGCACTCGGCTTCCCTGAACGGGCCGCGGATGTTGCCCAGCCCATCCCAGCGCTCCGTGGCAGGGCAGAGTCTGCGTGTGCTGCTCGCGGCTCCTGCTAAATCCTCGCTGCATCTGCAGGAGTCTGCCGCTTCCTTGGATTTTGTCAGGCTCCAGCGGCACGCCGGCTGCCAGCAGGGGAGGGCGGGAGCCGCACGGCGCGGGGTGCCCGGCCACATCCTGCAGCCTCGGGGCCGGGGAAGCAGAGGCAGAGCGGGGCGGGATGCCGGGACCGCCGCTGCGGGGGAGCAGGGGCCAGGCAGGGCTCAGGCGCTGGCTGTGGGGACACATAGCACTGCGGGGGCTGCCGGGCCACGGCTCCCAGCTGGAATTCGCTGCTGGCAGCCTCAGGCAGTCCTCGAGTGTCCTGACAGGAGCATCTCAGCGTATCCTCATCCTCAGTGCCACCAACAGCTTTTGGTGCGGGCGGCCTTTCCCCAGCTCAGCCTGCAGCGGCTCCGGGCTGCTCAGCACTCCCTGGGCAGGCCGAGGAGGGGATGTTTCCCAATCCCAAGCTCCTGTGCCACAGCAAAAAACCCCAGAAGATAGAAGCTGCCTCTCACATGGCTCAGCAGGGTCCCGGTCTCCCAAAAAGTGAGACGCACTTTGCACTTCTCAGTCCCGTGGGACGTTCTCCTCTATCCATTTGAGATACAGAGGGTTTCCTTGGTCAATAGGCAGGCTGATGATTTCGGGGATTTCAAAGGGATGGATGGATCTAAAGTGGAACCAGGCGCGGAGGAGCAGAGTCAGCGCCAGCCGCGCTCCCAGCCGAGCCCCAGCCCTGCCCCGCGCCCTCCGCGCACTTCAAAGCACCCGCAGCTTCTTTTTGCCACGTGGGAATTTTGCTTTGAGTTTGGGGTTTACCACAGACTGCCGGGGGCCTGGCCCCAAGCTGAGTGTGCTCCCCCCTCGGGAAATGCAGGAAATCCTGTCAGGAGGCTGTCAGGGAATAACCTGTGTGAGGAGAGGGAGAATCCCTCCTCGAATGCAGCATGGAGGGGCTGGGTGAAGCCCAGTTGATATTTCTGCCACTTTTTCCTTTTTGCTGATGCTGCCTCTGGGTTTTTCTGGCTCATAAGATACAGCAGGAGCACTTAAACCCCCCTGGGTGGGAAGGGGCTCAAAGGAACTCCCAAAGCTGGAGCAGGAGGTGACAGCCTACCTTGGATGGGACACCCAGTGCTCCTGCGGAGCCAGAGCCTCACCTGACGTAGTTGGACAGTTCCCCTATTTTGGACGTCCTTGTTTTCACCAGCTGTGGAGAGTAGAAAAACCAAAACAAACCCCAAGGGAGATGTGAAGGGATGGAGGGATCCTGAGGTGCAGTTCCTGACTGTTCCTGCAGTTCCCCACCCAGCATGGCCAGGGGTGTGACAGGAGCCCTTCCAGGGCTCTTCCTTCGGGGATGCTCCTGACAGTGGTAACTTGAGCCAGGCTGCCACCCCCAGCTGACACTGCCAAGGCCACAGACAGGTATTTGGGGTCTCTGGGTACCATCCCAAACCTCAGGGAGGTTTGTGCCACCCTCCCCAAACCTCCCTGCAGCCCCTTTTGGCTGGGACCGTTTGCAGCAGGGACTTTTGTGACGTAGGGAACGATCACTTACCAGCAGTATTTCAGTGGATTCTTCCAGTTCCCCTTTCCAGAAATACCTGGATTTAAAAGAAAAGCAGCATCAGGAAATCCAGCTCTGGCTGCAGCCATGCCAGCCCTCGGGATACTTTCCCTGCTTGGTGCTTTCTGCACACAGCCATGTCTTTACAAAGTGGCTCAAGAAGCATCGCTGGCCCCAAAACTGCTGAGCACATGAGTGAGCACCCCAGATTTATGGACCAGAGCCTCCTTCAGAGAATTCGCCCAGGGGGACTGGCAGGGCAAATTTGCTGGGACTGGGGTGTCCTGTGGTGGTGGCCCCCTCTGAGCAGTGGCCAGGGGACAGTGCCTGCAGGGACTGTGGCTGGGAGGCTGAGCTTTCTTCCTCTCTTTCCCCGCAGGAGAGGAGCTGCACTTCTCATGAGTCAGACATGACCTTTCAAAACATTTTCGCTGCCAGGAGCCCGTCCTGATCTCATCTGCCTGCTGGGCTCCTGCACGAGGAGGCCTCGGAGGCGTCGCGGTGTCTCCTGAGCAGGGCACGGAGCAGAATCCAGCTGGAGCTGCCAGGGCTGTGCAGGAGCAGCTCTGCTCCGGCTCTTTGGCTTTGTAGGAAATGACGGACAAGGGGAAGAAGGGATTTACTGGGTTTGCCCTCAGCTGGGACATGGGGGTGCACTGTGGGGACCCCCTCCTGTGGGAAGGCTGCAGTGGGATCTGCTCCTCACTTCTGCCAGGGTGGGATCTGCTCCTCACTTCTGCCAGGGTGTTTCTGTGAGGAAAAGCTGTTTTGGGGCTTTGCTCTTTAACCCCTCTAACAAGTGCAGTCCCTTTGCAGGGACAGCTGAGGACACCTGCAGAGCAGGGCTGGGCCTGTTCCAAGGTCAAACACGCTG
This sequence comes from Machaerirhynchus nigripectus, assembly GCA_013397975.1. Lineage (NCBI taxonomy): Eukaryota > Metazoa > Chordata > Aves > Passeriformes > Dicruridae > Machaerirhynchus > Machaerirhynchus nigripectus. The sequence continues at coordinate 1,488,347 of VZRQ01000650.1, forward strand.
TTCTTCCTGCCTGAAAAAGCTGCTTAATTTTGTAAAGGTCTTTTCTGCTCCCTATCTTGGCTTCTTTTTAGAGCCTCTGGTAACAGGCACCATGTCCTCAGGACCATAAATCCTAAATTGGTGGATGTCCATGTAGCCAAGTAACCAATAAATAGATGGTCCCCCACGGGCAGTCGGAGCATCTGTGCTCCTTAACAAGCTCAGAGCACGGTGAGGCTCAGCCCCATCATCTGCAACAACAAACAGACCCAGCAGCCTTCTGGAAACTGAAGGCTGTGTCCATCCCCTCCCTCCCTCCCTCCCTGCAGAGCCCAGGTTTGCCTCCTCTGTTGGGGAATATCCAGCCCAACTTACAAGGCCGAGCTCTTGGGCAGGATGTTCACATAGGCAGCCAGTTTCTTATCCATGATGGCCCTGGGGGAGACAGGAGGGGAGTCAGTGCTAGCCCAGCTCAGTGCTCACCCCCAGCCACAGGGACATTCCCTCATGCTGCCCAGGACTGCCAGCAGCAGCTTTGACATCGGAGACATGGAATTTTGGGTTACTTATTACCCTGAGAAAACAGAAGCAAAGGTGACCTTTGGCTGGAGCTACTTCAGGCCCTCCTGGCAGGGCTCTGGGACCCCCCTTGTGCTGAGGAGGGAATCTGGGTGTTGCTCCTGGCCTGGAAGGTGCAAGGACCCTGCCCAGTGCCAGCCCTGTGCCTCTCTGGCCATGGGGTCACCAGGGCAGTGCTGAACAGTGGGACCACAAGAATCGGGGCTGGGATGGACGGGAAGGGATTTGTCTGCCACTGTCAAAGTGTGCCCCGTCCTCCCAGAGCAGCCTAAACGTGCATCTTGTTAAACTAACAACATCAAGGTTTTTCAACCCAAAATGTCCTAGAAATCTGAAGCCCAAATGAATTTCTTCCCTCTGGCTGCCTCCGTCAGTTGTGGGCTGGTTTGTTATTGCAGAGCTGCTCGGGGCTGCCAGCAGAAGTGATTACAGAGTGCTGAAGCAATCTCAGGGTGCATTTTTAGAAGAAAGGGGGCAAATGCTGTGTTTTGTGACCACAGCAGTGTCTGGCCCTTCTCACAGAGGTGGCAGCCGTGCCTTCAGGCAGGGCACCAGTGACTCCACCTTCAGTTTTCTTTAGCACTGGTTTGGGGGGACCACGGCCAGAGAGGAGAAGCACCCCAGGAGGCTCGGGGTTGTTTGCTCTCACCACGTGTAGGCAGTTCCAGGCATTCAATGATCGTGGAGCATCTTGAGTTAATCTTTAGACCAAGAGAGTGCAGCAGCACGAGCAGAGCCACCCCTGCTGTGACTGTCATGTCACACATGGCACAAATCAGTTTGGATTTGCTGCCTGCAACTTTAAGGCATTTTAGCACAGGAGCCTTTTGCTTTGGGTGCTCTGTCCCAATAAATGTGATCCTAACTGAGATCCTGAACTTTGGCCCAGCAAGCAGAGCAGCAACAAGAGGCCACCAGGGGAACAGAGAACACTGTAAGAAGCTGAATGTGAGCTGTGGAAAGTGTCTGCATAATACATGATAGCTCTGGGTTGGGCACTTAATCGTGTGTTTCTTTGTCCATGCCTCACAAGAGGCCCTGAAGTGAGACAGATTAAATATTGATAAGCAGAAAAGCAAAGAAAATGGTAAGTACAAATCCATGGTAGCAGCGGGGGCTGATGGGGGCTGGGTAAGGTGGGTGAGGTGCAGTGGCCACACTGCCCAGCCAAGGGGGTCAGCTCCTCCCAGCAGGCTCAGGGGGCAGGTCAGAAGGTCTTGAGATGCTGAATTCTACCTGCAGCTCTTCTGCTTTCCCAAAGCTTGAACCTCTTTTCCTTAAACCAGTGGAAAATTTCCCTGCAGACTGGTCCATCTGAGTGAGTGCTCCACTGAGCAGTGCAAAGGAAGAATAAACACGACAGCACAGGAAAAGGAGTGGGGGAAGATCAGCGTAGAAGCCCTGTGTCATCCCCGACAACCAGGGCTCACTGCTCCAAATTCCAGAACAAAGGAATAATTACTCCACCAGTAAAACCACAACCAAAGTACACATATCTCAGCGAGGCAGAGTGATTTATGTCCTCTCCCTTCCCTGCAAGATGAGGAACAAAGAGTGGATAGCATTTGCAAAGCTGTTAAGATGAGGCATTTTCAGGAACTGAGGCTCTTTTCACCACGTACAGTTGCTCCTTTTTTTTTTAGGAGACATCGAGCAGTGCAGACATAATTCTATTTGAATTTCTTAATACAGTTGCAGTATTTAAGGTGACACAAACTGCCTTTCAGTAGCCTGTCAGTTCCTGAACATGTTTGGGAGCACTTTTCTGGAGATGGAGGGGTTTTGGCAGGAGCAAGGCAGCAGGAAAACAGCGCAGGAGGTGTTGCAGGAAATTTCACGGTCCATCATAAACACTTCCCCAGTCAACACGGGTTCAGTACTTTGAACAGACCCTCCATTGAGTCAGGGGCTGACAGACGTGTGAAAAAAAACTCTGCATGCAAAATATCACGCAAAGTATCTCATATTAAAATAGAAGAAGGAAAAATCAAGGAAAAGCCCTCATTCCCTGAGGTTTGCTGGTGAGCAGAGTGGTACCCAGCTGGTACCTCACACATGTTTGTTGTGGATCCTTTCATACTTCCTTTATTTTCATGTCAGAGCACTGTGCTTTGTCCCTCTCTATAAATACCCTCCTGGCATTTTGTTGCCTGTGTTGTTCTAGAGAGGAATAAAGACTGTGGCAGCTCAAAGAACATCAGGCTGAGGCTTAATCAACCTGAGGACCCAGAAATTCAGGGTCATGGCTTCAAAATGGGTCTTGAAAATGCAAGACAGTGAAATAAATTGAGAATTGCTTGCTGTTACCATGGCATTGGCTTCAGAGGCAAATGTCAGCTTTCCTTGGGACAGAGCAGCTCTGGTAAGGGGGTTGTGATAGAGTCTGTGGAAAGGAGCATTGCTCAGGTATCACAGAATTGTGGAACGGGTTGGGTTGGAGGGACCTTAAAGCCCATCCAGTGCCACCCCCTGCCATGGGCAGGGACACCTCCCACTATCCCAGGTTGTTCCAAGCCCTGTCCAACCCGGCCTTCCAGGGATGGGGCAGCCACAGCTTCTCTGGACACCATGTGCCAGGGCCTCACCCACCTCGAAATGTGAAGTACACAGGGATACAGATCCTCCCGAGAAACAAACATTCAGCTTTATTCCAGCTTTGGAATAAAGCAAGAATAAACCCAGAGGTTTTGGAATAAACCACTCAGGAGGACAAGCAAAGGAAGCATCTCCGTACCTGGCGATGTCCCTGGCGATCTGCTCGTTGAGGCAGTTGACGAAGGCGATGGAATGTGTCCCTGGGATGTAGCTGCCGGTGACAGCCGAGTGCAGGTGCACAGCCAGGCCCCTGAGCAGGGGGTACATGAGCACCAGCAGCGTCAGCACCTCGGAGAGAACACCCGTGTGATGGGAGGTGAAGCACAGTAAAACTGAATATTTACGTTGTCCGTGGCTGGAGGGACATTTCCAGGCTTCTCTCAGCATTGCAGGGACCAGTTAAATTAAGTTAAGGTGAGAACCTGCTGCTAGGGGGATTCATTCCCCTCCAGTAGGGCCAATCTCGTGCTCAGGGCAGGAGAGGGGCAGTTGGGAGGCTCTATCAGCCCAGAGGTGCCCAGGCCTTGGCCGTGGGAGGTCACCCCAGACCAACGGGGGTTACAGACCCCACAACCCAACCACAGCAGCCAGGACTGGTTTTCTGAAGAAGAATAAGGAGGTAAGACATGGAATGTCTCGGTTTCTACTGCAAAAAAGAGCAAGAAGGGAATGGCTCCCACACCCTGCACATCTCTCCTGCTCAGGACGCATCTGCAGCTGTCCTTCAGCCAGGGGTGAGGTGTGCCCATCCCTCTGAGAAATGGGGGCACGGGACCCCCTGCCTCCCTGGGGATGTGGGCAGGAGAAGAGCAGTATGTCAGCCAGGGGCAGGGATTCGTCCATGGAGAAAAGATTTTGGCTGGAGCCTGGTGCCAGGACCTGGGGAATTTCCATCCTGCCTTGTCAGATCAATCTCCACCTTAGCACTGTGCAGCCCACCCAGACCATGCTCCAGCCTCACAGCCCGACTTCAAGGCAGGCTTTAAATTCATTTCATCTTAATCATCTGCTACTAAAAGCACAGTGAAACAGGATCCTGTGGGGCACAGAAATCCTGAAGGACACAGCCCAGGTCTGCCTGCACAGACACCAATGCTCTGCCTGTGGCCCGGCAGAGCAGCAGCAACAAGTGGGGTTTGCTGTGCAGGAGCTGCTGTTCCTGGCAAGCCCCTTCGCGGCTGTTTGTGCTCACATGCCTCCCAAAAATATATCATTATCCCAGCAGGGATGCTGCGGGAATGGTGAGGTTAATGTGGAGTGCTGAAGAGCAGCTGAAGGACGGTGCCGCTCTGGGCTGCAGCGCCTTCCCTTTGTCTTTTGTTTTGTTTTGGACATAAACAGCATCTGGCCCTGATTCAGCTACAGTGATCAAAAAATGCTTAGAAGACTAAGAATATATTCATTTTCCCCCTTATTTCCACCCTTCTTTGTCCTCTGAACAACCTGCCATTGCAGCATTAATGTAGAAATCTCTCTTTTTTCTTTTTTTAAATTGAATTAAAGATCTCCCTTGTCACCACGAAGCCAGAAGCTCCTTCCCATCTGGAAAATGACTGATGTGCTCTATTGCTTGTCTCCTTTTCCCCAATCCATTTGAGGAAGTATTCTCTGTTACCACAAGACTTCTCATCATAATTTTTAGAGCTCCTTCCGTGCTCTTTTTTTCCCACTAAGCCATTTAACAAATATTATACGACAAATCCAAGAAGCTACTCAGCGAGTTACAAGCCAAACAGAGATGTGCTGGTGTACCTATTTTTCCAGATTAAAATGTAATCACGCTCCTTGCTCAGGAAAAAAAACAACATCCAACCTGCTCAGCCTGGTGATCATTAATCGTCTTGGAAGATGTACGTGCACGTGATGAGGAAATCCCCAGGATCATTTGGGGTTGAATATTAGCACAAAGATGAACACTGTCTTGTTTTTTTCTGGTGTTTCCCCCCCCTTTTTTTTTCTGAAAAGGAAGATTACCCCCTCTTTTTATCCAGAATAATTCAATTTGCCGAGGGATGGTGCAAAAGGGAAGGAGTGAAACATCGAGATTCTTGCCTGATAAACCAATTAAACTCATGATTGCCAAAATACTGATGGGAACAAAACTAAAAACACCCCGTGAGGTTTTAAGCACTTCACTGAAAAGCACTGAGCAGCAAAATGCCAGTGTAGTGCAGAGAGACTCAGATTTCTGCAACACTTCTTTTGGCTTTGGTGAACTACAAACAGCTTTAGGTTTAAAATCACCATGCTAGGACTTTTTGACTAGTTTCGATGAGATTCTGTTAAAAAAAAACCCAACTGAACAACACCACCTGAAAGAAACTTGTGCCAACACTGTAAAAAAACTTGGAAATCTGCTTCTCTCCCAGCAGATGCAGAGTCCACCCCTCCCGCAGGACGGTTTTGGGGAGAGGTTTGCTAACAAAGGTACAGACGGCTATTTCCATGGTTGCTTAGGGTGGGTTGGTGTCTGTCGTGCTCCCCAGGGAGTGTCCCATGTCCTGCATCCCCATCCCAGCGCCGTGCCCTGCATCCCCATCCCAGCGCCGTGCCCATCCCAGCCCCGAGGCTCCCACTTACCAGCACCAAGGTGCCGCGGCCGGGCCGGGGGCAGCCCTGGGCAGCGGGGGGCAGCCCTGGGCAGCGCTGGCTCAGCCCCTCCATGTCCTGCGGCCCCTCCACCTGCTCTGCCCGAGCCGGGAGCGCTGCCTGGACGGGCGGCACTGACTCCTCCTCCTCTTCCTCCCCGGCTGGTGCCCGCCCGCTGCGGGGACAAGGGACAGCGCGGTGTCCCCGCGTGTCGCGGCCCCACCTGCCACCTGCCACCCCTTGCCTGAGCTGCAGAGCTGGGGGGACAAATGGCAGGGATTGGCACCCCAAAAGTGGGCTCAGGCACCCGAGTGCTGTCACTGCCGGTGTCCAACTGCCCGCGCCAGCATCTGCTGGGATTTCCAGGCTCTCCCTCCAGTACAAGCACTGGGATCCTCCCAGTGCCGTCCCCGGTGCTCTGAGACTTGCTGACGCCTTTTGTCACCTTTGCTTTTCATTTTCCCATCGATAAAACTGCTATTTCCTCAGATTTCATCTGGTCGGGGCTCTTTGGATAGAAACCACCGGGCAGGTGCTGAGTCCTGGCGTGGTGTTTGTACCCAGAATCTGCTGCGAGGGACGCGGGGCAGAGCAGCCGAGCGCTGTTTCTCTCACGCTGCACCTTTATTGTCCCCCCGCGTAAATTTTTAGTGTCCCCCTGCCAGTTCCCAAAACCTGCCATGAGAACTGATTCCTTGCAGAACCCCGAACCCGCCTATTACATATTTATTTGGGGGATGTAATTTTTCGCAGAGCTGGAAGAACAGAGTTCTTTATTAAGCAGCTCCTGTTGCAGAAGTTCTGTGACGGCAGCAGTTTGTTTGCAAAGGCTGAGAAAATTCAGCTTGCAGACATCGGGGCGTGGCACGTTCTCCGCAGCCCGGGGAGCTGCTCCGGGCCAACACCGGGATGGGACCGGCTGTCCCCGCTCTCCCGGGATCAGCATTTCCCCTTCCCGAACCCCGACAATGCCGTTTATCCCGGTTTTCCCAAAACACGGCGACCCGCAAAGCGACTGCCCGCCGCCGCCCAGGGGTGCGAGCGCACCCAGCCAGGTGAGACCGCGCCCCCAACGGGACGCGCCCCGCCCATCACCGGGACCACGCCCCCAACCGGGACGCGCCCCGCCCGCCACCGGGACCGCGCCCCGTCCGCGCACACCGGCTGGGGC
>VZRQ01000650.1:1495646-1511810 GCA_013397975.1 Machaerirhynchus nigripectus
CGCCGCCTCCCCGGCTCATTCCCTGGGCTATTTCGGGGCGGGAGGTGGCACAGCGCTGTCCCTTTCCTCAAGAGCTCGCTTTTCTCTCCGTCCCGCCCAGGGAACAGGTGTCCGCGTGTGTTTCCATCCTGGAGAGGCTCCTGCAGGCCCTGGATCCCCTTTACGTGATCCAGAACCTCAGGGAAGAGCTGCAGAAGGGCCTTTTCCACCCCGATGACTCCGTGAAAATCCTCACCATGTCCCAGGTACAGGGTTTCTTCCAGGAGGAGGGGACAGAGCTCTGTGGTGAGCTCTGGGTTAGTCCCCATCTGCTCTTTCCTGCCTCAGTTTGTGATAAAAGCAGGAATTGTGGCCTTCCACAGCCGCGCCATTTAGGATAATTACCGTGCAGTGTGTATATAATGCTTTATAATATGTCAGATTAAATGTATAAAACTATGTCCTGACAAAAGCAGCTTGTGAATAAAACTTCTGCCACGTGTCCTGGTTAAAGCTTTCCAAGGCAGCGCTGACAGCAGGTGCTCTAAGCAGCAACATTTTGATATTTGGGATACTTTAAACATGTTTGTTGGAAACACCAAACAGGCTGTGGGAACTTCTGTTGCATTTATTTGAAAGAACAGGATTGTGGGGTGCTGTGGTTTGGGATGGGCTTTTGGAAGTTTCAGGTTCAGCTAAAAGCAGCTGTTGGCCAGTTGAGATTTAATCAAAAAATCTCCAAAAATGGTGATTCTGGCTTTCTCTGCAGCTGTTCCAGTGCTCACTTTAATGTTCTGTAATTGTTTGATCAGGTTGGGAGGATTGTTGAAGACTCAGCTGCTGTCGCAGAAATTCTCCACAGCCCTGAGCTGTTACAGCAAATCATAAACTGCATTGGTGGAGAGAAAATAGCAGTGGCTAAAGAGGTAAACGTGGCTTTATTGTCCCATTCCTCTGCAAGCTGAGGTAGTTTGGATGGCAGTAGTCATAACTAGCTGTCATCCGTGAAAATTGAATTATAATTAAAATTAAATATATAGTTATAGTTAATAAGTTAATGTGATACATTGGCACTAACCCTGGTCATTTCAGATTTTCTTCTCCGTGTGCTTTTGTTCATTTTGAACTACGAGCTCCTGTTTTTGCTTGCAGGCTATCAAATCTCTGTCAAGAATAGCCCAGAGCCAGGAGGGTTTGGAGGCTTTGTTTGGGAGCAGTCTGTTGAGTGACCTGAGGAACGTGATGGCCACGAGTGACGTTGTTCGCTACAGAGTCTACGAGGTGGGGAGGCTCTCTGGTGCTCCTGACTCTCAGGCTGGGTTTTATGGCTTTTAAATCAGTGTTTCTCACTGCTTTACACACTTTTCTTCCTGCCTCTGTTTTATCAAAACTAGAAAGGAGTAGGAAGATTACAGCAGCGTGGGCTCTTGGGATGTAATAGCTTCTTCCCCATTTTATGGTATAGAAGTGTGGATTACTGTTTATTTTCTAACTTGTAGTGCCTAAGGCATTGGAAGAGCTACACAGAGTTACTAAAGACACCTTAATGTGTCTGTTTCTCTGAAAATAAAAGTAAAATAGTCTCTTAACCTTTGAATTTGAAGTGCTGCTGAAAGTTCTGGAGAGATGCCAACTGTCAGACTAGAGATATTTGGCAAAGGATAAATAATACAGTTTAGCCATTCTAATGGGAACAGCACAGGAAAAGCTGAGTGTGAATAGAAATCAGATGCATGTGCTGTAAACTTGGAACTCCTTCTGAACTTGCTTCAGGCAAACATTTGGGTTAATGATAAAAATATGATTAAATTCCATATTTAACAGATACAGGCTTAACCAGCATTATAAGATGTATTTGGCTGTTACTGTGAATTATTAGAATGTGTTTATAAACCTTCCTTTTTGCTTTTATTTAGTTAATTGTGGAGATTTCATCCGTGTCAGCAGAGTCTCTGAATTACTGTGCAAACAGTGGGTTAATCCCTGAGTTAATTGGGGAGCTGACTGGAGAGGACGTGCTGGTCAGGTATGTTGGTGGGTTTGCCAAGGAGATTCCCACCACTGTTAAAACTCTAATATTCTGATAAAATAAATGTATTTGTGTGTGTTTCTTGGAAAACCCTTTGCAGAAAAATGCTGTATCTGCCTCTTCTTAATCTGCCTTGAGTGTAGAATACTTTGTACCTTAATTTGAGGACCAAGATGGAGTTTCCCCAGTGTGAGGTGATAATTGTCCTGTTTAGCTTCAACAGAAACACTTGGAATTCTTTCACATATCTAAAGAGCTGAATGAGCTCGGAGGAGTCTTGGACGCTTGGGGTCATTTGTTGGTTTTCTGTTAGGACTTTGTCTTACGGGCGTGGTTTCTTTTCCTTAATCACTGAATACTTCAAACCCCACCTAAACTGAGCCCAGATAACTTCGTGTGTTGCAGGGCCACGTGCATAGAGATGGTGACCTCGCTGGCCCACACCCCCCACGGGCGCCAGTACCTGGCTCAGCAGGGCGTCATCGACAAAATCTCCAACATCATCCTCGGGGCAGACTCAGATCCCTTCTCCAGCTTCTACTTGCCAGGTGACACCATGCATTCCTTCTTTCCAGGGTTTGCTGCTTGCTTTGTTGCTGAGTTAAACTGAGAGGGTTGTTAAGCCTCTCTTTTGAAAGCTCAGGTGAAATTGTGGGTATTAGATTGGTTATGTCAAATACTGGATATTTAAAAAATGCTGAAGGACTGTCTGACACATGAAGAATGTTCTTCAGTAATAGTGGTAAGATCTGGACAGGCTGTGCTGTAGCTTTAAAGTTTGTGTTATTGAAGCCTTTTTTTAGGAACACAAACATCATGAATTAAGCAACAGTCAAAATATTTGGCTTGTTGCTTAGTTCTGTGTTTATTTTCAGCTTTTTACCAACACTATTCAGACTTAATAACACTTGTTTAGGGACAAATCAGTCTCACACTAATGTACATTTAACTTTGACATTGCTGAAGTTGCTGTTCTTCCACTCAGTGCTTTTTTTGGTTTTATTTTCTCAGGATTTGTTAAATTTTTTGGCAATCTGGCTATTGTGGACAGTCCCCAGCAGATCTGTGAGCGATACCCTGTCTTTATGGAAAAAGTCTTTGAAATGGCAGAAAGTCAGGACCCAACCATGATTGGAGTGGCTGTGGACACACTGGGAATCCTGGGATCAAATGTGGAAGGCAAACAGGTTTTACAGAAAGCTAGTTAGTATCTTTCTTTAATAAAACTTTCTCAGTATAATGGAAGGTTTAATTGGCTTGGGGTGATACAGAAAAGAATTGAAAAATGTGTTAATTTATCTAATGAATACGTTTATAATGGGTAACTGTATTCCTGTAAAGATCTGGCTGAATTAATTAAAAACATTCTGTTCTTGTTTTGAAAGGAAGTAGATTTCAAAATCTCTTAAGCAAAATAGGGCACCAGGCCAAGAATGCCCCCACTGAGTTACGGCTTCGGTGCTTGGATGCGATTTCATCTCTGCTTTACTTGCCTGTAAGTTGGGGTTTTTGTCTTTGTTTTTAATTCAAATCTCCAAGAGTGAAATCATCACACACCTGGGTAATTGTGAGAAGATATTTTGCAGCCCCAAGGTTGGGTGGCAGTGGTGCTTTCAGTGTTCTGAGTCATGGATTTACTGTTTTGAATTTCCCTGATTTGTTTGCTTAAAGGTTTGGGTTTGCTTGTAAGGAGCCAGGTGTTCTGAAACGTTAATAAAACATGAAGTCAAGACTTCATTGGGAAGGGAATGAGAGAAAACAGGTTCATATCCTTGTGCTTAAAGAAGTAGGGACAAACTGCTCCAGTCCCTGTGGTGTTCTTTGGATCTGGGTTAACAGTGTAGCCCTAAAAGAATGATTAAACCATTTGAACACATCCTGAAAACTTGAAAGCTTTTCATAATCCTAATCAAACTCTTTGATTTTTGTGATATATGTAGCCAGAGCAGCAGACAGAAGACCTTTTAAGAATGACTGAATCCTGGTTCACATCCCTGTCCAGCCAGCCCCTGGAACTGTTCAGGAGCATCAGCACTCAGCCATTCCCTGATCTCCACTGCGGGGCTTTACGGGTGTTTACTGTGAGTGCTTTTTGGTTTTAAAGATCAGGGAGTGACTCGTGTTGCCATTCAGTCTCAGATCCATTTATTTCTTTGAAGTGAATGCCACAAACTTCTTGTTAAAGCCCAGAAGTGATCAGAAAAAGGCTTTTTTCCTTGTGCCTCGCTGGTGTTTCCCATTTAAATAATGCAGCAGACACGTCATGTCTGTAATGCTAATTTTCTAATAAATTGGAGAGGGGAAAAAAAGGCAAGAGCTGTGCTCTAAGATGCTGCTTCTACACCAGAGGCACTGCTGTGATAATTCCCTTAAAACTTTGAAGATAAGCACTGAGCTGTACTTGTTCTCCAGTGTTAAACCCTGCTGCTTGATTTGAGTGGTGGTTTTGTATCTCATTTAGTTTTTCCTGTTCCTTGTCTGTGTACCAAAAACCCTACTGTGTGACTGCTTTTTTTGGGGTTTTAAAATGTTTCCCCCCCTCTGACATCTTTTGTCTTCCTGTTTAGGCCATTGCAAATCAACCATGGGCCCAGAAGCTGATGCTGGGCAGCCCAGGGTTTGTGGAGTACGTTGTGGACAGATCTGTGGAGCCTGACAAAGCTTCAAAGGATGCTAAATACGAACTGGTGAAGGCCCTGGTGAACTCCAAAACCATTGCAGAGATCTTTGGGAATCAGTATTACCTGAGGCTCAGGGCTTACCTGCATGAGGGCCCCTATTATGTTAAGGCAGTTTCTACTACAGCTGTGGAAGGAGCAGAATAATGTCCTTGGTGTTTGGGGTCCCCCTCTTGCAAAACATATTCCTGGCACAGGTGTTGAGGTACAAGGTGTAAAGACTCTCCACACTGGAGGTTGTCTCTTTATTTAAAGGAATGTGAAGGTATTTTGACTCTATTTGAAATGAGTCAGGAGAGCAAATTAAAGCTTGTTTGGTATTTCCCCCTAAAATGTCACGGCAGAAGTTCTCTGTGTGCTTCAGGTAACCCAGGTGAGCACTTACTAGCTACTGACTGTGGTTTTTTTGGCAGAATTTATCAGTGTTTGGTTAAATTGTTCTTGGGTTTGGAGTTTCTGTTGTGTTTTCTCAGTAGGTTACAGTACAGTTAAAAAAACCCCACCAAAACACCTCAAGGTTTGTAACCTCATATGCTGCCATAATTTCTATTCTTTTTTAATTCATTTTTTTATCTGCCAAAGTTGGCACTTGCATGGAACACCCTCTTTGTTCTGTCAGAATCCTGTTGCTGAATAAGCCAGTGACACTGTCCACATGAGGGAGTGTGGACTGGATTCTCTTGTTTTCAGTCTGCTGGATGTGAGTCTTGCTGGAATAAATAATCCTAAATATTGTTTACATTTTCTGCTGAGGATTAAAAAAAAAAAAGCTTTTAGCCCTTTTGAAAGCAAATCAATGCACTCTGTAGGGATCAAACCCACCTGGGAGCTTTGTCTCCCTTGTTGGCTGTGCTGTGGGGTGGCAGCTCAGTTTAGTGGCTGGAGCACTACAAGGCTACTTCAGAACCAAATCTTGAATTGTTTACACTATTTTTTAACAGAGATACAAATTTTTTAAGTGTTATTTAAAGAAATGTAGTATTTTAGTTACCTGAGTTAGACTGAAAGGGTGAGGAACACGAAGCTGTTGTGTTGAAGGGAGTGAATGAACTGGGAGCACGGGAATGTGGCATCTTAGGAAGCTGGAATCTTCTTTTGAAGATGTCAGAACTGTGGGAGAGAATCAGGACTGGCTGGGCACTGTGACGTGTCTTTGTCCATAAACAGAGACCACAGGGTACTTTATATCAAAGGCATGTATTGTTTTTGTTGAGAAATGAATCTGAGGGGTAGCTGGGGGGAGCAGAATAAAATATGAAATTACTGCTTGGGGGCTTGTTTTGGTAATGTGTCAGGCAGGTGTAACGATGGAAAGAACTGGCCCCGTGTCCCTGTGCTGCCAGGGGGAGCAGGAGGATCCTGTCATGCAGTAACTCTGGTTTTGCCTGTTGTAGGTAGAGGTGCAGCTGGCATTGCCTGCCAAAAATGCTGCCCAGGAGTCCAGCTGGGCTCAGAGGAGCTGGGGGAGATCCCTTCATGTTTGCTAAGCTGTCTCAATGGAGGTGATGTGCCTTGTTGCTCATGACCCAAGATGTACCAGAGCTGTCATCCTACATCCCAGTGCTGCTGCTTTCATCCTAAATGTGCCCAATAAACATCTGCCTGTGAGCAATGCCCTGCAGTGTCTCATGACTGGAGAGAGCACGGGAGCCTCGTGAATCCTGCATCCAGCAAACACATCAAAGCGCTGAAAAGGAAATGAAAAGAGTGTAGAAGTCCTCAGTTTGCACTTGCTCTGGGCAGTTCAGCTCTGTTATTTTAGGTGGCTCTGTGTGCTCGTGGCTCTGCATGAGCCATATGCTGAAATGTCAGTAAAAGAAATCAATATATAAACCTGTTCTGCAATTCATGAGCCTCTTCCATGTGTGTTTTCAGCTGGTGCTTTTGAAGGCTACTCTGTGTGCTGAGTATTTAGCATCTGCTTTGCATGGTACATTTGCCAAAGACAATATTTTAGAATGTGCAGAGATGCCAAACGAGGGGATTTTTTTATGTATACACATATGCTTTATTTTATTGAGCTTTGAGCTCAACGTTGATTGATTAATTGATCACTTTCCCCTTATTACTCACATGCAGTTCCCTGCCCGTGCTGTACGTTGCCATATGGATTACATGCTGCTGCTGTATCTGATAAAAATGACAAAATTGAAATGTGTCGTTTTTGTCACCCCCCCCTTAAAGTAACAGGTGGAGATAAGCGAGGAAAAACCAGAAATGGAATGCTGGAGAATTGAGGTAACATGCTGAACATTGGGTTTAAAAACCAAAAAACCCCAAACCACACCTCGTTGTTTGATGGATCTTAACAAGCAGCATAATTGAGGAATTTCCACGATGGCTCAGTGGCTGTTCCTCTGAAGCTGCTCTGTTATTCTGTCAACCAGCCTGCTCAGAAGCAGCTCCTTTTGTGGATGGGAAGCTTCCCCCTAGTTACAAAATCCTTTGGAAGTAGGTGATGCCTCACTCAGATAAAAAGGGGTTTTGAAGACTCAGAAGTCTGACAAACCCTGGGTGTAGATAAAGTCTGTTGGAATACTTTTTGCTGCCATGCATGCACTTGTAGGTACTCACAGAGGCAGAGTACGTCCAGTTCTGCTCTGTCACACGCTGTAACAGGGAGAGTTCCTTTGCTGTTGAAGGGAAAAGAGCAAACTTTGGGAGGGCATCCTTAGTACTGAATGTTAACAGGATAACACAGCTGATGAAAGAAAATCCAGACTCTCTTTGCAGAAGTTAAACACTAATTGACAAAATGAAGGACCTCATTTTTTATCCTGTCCAAGTTGAACTGTTTGAGCTTATCAATGTAGGTGAGAACCTTGCAGGACACCAGGCTGTAGTAGGTTTCCAGTAAGGAACAATCTTCCCCGTCGCTCGTTTCCTTCCAGTCTTTAAATAGCTCGTCCTCTCCCATGTCGGAAGAGGTGAAAATGAATTTATAGCAGCATCGATTGTAGCTGATGTGCTTTTCCCCGGAAAAGCGGGAGCTGTGCCTGGCAGTGATTCCAGCTCTTTTAGCACAGATTCCTACAAAAGCAGCGGGGGGCACCGCCAGTGGCACCTCCCTGGCGGCCACGTAAACCTTGCGAGCCACGTCCTGGGACATGAGGAAAGCGCTGCCGTGGCAGAAATCCGGGTAAAACTCCTCGGGGTATTGATGGATGGGGACAAAGCCAGGGCTCTGGGGGTCCCTGTCAGGCACTCCATGATGAACCACCCTCCCAAGGTAGATGTCCTCCAGGTGTGTTAGGCTCAGCAGGTACCCAGCCAGGCTGGGAACGCCGACGAACACGTCCTGGGCTGTGTGAAGGATGTACCTGGCACGGGGACAGAAAGTCACCGTCCACTCCACGCTCATCAGCATCTTCTGTGTCTGCGTCTCGGGGGAATCGATGAAACTGCCTTCAATCATGTCTCGGTGCTTTTGAGCCTCTTCGCTGATCTCCAGCTGGGTGCTTGCTGAAGCTGCCTTTCCTACAGCAAACACGGTCAGGACGCTGTAAGCCCCGGAGCCTGTCATGTTGCCCCAGGTCTGCCTGATCACGTCGCGCCTTGTCCTGTTCTCTGGGCTGCTGCACACAACAATGAGCAGAAATATCTCCTGATTGGAGCAGGTCGCTGCGCTGCTGCCAGGGCGAGAGAGGTTGGCCTTCAGAGGATCCAGATCCAGCTTCCTGGCCCTCTCCCTGATCTCCAGGGTCTTGGCGTCGGTGTAAGAGAGGGGCAGGGAATGCAGGAAGTACTGCTCCAGTAAATCTGCCCCAAAAAGCAGCACGTGGAAAAGCAAGACATTGAAGAGGATGAAGCACCACTGGTGTGTGCGGAGCCTGCAGAGTGTCAGCTGGGGAAGAGGAACATGGACACTGAGTTCTCGTGCCTCTCAAACCAAAAGGCTTCCCCTCATTTTACAATATATCCATGCAAAGCAATCACAATTAGGCTGTGATCTTTGTATTATTAGTGTGAGGCTCGTTCTCTCCTAGAAACTTAAGGAATCTACTTCCTGTGGCACAGTGAGACCCCAAACTGAGAAGGATGTTACCATGTTGAAAGCTTTTCTGTGCATCCATGTGTGGAAATACCAAAGAATGACTTGCTACCAATATTTTCTGACTATTTTTAACCTGTTACTGAAGGCCTGAGGTGCCAGTTAATGTGTCCTTGCAGGAGAACTTCTGGTACTTGGCCTGACACTGCCCTGTGAAAGCTGGCAGGGTGGGAATCCAGAGGGAAAGGCCGGGCTGGATGGGGCTTGGAGCAACGTGGTGCAGTGGAAGGTGTCCCTGCCCATGGCAGGGGGTGGAGTGAGATGGTCTTTAAGGTCCCTTCCAACCCCAATCCTGTGGAAGCTGCAAGAGGCTGAAGCACTTACCTGCAT
Organism: Machaerirhynchus nigripectus; assembly: GCA_013397975.1. Classification (NCBI taxonomy): domain Eukaryota; kingdom Metazoa; phylum Chordata; class Aves; order Passeriformes; family Dicruridae; genus Machaerirhynchus; species Machaerirhynchus nigripectus. The sequence goes on from VZRQ01000650.1 coordinate 1,504,714, forward strand.
GGTGCTGGGAGCTGTCCCTGCAGCAGGGGCTCTCTGGGCAGTTTCTGCTGGCAGTGGCTGTATCTGGGTCTGCAGGATCCAGTTACTGCCTGCTACCTGCAGCCTGTGGCTTTCTCCTCACCTGCCTGGGCGGAGGAAAGATGATCCCAGGGGCTGATCGTGTTGCAGCCACATAAAACACGAAGCAAACAAACCCCTGGCCTTTCCCTTTATTAATTTCTGACATGAGAAATAAGTGAAGCAAGTGCTTGGTGAAAGGAATCCCTGATACTGTTGTGGGTCTGGTTTTGATCTGCTGCTTTGCTGCTGGCCCAGGGGGCTGTGTTTTTCACAGATGTGCCACTGTGGTGTTGGTTCCCCAGTCTGGGGCAGCTGACCCCTGTGCTGAGCACTCTGCATCTCCTGAGCTGGAGCTTTGGGGCGTGAACTTGTGGGTTTGCCTTTTGTGGGGTCGTGGAGGACACCCCAAGGCCAGGCTGGCTCCTGCACGTGGGGCTCTACCCCTGGACGGGCTCTGCCTTGGGCTGCTCCGGAGCCTCCGCGTGTTGCTGTTGGCTCGGCCGCGGCTGTGCCGGAGCTGACGGGGCTGGGGAGCCACAGGGGCCTGGAAGTGCTGCAGGGGGAAGTGCCAAAGACACCACAAACAGGATGGAGGTGTCAGCAGGGGACAGTTGGCTTTGGCAGCGGGGCCGTGGAGCGCTGAGGGGAGAGGGGTTTGTGGGTCCCCAGCAGCGCCCTGGGAGGGCAGGGAAGGGTTGGGTGATGGCAGTGCTGCTGTTTGAGGGGTAGATTGAGGTGGGAGGTGTCAGCCTTGTGGGAACTCCAGCCTCCATGGGAGAGCAGGGAGATCATGATTTCTTTTCAATTTTGAAAAGATTTGTCAGAGGTCAGGGTGCGTTTTTGTTCTGCATCCTTGGGTGAAAGGAGAACACAGCACTGCTGTGGTTTGTCTTGGCTGGACCATTGCAAGGCTCCCTGGAGCATCCTTAGGGCAGCCTGGATTAGCCCAATGTCCCAGGGAGATGGAGAAAAGCTTTGATTTCTGCCTTGAGGGGTCCAGGGTTAATCCCCAGCTCTGGCTGAGCTGCTCAGCTCTCCCAGCTGTGTTGGTAGAAGGAACAGAGGAATTACAGAAGAAACCAAGTTCCCAAAATCTGCTCACAGCTTGGGAGTGCATCTTACCCCACTGAAAAACCCCCAACACAGTGTGCAAGTCCCAGTGTGGATTTCTGCTTTAGGCTCTCCGAAAAGAGGGAAAACTCCTTCCCCAGAGCTTGTGTGTCAGCTGGGACACAGCTTCATCCAGCCCAGCCTTGCACTCTGCAACCCTCACAGAAGTTGTGCTTTGAAGCTGGGTGAGCTGTCAGCACGGGAAGTGTCAGTTAAATGTGTGCCCTGAAATAAAAGGCTAATAGGGAAATGCTTTTCATGCACAATAATACAGCCCTGCAACTCCACATACCCACTCTGGGGGAAAAAAAAACTCCTTCTTTGAAGATATTCTGTCTCCAGCTAAACCTTTTAATCAGCAAATAAATACCAGCATTTGAAACCTCTTACATTAAAAATTGAGTATCTTTAGAATAATAAAATAATAATAATACTAAGCCCCACATGTGTATCATCCCTGGTGCAATTAGGCCCAGCATGGTGCTGGCAGCACTGCTGAAGTAATTCCTTTAGCATTGCTCTGTGGTGGCAGCAGCAACTTTGATACCAAGTACAGAAAATTAACACTCCCCAAGCCCAGCCAGAGCACAGGCAGCTCTTGGGTGTGGGGTTTTATTTATCCACAGAGCCTGGTGGATTCCCACTGGGAGAAAGATGAGGAACAGCAAGGCAAAGACTGCTGAAGGGGAAAAAGAGTCCCTCAGCTCCAGGAGGTTTGCCTGGGGTCAATCCCTCCATGGCCTGTAAACCCAGGTTTCAGGCAAACACAACACCCAGCAGCTCCTGTGTGGCCTTACCTCACTTCTCAGATGGGTGAAGTGAAGCTCGTTTGGGGAAATCCTCGCTCCCAGGGAGATCCAAGAGGTTCCTGGAGATGAGTGAATTCAGGGCCCTGGAATGGCTGAAGTCAGGTCAGTGGGGGTAGGAGCGCTGTTCCTACAGCTGCACTGAGACCCTGCACAGTCCTGAGTCATGCAATCAGCCAGGAGAGCAGGTTTTCCTGAGCCACAGGGCTAGAATTTGCTTTCTGTGGGATATTTTCACATTTCCCTCGAATTTTATGTCCAAGCAAACCTTATGACAGCAGCAGGGATGTAACGCTGTGGGCAGCTTGACCTGTCCTAAAGCTGTGAGTGTTCAGACTGAAGGAGGTTTGGGTTTGATTTTTTGGAGAGGACGTGTTTTGTGATGCCCAAAGTTCAGAGCTGAGCTGCCAGGAGGGTGGTGGGAGATGCTGTTGAGCAGGAGGAGCCTGGGAGAGGCAGTGGGGACTGCAGGGAGCAGCCGAACCTGCAGCTCCTGAAAATGTCTCCTGAAGTCTCCTGGCTTCCCTCCCAGTGCTGGGAACATTTGGAAGGGGGAGCAGAGCCTGGCTTCCCTCAGCTCTGCTTGACTTCACTTTGTGAAAATGCGAAGGCTTTGGATGACGCACTGCTCTCAGGGATGGAGCTGGAGAGGGTGGATGGATGGGGTTGATGGGGAAAATCCAGTGAAAGTCGGGTTTCCCAATATAAATTTGTTCAAATGTAAAAGCTTGAGCTCAGCCTGCCCTAGATGTCCTTCTCTGCAGGGTGGACACCCCTCTCCACGCCCACCACGATACCCCTGCTCTGGGGCTCTTCCCAAAAGCCAGGCTGATTCCCACAGGCACGTTTTCAAATTCTCACTAGCTGTCTCCTGCTCCAGAGACGGGTGAGAACCCCTTTGTGGAACCCACCTGGCACAACATCCCTTTCCATGAGGCATTCCCTGTGCCCTCGTGGATTCACTTGTCTTATCCTAAGGCTCAGAGATGCCCCTTGTCACCCCAGCAGTCCCCAGCCAGGATGCTCCGCAAACACAAAGCACTCACAGGTCTCCAAAGTGTTTCAGATGCCCCACAAAGGATCCCCTTTATTCCAAGCTGCCTTTTGCAGTGTTCCACCAGCACACAGACCTGAGAGCACGAGGGGCTGCGGAGGGACATGTCTGGTTTTTAATAACAGCATCAGTTGCAATAAGTAGAGATGGTTGTTTAGGTCTTAGTCACCTAATAGCAATGTTTGTGCTTGAGGACATGATTCAGCTCTTGCAGGCAGTTCCTCACCTCACATTCTCCATGGGGTTTGGGAAATGATGGAAGAAGAGGCTTTGTAAGAGTTCTGTGGTGTGTGTTCCACTTGTTATTTGATATTTAATGTCCCTTTGGGTATTAAATGTAAGTAGAAAACTGAAAACCAAGCCAACAACGCTGAGCACTGGCACAGCAGACAAACAGCTCTGTGGCTCCTGGTGTGCAGGTGAAGGTGTCTTTGCTTCTGATTTAAAGGCTCAGCTGATGAGACTAAAACCATGGATTTATAGCCAAGTTTCCTTCATTCTTCTTTTTTTCTTTGCATTTCTTTTCGTCAGTCTAGGAGTTACAGGGCTCTCTCCTTTTTTGTGGTATGTTTGATTATTCCTTCTTGAGATTAATTACAGCTTTGACAACTCCCCACCTCTGTATTCCTGGGTGACAACAGCCTCAACCCCCTGTGTGTGCTGCAAGTGCTGCATTCAGCCTTGGCAACGCTGAGTTAAACATGAGCCAAGTGGAAAGAGCATAAACTTGTGTGAAATGTTGAGTTGTGAGGCCAAAGGGCCGAGGAGGTTCCCCAAGTGCTCTCCTTGCCAAGATGTCAACCTGACAGAAAAGTTGCTTAGTTTGCAGTGGAGCAGAAGTTTCCCTGTTGTTATTAATTCTCAGAGTGTGCCTTGTGAGTGCTTTTTTGATGCTTTTTTGGTGCTTTTTGCCTCGCCCTTTCATTCCTTGCAGCCAGACTGGGGCTGTATTTGTGCCGGGCAAATGGAGATCCACGTGAAATCCGTTTGACACGCGCAACATCCGCAGCGGCGGAGGCTCGGGTCAGGCTCTCCTTTGCTTAAATTCCATCCATGCTCTGACATTTCCAGCTGGGAGCAGATCTGGTGTCGCCGTTCCCGACTCCGTGGCTGCTCTGCAGCACTGGGCATTTGTCCTGGGAGAAATGGGAGAAATTTCACCTGTGACTCACCCGAAAAGGCGAAGTTTCCCCAAGGTCGTGGGGGGAAACAGGAGCAGGGTGCANCTCCTGGGAGAAATTTCAGCTGGAGCATTTCTCCTGGGCATCTCCTTGCCCCGGGGCGAGGGGGTCCCTGTGTGACTCACCCGAAAAGGTGAAGCTTCCCCAAGGTCGCGGGGGGAAACAGGAGCAGGGTGCAGCTCTTGGGGCTTAAACGATGCCCCAGCCCATCCCCTCCATGTGCTGGAGGGATCCAGCTGTGCTCCTGCTGGTGCCCCAGAGCTGGGGAGGGGCTGCAGCCCCCCAGCCATGGCCAAGGCTCCCGCTGGTGGGGCTGTCCCCATCGCCCTGCTGGCAGGGGGTTATTGGGGAACTGGAGCAGGACAGGGACCCCCCTGACACGAATCCCTGGAGCCCTGTGGGTTGCTGTGGATGATGTGCTCTGCAGAAATGACTTTCTCTCTCTCTCGCCTCTGACTCATCCCACTGTTGCCTCCCACAGATTTATTTATTGTTCTCCCAGACACAGAAACAGCAGAGTTGAGTCTCCCTGCCCCGTGCCAGGCCCCTCCTCGGGCAGCTGGGCTGGGATCTGTCGGAGCAGCCGGGCCTTCCCCTGCACTCAGCCCTGGGGGGGGGCTCAGACCGGGGGTTTGCCTTCCCCAGGAGCCCGGCACGAACCCCCCCTGCTGCTCCCCGAGCCTGGCTCTGCTCTGGAGAGCTGCTCACACCCAGCACCCAGCCCTGGACATGGCACCCGGGATGTGCCCTTTCCTGGCTGTGCTGCTCATTCCCTGCCCGAGCAGAAAGCAGCCCCTTGGGGTGTGTGCTCCCCTGCTCTGGGGTGCAGCAGGAATGTCGGGGTGCTGGAGGGGCTCCCCAGCAGAGCTGTCGGGACTGAGGGAGTCGAGAGGAGGAGGACGGTCCCACAGTCAGCACATGAAACCCTGATTAATTATATTTTGTGTTAATGACTCCTGGGAAATGAGGACTTGTAGCATCGGTGGCATTATGGGGAGTGCTGCAGCTGGAGGCAGGAAGGACCAGCTCAGCCCCATGCACCCAAAATTCTGAACGATGCCTTTGCTGAGAGCACTGCCCTGCCTTCCCCTGCCTTCCCTCCTTGGCTTTGGGGATGTGGGGAATTGCTCCATGCTGGGAGCAGTCCCCAGGGCAAGGACTCTTTCCTAAGGCAGGATGGCACCAGGTTGCTCAGCTTGTCCCTGTGGTGCCCTGAGCAGCTGCCCTGCTCCGTGGTGGGACTGGGGTGGCACCAGTGCCCTTCCAGGGCAGGGACAAGGTGGAACCAGTCCCGCTCTGCTGCTCAAGCTCCAGCATTCGGATGGGGATGTTCTCTTCTGTCTCTTTCTCTTTCATTTCTCATTTCTCTCGGCATCTAACTGGAACTGTTTTAAAGAATTCCTCCCCCACGCCTGTGTTATCACCCAGCATGTCAATACGCTGCTGTGCCACCCACCCCTCTCCTCCCGGAGCTGCACGTTAACGTTTTGCACCAGATAATGTGAGGCAATTAGTGAATGGAGAATAACCTTCCCACTTAAAAGCGGGATGGGTTGGGAAGCATCACACGGGTGGATTGCACGGGGAGTATTAATTGCTTTTCTCTCCAGTGACTCCCAGTGTGGGAGAGTCCATATGGAGAGAGAGGAGGAGGAAGAGATGCTGCGGGAGAAACAAAGTCTCCGGTCCTGGCGAGAAGCGTAAAGCCCAGCGCATCCGAGCGGGGGCATTTCCCTCCGGATCCGGGGGCTGTGGCACAGCGGGGGCCGCTGCATCCACCGTGTGCCGATGGATCACACGAGCCCGGGAGCGGCGGCTGAGTGCGAGGGTGGGGTATCCCGGGGCCAGCGGGACTGGGAGCTGCCAGAGAGAACCCAAAGCTCTGGAAGCAGCAGGATGCCAGCGCGGATGGTGTCACCTTCCCTTGGGTGTGACGGAAGGAGTGTGTTGGGTGACTGAGGTGGCAGAGGCGCGTTGCACAAGGCACAGGGGCTGTGTGGCCACTGCGTTTGTGCGGGAGCAATTCCTTTACTGGGGTATCTGCTCATCCGTGCAGCTCCGGGGTCCCACAAAACGGCACCACAGTGAAGTCCCCAGCGCCCGCACAACGGCCTGGGCTCGGAAAGAGAAACGAAAGAAGAAGCAAAGAGGAGAGGAGCGTGCCCGAGCTGGGGCAGAGAGATCCCTGGGCGCCGCTGCCCCACGGCCGCCCCTGCCGTGTGCCGGGGGTGCTCAGAGGCCGCTCCCTTGGCAGCCGCTCACATCTGGCCCCCTGCCAGGGCACACACGTTTGGGACACTTCACGTTTGGCCACATCATTACTGGTGGCACCTCCCGACTCCTGGCACGTGGGGCTGAACTCGGAGGGGAGGGAAGGCACCTTGGAGCCCATCCCGTTAACCCTTTCCTGGAGGCGGCCGGCTCGTTTCCAGGCTGCCCACGCTGTCCCCGGGCTCGGGGCCATTCCCCAGCGGGGCCGTGTTATTGCAGCAGGGCCCCCCGGGAAGATCAACGCTCCCGGCCCGGCCGCGCAGCACGGCACAGGAATTCCCGGGGCTTGGCCGCGCTGTTTGCTTTCAGCACAACCCCGAGGCGCAGCAGCGCTCAATACAAATATTTGTGTGGGTAGTAAAGAAAAAAAAACAAACCCAAATTAAAAAGAAAAGGAAAAGGAAAAGGAAAAGGAAAAGGAAAAGGAAAAGGAAAAGGAAAGGAGAAAGGAAGGGGAAAGGAGAAACGGAAAAGATAAGGGAAAAGGAGAGGAAAAAGGAAAATAAAGCCAAGCCACCCAAAGGTCGTGCTGCCAGAGGCCAAAGGACGCGGACCGGGGAGGATCACCGGCTCCTGCCCCAGCCCGGGGGTCGCGGGGGCCGGGGCGGGGCCGGC
>VZRQ01000650.1:1512057-1524785 GCA_013397975.1 Machaerirhynchus nigripectus
CGATGCCGTTCTCGGGCGAGGAGCGGAGCCTGCAGGGGATCTACAAACCGGCGGGGCCGGCGGAGGGGCGGCCGGTCTGCTCCGAGTGCTACACCAACCGCTCCTTCGTCTACGACGATGGCAGCGCCCACAGGTACCGGGGCTGCGGGGCTGGGGAGGGTCCCCGGGGCTGCCCGTGCGGCCGTCGTGGGGAGCCGCGGGGCTGCGGGAGCGCGGAGCTCCCGGTGCAGCCGGGGGAGCCCCTGCCCCTCCCGGGGGGAGCCGGGCGCGGGCGGCAGGAGCCCCGTCCCCCATCCCCACCGCTCTCCCCGTGGCCCGAGCCCGCAGGAAAGTTTCTGCGGCACTTCCAGGCCTGGCTGGGGTCCCTGCAAGTGCCCCTGTGGGCACAGCAGCTGGGGAATGGGGCAGTCGGGAGCTGCCTGCGTTCGGGGAAGGGGTGCTTGGAGACCCCCGAGCAGTCACATCCTTCATGGGAAGAGGGTCGGTTGTGTCTCTCTGTCGAGCCCAGCCCGGACCGAGGCTGTGCTCCGGGGTGTGAGGGCGAGGCAGCGTTCGGCTGAGCCCTGGAGCCACCCCAAAGCCAAGGGGCTGAAATACACTCAGGAAAAAGCTACATTCCCGCAGGTGCTGCCCAGCCCCTGCTCCAGCCTGGGGCTGGTTTTATGCCAGAGTTACAGTGTCCAGTGTGAGGGAGGGGCTGCTTGAGGAGATCAGGGGGACTCGGTGCCTGGCAGCAGCAGCTGTTTCTCACAAGTGGTCCTTGCTGAAGTATCCTGTTTTTTCCTGATAAATGCTGTGCGTTATCTTTGTTCTGATGAAATTTACTGGTGCGGCTCTTCTGACGGTCGCACTCATCAAATGCCAGCTGAAATGTGCAGATGAATTGTGTGTATCAATTCACGTTTGGCAGATAAAGACCTTGGCTGGGTTTGTGCCCTGGGCTGCCCAGCTGGGGTTTTCTGGGTCTTCATCTGCTCGCCATGATTTGGGGAAACAATCTTTTATTCCTAAAATCCTAAATGAAAGAGAAGAAACAGTCTGTTCTTTAACTCTCAGTACATTGCCACTGACTGGGTAATTAATAAAACCCTTGAATGCTGGCTTTTGGGGTTAAGACCCTCGTCGTTACCCCCCACTGTCCTCTCTGTCAGGCGCCTCGGGACCCCCTGGCTCTGGATAACACCTTTTGGTTACTTTGGGCACAGCAGGGTGGCTGTGGAGCACAGTGCTTTCCCCAAACTGCCTCATTTTGCAGCTGTGCTCGGAGTGTCTGCAGAAATGACACCCTTGAGGAGGCTGTTGAATGTGTCTGTGTGTGTGAGGATCAGAGATTAGGCTGGAGACGACAGCTCCTGGAGGTTTCCAACTCCAGCATTAGGGGAAGATGAGGAGCTGCTCCTCGTTACTGACACTGCAGCCCTGCCCGGGGTCATTTATCCTCATCTACTGCGCTACGAAGTCCTTGCCCCAACATCCTCCCCCCTGTCTCTTTCAATCTGAATAGAGGAGGTTTGTTTCCTAATTATTGTTCTACAGCTCGATGTGTTTCTAACCCCCTCAGGCTCCGGAGAGGTTGAAATGCCTTTGCTTTCCATGGCTTGTCTTGCCTGCCCTTGTGCTCAGCCCTTTGCTGCCCTTCTGCAGATATTAAACAAGCTGCTCGGAGCCCTCGGGACTCTGGGCAGCTCCCCCAGCTCCAGCTCGCAGCAGACTGGTCTCTAATGCACTTTTTCAGAGCCGATCAGCTGAAGAAGCAGAAAAGGACTGCTACAGGCTGAGGAGAAAGGGCAGGAGCAGGCAATAAGCGCCATTAGACGATCCCAGGGGCCCCTGGCCGATCTGCTGTTTGCTTTCCTCTTCTGCAGCTTGGGCTGGGGGCGCAAATGCCGTCAGTGGGTGATCATCCACACCTAACCACCCGCTATCGCTCAGCCTCTGCCGGCTACAAGAGTTTCTTCCTCACCTCCCGTGGGGTTCCCCTCCTCTCCAGGCTGCTGTGGGGTTTGAGCACAGTCCCTGGAGTCCAGCACCATCGCCTTGTCTCCTCTCTTTGCTTGCAGGTGTGATGGCAGACAAGCAGAGCTGTCAGCAGAGGTGTGTGTGAGGGGTGTGAGAGCCAGGATAGCTCAGCAGAGATGTAGAACACTTTCACTGAACCTTCTGCTGAATGTTCAAGGCACCTCAGCTGGGCTGGCCCCACTGAAATAAACAGAAAACTCAATTATCCCCTCACTTAGTAAATCTAGAGGTGGCTTAAAAGCTGTTAATGAGAAATTCCATCTTCTCGGTTGCCTGAGTGTGGAGATGCATGTGGAAATGTCTGTGAGCTTCCTCCTGGCCCTCTAACGGTCCCGAAAGTCCCTCCCAGGTGGAAAGCAAGGGGTTAATTGTGAAAGCACTTGAGAGTTTATTTGGAGAGTAAATACACATTTTTGGCACCCAGAGGGTACAAAGAGCCTAAATTTTACTTTCCTGCCTCGTGGGAAATCTGGGTAAATGTTTGCACAAGGATCCAGCCTGTCACTTTGGGGAACTCAGGATTTCCTCCGGCCAGCGGCTCCGCTTCCTCCGCCTTGCCCATGTAAGGGCACTGCGGGCACGAGTGATGGATGAGCAAGCCAGATGGAAGGGCTCAAACAAAAATAACCCGCCCCGAGCCAGGGGGCCGGCGGGAGAGGCAGGGGTGGGCGGGAGGAGGCTTGGATTTTCCATCCCCTGCCTCCCGCTCCTATGGCTCGACTGAGAAGGAAGAGCTGGAGGAAGGCGGCGCGCGCGGGGCTACCTGGAGCAGCTGCTTAGGAAGGTCATGGCTTTGCGTTAGACGTACGTGGCTTTTCTCAGGTCTGCTCCAAAAGGGCTCTTTTGGGGGATCTGTGCTGCTGTTCGTGTCCGAGTAAACGGCCCATGGGAGCAGGGATCTGGGTGCTGTGCCCCGGGTTTGGGAGCGGGATGCGGAGGGAAGGTGGCTCCCAGCTGCTCCAGTGCAAGTGGCAGGGAAGCTGAGGCTGGGGGCTGGACAGCGGCAGCCAGACAGGCTCGGGATGTGCCTATGGAAAGTCGGCTCCAGGGGGCTTGGTTTGGCAGGGGCTGTGCTGCTGTGGGGTCTGTCCTCAGTCCCAGCTGGCCGGGCAGCCAGGACAGGGCTTCTGGCCCCAGAAATCACAGCAAGATTTGGAGCACTGGCAACGAGGTTAAAAATGCCCATAGGCACCTTCTGCCACTCTGGTCAAGGCCTCTGCCTGAGTCCAAAGGCAGGAGAAAAGAAAAAAGCGTCGATTAAATGGGATTCTTGTGAAGTGTGAGCACTCATCCAGGCCCAGGATGGCTCTTCCATGGCTTCTTCTGCCAATCTTTAGACGTATCCAAGGAACTGTCTCAGTTTAGCACAGGGATGGTCCCTGCAGCTGACAGCCTCTTGTTGTCTCTTAAGTTTTCAATTTTCTGGAAATGAGTGAGAAGATGCTTTTTTGGCAGAGCTTGCACTGAACCAGACTCTGGAGCTGATTCCTAATCAGTTCCTCCAAGCGAGATTACCAGCTTGGACATCTCTCAGCTTCCAGAAAGTCAGCCTTGTGGACTGTAGCAACTGTTGCTTTGGCTGTCCGTGGGCATCCGGGCCTTGCTGTTCCAGGAGAAATGGCAACGGGGAGCCATAAAACTGCAGGGCCAAACTCCCTGTGTTTTCAGAGTGTTTGTGTAGCAGAGACAAGGTAGAATTCTGCTTTCGTTTTCCTCAGGTGGTTAGGAAAGGGAAGTGTGAGGCTCTGCACTGCTGCAGGGGAGCACCCACCAGCACACCTGGCTCAATGGGAAGAGGTTTTGGGACCCTTCCCCACTGTTCTGCTCAAAAAAGGACCCCCAGTGTGCTGAATGTCCTCCTTAGGAACTGCCCTTGGGCTCTGGCATGGCCGTGTCACCCTTCGCTGGGGAACAGCAAAGTAGGTCACTGCCTGTGCTCAGGGCTCTTTCTGCTCTGCAAAAATATTTACAGCATCTATTTGAATCCTCCCAATTCTCCCGCAGCGACCTCTCCCTGACCCCCACGCCTGGTTCCTGAGTGCTGCACGCAATTTGTTTTGGAGCCTGTTAACATTTCTCTTGCATCCCTGCCAGGCTGGGCTGGAGTGTGGAACATCTCATTCATCTTTCTCATGAATAAAACCAGGCCAGGAGCCAGGCGAGCTCTGAGCACAGGTGCTTCTGGCCTGGTGTCCTCTGGAAGTGACAGAAACTGCAGGAGGGAAAGTTTAGGTGGGATCTTAGGAAGAAATCCTTCCCTGTGAGTGTGGGGAGACCCTGGCACCGGGTGCCCAGAGAAGATGGGGCTGCCCCATCCCTGGAAATGTCCAAGGCCAGGTTGGACGGGGCTTGGAGCACCCTGGGATAGTGGAAGGTGTCCCTGCCCATGGGAATGAGATGGGCTTTAGGGTTTCCTCCAAGCCAGACCATTGTGTGATTCTGTGGCAGGGACGGAGGGCAGGACGGAGCAGCCCTTCCCAGGGCTGGAGGTTGTACCCCTGGCTGTGCTTCCACAGCCTGGATGCTGCCTCCCTTGGGATTCACCTGCTCCCTGTCGAACCCACTGGTACTTTCTGCCTCCACGAGAGGATGGGACCTGTGTGATGCAGCTGCTCTGTGACAGAACACGCTGCTGTTCCTTTGAGCTGCTGCCCTGTGATTTCCCTGTGCTCCTGCAGCTCCTGTGGTGCTCTTGCTCCCTGGTTGTCCGCTCTGATTTTATCTGCTTTTCATCGCCTCTCTTTCCAGGCTAAAGACTCCTCCTGATCTATTTGGCCTCACCTTAATCAAACACTTCATAACCCACAGTTGTCTCTGATGCCCTTCTCTGTGCTGTTTCATCTCTGAGGAGGGGAGCCAGAAGTGTGTGCGGCTCCGTGGTGGGCTTATCTGGAATGAAAATCCTTCCCTAACATTTGGGGTTTTGACCACCACTGAGAGCTGTTGGCTTTGTGGCATCACTTGCTGTGACTCTGGCTCTTTTCTGAGTGCTGCTTTGCAGGCCTCTTCATGCCTGTGCAGGAGGATGATTGCCCCCCTCTCCCTTTGGATCAGTTGGAATTTATTGATGCTAATTTTCGTCTGACATTTTATCACGAGGTCAGTCAGTGCCACAAGATCTTCCTGTTTACAGTCTGGTTTTGGCTTGACTACACCAGATAATTTGCAGTCATCCCCATCCCTTCTGAAGCCATGGAACAGTGGAGAGCCTTGTGGGATCCCACTGATGTTTGCTTCTGCATCCCCCTTCTGTTTGTCTCCAGCCTTCCAGCCCTAGAGACATCTCTCCTTCATCCCATCACATCCTGGCCCGGCAGGTGTGTTGACAAACCTGCCTCTCGGGGTTTATTTCTGCAAGGCTTTGTAGTTTTGAACAGTGGGAAAAGACTCTTCCTCCTCCCACGTCCCTCTATTATTTCCTGCTTCCATAGCAGGGACTGTTCTGCAGGAGTCTGCAGCATGGAGAAGTTTTTTCTCCACGTTCCAACCCTTGCTGCTTGTAGCAGCTTGGGGCTGGGCAGAAGGGAGGATTTTCCCGGCAGTTTATTAGCAAGAATTAGCACTTTCCTCATCTTGCAGCCTTTTAATTTTCATGTGAGCCTGAAAACTGCTGGGCACTGACAAATGTGGCAGAGGCTGTAACTGCTTGGGGTGAGGGGGAGTGAGATATCGCCAGGGTTGTGTCCCTTGGGATACCACAGACACGGGCGATGGTGGAGGGTTGGCTATTGGCTGTCCAGGAACAGCTCAGGAGGCTGTGGCAAAGGGAATTGTCCTCTTTTTAGTTTAATAATCTGCTTGGGTTTAAGATTTGTCCTGGCTGGTTGGCATGAATCATGAGCCTGGTGTTATCGCTGCGTGCCGCAGCACCCTGTCATTAAAGGCTGGGTGGTTTTCCTGAGGAGTCTGCTGTGCACAGCCTCCGAAATTCCCAGCGGGACCTCGCCCTGAGGGATTGTTTCTCCAGCAGTGAGTCCTGGTTGCATCATTTCTTCAGCACTGGGGTTGATTCAGCTTTAGAAGAATCCGCACGTGCTCCCAGGCCGCCCTGCAAATCCCAGCGCTGGGATAGGCAGGAGAAGGGGTGATGTCCTTGCTGGGAAAGGGCTGGACACTCCGGGAAACCTGCTCCTCAGCAAGCAGCTCCTACAGCAGGGACGGGGCCCGATGTGATCCATAAATAGCCCTGGAGATGGCTGAGTCAGGAATTTCCCGGCAGGGCTGGCGACCTCGGCTCTGCAGGCTGAGCGTGGTTTGGGTTTGCCCTTTCTCCCGAGGCTGTTCCTGGATGCGAGGCTGGGAACGAGGCCCTCGCAACCCCTTCCCCAAGGACACTGGGATGGGGAGCAGAGCCGTGTCCTTAGGAAAGCAGGCTTGGGATGTTGTGCTGCAAGTGATCAGCTGAGCTAATTTGCATCTCATTTGCATATCCGCGCAATAGAATAGGCTGGTTGCAAGTCACAGAATCGCAGAAGGATTTGGGCTGGAAGGGACCTTAGAGACCCTCCAGTTCCAACTCCTGCCACAGGCAGGGAACCTTCCCTAGACCAGGTTGCTCACGTTGCTTCCACCAGACCGTGCACTACTCCGGGTTGGTTTTTCTTTTGATACCACTCAGCACTGCCAAGAAAACATGAGGAGGTCCCAGCCCAGGGCTGAGGAGCAGGAGCTGATCCCCTCACCTGCCAGGAACCCGGGATGTGCGGGGTTTGCCTTCCCTCCCTCCTTTCTCCCGGTGTTATTTGGGCTTTGCAGTCACCAGGGACATCAGCGTGGCTTGTTTGCCTTTGTGGCTGCTGGGAACCCCAGCACTGCCAGCCCTTCCTCTGGGAATGCTCTGGAAGAAGGGGATGGCTGTGGATCACTCCCCGCTGCATCCCTTCCCCCGGCAGGGCCACCGGTGGAAAATTTCTCTGGGGCTGGGGATGCCGAGCTGCCTCTGCCACTCAGTGTGCTGCTGTGGGATCACAGATGGGGGGAAAGGCTTCTCCGTGGGGCTGTGCCTCCTGTGAGCTCTGCCCTGTCCCATGAAACCTTTGTGGGCACCAGGCCAGAAGGGATGGGGAGATGTGGGGCTGAACTGCTAATGCAGGGCTGTCTGATGAGAAAAGCGGCTCTGGACCTGGAAAGTACAATTTCTACTTTTATCTTCTAGAACATAGCATTTGCCAGCGGGGGAAAGGCTTGTGGAGCTTTGCACTGACTCACTCTTCCTGTTCATTTTCCACGTGAAACACACAAAATGCTAATTTCTCTGTGAGGCCTGTGGTGCTAAATTGCCTGTGCTCGCTGGAAGCGATGGGTGGATTTGTCACAGGGCTCGGCAGTTCTGGAGAAGTTCTGAGCAGCAGCAGCTCCTGACGTGGACAGTGCAGCTGTCTATGGAGATGGGAATTGGGATTCAGGAGTTTAATGTGGGAGATGGAGCACTTCATGCGTTTTGGGTATGTGTGCACACACAGAGATGTTTGTGTTCTGCAGCTCTTGCACCCAAAACCAGGACTTGGGCCAAAGCTGCTCAGGCTGCATGGGAATACTGCCTTGGGTGTTGGGATGGGCCTGTTCACATCCCTCAGAGCTCTTTAAACTCTTAGAATCAAAAACCATTAAGCCCACAGCCATGCCACGAGTAAGGGGGTCTCAGTGAGCGGTGACCGTGAGTCACGGTGAGGCCTCTGGGGAGGGAGAGGGGACTGTGGGATGGGGATCTGGGGCTCTTCCTCAACGAGCCAAGGCGGAACCAACAGTGGCTTGGGTGCTGCTCACAGAGAGAGGAGGTATTGGCAGGGAAAGCAGCTCCGGAATGAGCACCTGAACTCTTCCATGGGGATGTCCCTGCAGGGCAGTGCCCGGGCAGGGGATGCTGAGCTGGCGTGTGAGGCACGCGTGCCGTGGGGGCTGTCCTGCACGTGTGCTCACCCCCACATGTGTGCAGAGCTGCTGCCTTCCCTCCCTGCCCGGTCCTTGCCCTCTCCTCGGCTGCGCTGTGCCAGCTCTGCCACCCCTCTGTGCCAAGAGCGGTGCCAGCCCTGCTGCAGTGGCTGTGAGGGAGGGATGTGCTGCCTTCCAGCCGGTTCTAGGGACCAAATCTGTGTCCCCACGTACTCCAGCCATTAGGAGACCCCACAGCGATGTCTCTCAGAGGGGAAAGAAACCCCAAGCCAAAAAGAGAGGGGAGAACAACTGTAACCTGGTAACCAGAAGAGCTGTGGGAGGAGAAACAAACACGAGATGATTGTATATATTTAAATAACTATAGGAAAAGAAAGGGCAGCATTTCCTGTATGGCTTGGCTCCCTGGAGAGGCTCGGAGAGCCTGGGGGTGGCTGCGCTTGCCAAGGATGGACCAGGATGCAGGGCCAGGCTCTGCAGCCATGGCTGGGTCAGGGAGGACAGGACATGGCGGTGTCCTTGCTGTCCTGGAGCAGCCTGGCCCCAAGGACCTTCTGGAGAAGTGTCCCAGCCCTTGAGTGCAATCCAGACACCGTCACCCTGTGAGGGTTTGGGCCAGCAGAGCAGGTGGAGGCGCTTGCCCAACCAGTGCCCGTTGGCTGCCCGAAGGTTGGGTTCTGCCAGCAGCCTGTGTGCCCTGTCGGTGCCAACAGCAAGAGAAAGGGCAGACCCTGTGTGGGATTCTTGCTCCACCGTTTCAGCCAGGAACTGTCCTTTCCACCCCGTTAGAGGCACAGGAGGCACAGCAGCAGCTGCCTGTGGTGTTGCAGGGAGTGCTGGGTCCCAAAATGTGAGGAGAAGTGGCTTTGCCTGGGGGGGGGATGCTGATGTTGGACACGAGGTGCTTGCTTTCCTGGCTGCACATCCAGGCTCCCTGGCCATCCTCCTGGGGAAAGGATGGAGTTAGAACAGATGGCTGCCAGCAGGACCTCGTGCCTCTGGCTCCTTTCACTGCTTGGAGTGGGAGAGGAGAGGTTTAGACTGGAGTTTATGCAAGAACTTGCCCCAAACGTGGGTTCACCCGCTCTATTCGCACACCCCAGCCCTCAGAAGGAGGTGAGGAAGAGCGTTCTGGGAGGGCTTCCAATACCTCCTGGTGCTGGCAGAGCAGAGGTGTCACTGAGGGCGTCGGAGCTCCCAAGGGTGCCTGGCAGGTTTGGGCAGTTCCATCATGCAGGTACCACAGCACGGGGTCTGTGACGGCCCCGGGGGGTTTGGGGTTGGTTTGTGGTGGGAAGCAGGAGGCTGCTCTGTGGGTTTTGTGTGCAGCGTGCACGAACACAGAGGAGGGACTGGGGTTGTGTCCTTCCTCTTCTCTGACAGATGTAGTCAAAAATAATAATGGAAATCCTGCTGTTTGTTACAGCGAGCTCCCAGCCTGTGGCTCTCCTCTGAGGCAAAGCTGCCTCTTGGATCTGGGGACCTGAGGAGCTCTGAGGAGCTCCAGAGAGCCCGTGGCACTGCAGAGCCCCAGGGAGCTCTGTGGGCTCTCACCGCTCTTGTCCCAGCATTTCCAGCCCCGGGGGATGCTGCTGTCAGCAGCGGGGCTCCCTGTGTGTCCCAGGTGGAATCAGCAAGGCAAGGACGTGGCTGGGACCAGCCCAGGCACAGGAAAGCACTGAAGGGACCCAAGGCAGGTGCGATTCCGGGGCTCCCGTGGTTGCTGCCCTGGGCGGTGCCCGGGTCTGGCTGTGGTTCAGTGGGATTGGAGAGCAGCAGGGGGGTCTGCTCGGGATCACACGGGGCTCGGTGCCAGCTCCCGCAGCCCCAGGGGGCTGAGCAGGGGCGTGTCCCCCTCCCCACGGCGGCGGGGAGCTGGCCAAGCTGGGGGAGAGACGGAGCCGTAGCGAGAGAGTGGAAGAGTGTTGAGGGTTCCATATGCTGATTGCAGTGCGCTTTTTTAGCGGTCCATGGTTCTGGAGGAAGGAAGGAAGGGAAGGGATGATAAAAATAAAGCTGCAGTTCTGTATTTAGCTATAAACCACTCCAGAATTTTTTTTTTTTTGGTAGTATTTGAAGACTATGCAATAAATGAGCTTGTTCATGAATTTTTTATGTTATACCACTACAGCTTTGAAGAAGTAGCCAGGTTGCTGTGGCATTTCCGTGGCTCAGGATCCCTGTGTTTGGGAGGAGAGGCTGTAAATCCTCTGAGCCAATGTCAGGAGATGTGTGTGCAGTGCAGGAGCACTTTTGTCTAAGATGTCGATGTGCAACCTCTCAAAATCACTGTGGGATTGATAAAGACATTTTAACAACCAAGCGAATGCAGTACTTCTTGTAGTGAAGGTTCATCCAGAATAAACAAATGTGCCAAAATTTTAAAATTCTGAATGATTTCGTATGCAAGAATAAGAGAAAATACATTCAAAGTGTAGCTGCTACTGCCAATGGGAGAAGAAACTCAGATGCAAGTAGCAGAAATTGTGTTTCCAGAGCTACTGATATAATTGGATTTTACTACAGTTTCTAAATGCTGATAGAGGACAGTGGTAAATATTTGCTTTGTTTCATGAATCTGACACAGGATCTGAGGCCAGGAGAGATGGATTAATTAAGCTGGAAAAGAATCACGTGGAATTAAAACAAACAACAGCACCCAAACCCCGAAAGGTGAACATTTGACATCCAAGAGAATGGCTGGGCATAGCTGTGAGCATCCAGAGCTCCCAGAGGGTGCAGGATAAGGATGGACCTCCCTGTCTGGACCCACAGTGGGAGCTGTGGGGTGTCAGACAGGGTGGCAGCTGTGGGTAAAGGTGCCCTTTCCACATGGCAGTCAGCGTGTCCAGGGCTGTGCAGCCGCAGGCCTCGGCCTTTCCTCTGGGGAAAGAACCAAGGTGCTCCTTTAAACAGGCACTGCGTAATCACCGGAGGGCACTGGGTGTGACAGTCTCCTTCAAACGCAATTATAATCACCCCCATTTGGAGCCAGGCACCTGGCTCCCCACTTTAAACCGTGGTTATAATAAGAGAGTGGATAATTTTTAAAAATTGCATTTTCCCTCGCTGAAATTCGACTTTCAGGGTGCTGTCCTGATGGCCTAGAAACAGCGTGCTTTTGGCCTAATTTATCATGGTTAAGCTCTAAGAGGAAAGACTTAATTGTGGCTTTCTTTTTTGTGTGCTTAATGTCAGATCCTCCTTTGCAACACGAGCTGGAGGTGGTCAGCAAACTTCGGTGTTTATATCAGTCGACCCGGAGGGAGTGCTTGAGTTGACAGGAGTTTGGCTTGATTTATCTTAAAGACCAAGTTTT
Source organism: Machaerirhynchus nigripectus (assembly GCA_013397975.1). NCBI lineage: Eukaryota > Metazoa > Chordata > Aves > Passeriformes > Dicruridae > Machaerirhynchus > Machaerirhynchus nigripectus. Next base: position 1,523,288 of record VZRQ01000650.1, read on the forward strand.
GGATCAATGAGTAGCATAGAATAACCTCCCTGATGCCCAGGGCCCCGCACAGATGCATTAGTCAGTGCAGAGCCTTGGCTGCACTGTGCATATGGCAGCTAAAAGGGATTGCAAAGCTCTGGGGGGGATAGAATTAAGTGGCAAATAACATCAGTGAGAACCATCTGAAGCGCTGAGAGGGAGCAGGCTTGTCTTCTGGGGCTGTGTTCAGCAGAAATTTTGCATGCTGATTGCTCTTCTGGAAACTCGGGAACAACAGCTGAGCAGGACTTTGGAATCTGGTCAGCTGGGAGCTGATTTACAGGGGCCTGAGTTGTTAAAGATAGAGGATGATCTGAGGAGCCTCGGCTCCCATCCCTGCGGCAAATCCCTGGCTACGTGCTCGGTGCCAGTTCAGCTTGCAGCTGCCTGGATGAAGCTGCAAAAGAAGTTCTTTTGCCTTTCTTTATCTTGTGCAGGGTGTACTGGAGGCAAAGCTGTGGGAAGCTGCTGGGAATGAGTTGGAGAGGCTTTGGGAGAGACTCTTGGAAGTACATCAGACAGGAGTTGGAGTCTTTCAGCTGTTAGCTGCCTCACACTCCAGAGTTACATGTGAGGAGCAAAGAATCAGCTCAGAGACACCACTTCTCTTCCAAGCTCTCCCTGTCCTCCCCTCTTCCCACGAAGGGGACGAAGGAATTTCCACGAAGGAATGCAATGAACAGCTTTGCTGCTTTGATGGCACGGGTGAACTTCATTGATGAAGCCAGACCAGAAAGGATCAGGACCTGGGCTGCTGCCTTTGGTGTCTCTGCAATGAACAGCTTTGCTGCTTTGTGACCCGCACTTTCAGCTTAACCCCAATCTGCTGTGGTCGGTGTCTCGAGCTGACAGGGGCAGCAGGGTTGTACCCACCTTGTGGCTGATAAATGTGCTTTGAGAAAAGACACCAAAGAAAGCCCTTAACCCTCTGAAATAACCTCTGAGAGCTGGTTGAGTCTAATCTCCTCTCTGTGTGTAGTGGCCACACACAGCTGTCTTTGAGCCACCACCTTGGGTCTCTCCCAGGCACTGCCATCCCCCACCCCTCGATCGGAGCCACCGGCGTGCCAAGGGGTGGGTGATGTATCCTCCCGGCCACGACACTTGGCAGCTGGACAGGCGACTGAGTCATCAGCGTTCGCGGTTTCTCATTTAATCCTGGGGTTGTTCAGATGATTTAAGTGCCAGCAGTCCAGAGAGGAGGTTGTGCTTCTGCTTCCAGCACGGTTGTGGAGCCATCGCCTCGCCTGCCTCCCATCCCTACTTTTCGTTGCCGGGGGGAGGCTGGGGGTGGATCTGGGTTTGGCTGTCAGCTCTCGATTATCTTGAGAGCAGTTTTATTTCCTTCCCGGCGATTGGGCTTTTCCATTGGCTCCTCTTGCTCTCCGTCGGTCGCCTGCTGAGCAGCAAATGTCCTGTGCCCGGCGCCGCTCTGCGGGGCGCTCCGGGGGACCGCGCTCCGCGCCCTGCCCGCCCC
>VZRQ01000650.1:1524821-1541360 GCA_013397975.1 Machaerirhynchus nigripectus
CCCCCCCATCGCCGCTGTCCCCTTCTCTCCCGCAGGCTCTCGTCGCCCGGCGGCTGCGGCGGCGGGGACGGCGGCGGGAGCCGCAAGAGCGGGGTCATTCTGGACATCGCCTCCCTGAAGATGACGGAGCTGGAGTCCGAGGTGCTGCCCCTGCCGCCCCGGTACCGCTTCCGCGATCTGCTGCTGGGGGACCAGTCCTTCCAGAGCGACGACAGGTTCGGGGCGCACCGCGGGGACAGCGGGGTGGAGGGCGCGGGGACACCGACCCGCCGGGAGGGACACACGGACCCGGGACACTGCCCGGAGATGGGGACGCGTACCCGGGGTGGGGGGACACACCTGGGACATCCGCGGACCCTCCGCTGGGACACCCGCGCGGCGCGGAGGGGACGCGGAGCTCTCCGCGGTGCTGCGGGCGCGGAGCCGCACCCCGCCCGGCGCGGAGCTCTCCGCGGTGCTGCCGGCGGCTCTCGGCGGGGGAGGCTGGAGGGCAGCGGGGCACGGGGGCGTTCGGAGCCTGCGGGCGCTGGGACGTGCTGGAGGATCCGGCTGCGTGTGGGACCGCTGGGATGTGCGGGTGTGCGGGGGGTGGAGGCCGCGGGTGCCTCGGAGAGCGGGCACCGGGAATATCTGGGTGCCGCAGGGTGCTGGATGTGCTGGGAGTTGTGGGTGTACTGGGCCAGCAGACACTGCGCTGTGCGGGCGTGCTGGGCAGCTTGCTGAGTCCTGGAGTCCCATCAGGGGCTGGCGAGCAGGAAAAGGGAGCAGTGTCTGGGAGAGGAGTGGGACGGTGAATTGAGGGGCTGGTGGAACTCCCTGTGACACCGCGTGCGGAATTCGGGCTGAGCCCATCGGTTTATTTAGGAGGGACGGCTCCTCCAGGCTGCTCTCGGCCGCTGCCTTTGCAGCAGGGCGTGCTGATGGCAGCACAAAAAAAAAAAAGTGATGCTGGGGTTGTGGTGCAACTCTCCCTTCCTTGGGCTGACCAGAGGAATGGCCTTTATGTGCTGAGTGCCAGCTTGCTGTTCCTGGCTGGGATTTATGCCCAGGCCGAGTGAGCAACAGAAGGAATGCCGTGAGTGGCAAGTGAGTTCCATGGGCAGAGCAGTTAAATGGAGAGGAATGAGCACCTTCCCTTCAGCTCTGTTCCTGTCATAAACACCCAGGAGCTGCAGTGCTAATGAGGAGTCAGGAAGATTTTTATCTTTCCCCACCAATTGATTGTGTGATGCAAACAAAGAGATGTAATTCTTGTTGGAAAAAACCTTTCAATTGCTGGTTGGTCCTTGACGAGCTGCTGTGTGCTTGGTACACCTGCATCAAGGCTTTTGTGCGTCTCTCTTAAAAGATAATTTCATTTTTTTATATGTACAAGTGTCAGGCAAAAAAAAAAAAGTGAATTTGGCTTTGAGGCTGTGAATGTGGGTTTTACAAATGTTCTCTATAAGTGTTCCTAACTTTTATCGCTGCATAAAATTGGTCTGGCTCGAAAATGAGTCTGTGATCCTGGAGGTTTTAAAGCCCAGATTTCCTTAACAGACACTTAAACACTAATACAGTTTTATGGCACCAAGTGAGAAGTTAACATGAAATTCCTGCTGCAGAAAATGTCTGGGTTTCAGAATGGCTGTGATGTGGCTCATTTGGTCAAGTTAGATTTAACAGTTTTCATATTTAAGTATTTGAAAGCATCTAAAATATGGAAGATGGCAATTACAGATTGTGTTCTTTCTGTATTTCTCTGGTTATACCCCTTAACTTTCGTTTTCCTCTAGATTTGAGTCTTTCTGATTCAGCATCTCTCTTTAATTTTAATGTGGAGATACTCCGGGTTATTTTGTTGATTCATTAGCCTTGTTTCTCAAGATGTCTCAGTTTCACTGGCTTTGTGCTGCTGTCTTTGGTCGTTTGATTTCTCCTTCCTCTGGAAAATACCAACGATTCCATCATGTTTGGGAACATGGATCTGTGAGCCCCCGTTTGCTGCTCACTGGGGGCCGCTTGACTTTGCTGGGAGCTGAGATGAGCTCTGGGCTTTGGGAAATGTTGTTGTTCGGCCTAAGTTCCAGTCCAAGTCATTAATAACAGTGGGGCCTTGTGGCTGAATCCAGCTCGCTGGAGTGATTATGACTAGTTCATTAGTCTGTTCCAAAGCCACTGAATCGGGAGCTGGTTTAGGCTGGCGAAGAAAAAAATGAGAAGCAGAAAGACTTCGTGGCTTTGCTGTGCCTGTGGATGATAAACAGCTCAGAGTTGGGCTTTGAAGTGCTTTGTTACAGCCCTGACAGGGACGTGCTGAGGAGAATTCCCCCACATAAACCCTGTGGGGAACCATGACTGGTAAAATAGAGCTCGTTGGACTTAGAGAGGTAACGCTGAAGGAAAACACCCGTAACGCTGAGCATCTCATTTGTTTATAAAAGGAATGCCTAAAACATTAGTGTCTCAAATATCTGCTTTTGAACATGACCCTGGAACGAGAGTGTGCTGCTGGAAGTGAGGAGGTTTCTGAGGTCAGCAAAGACTAAAAGGATGGGAGGCCATAGGGGAGCCCAGGTCTTGCTGCTTCTGGAGAATTAAAACGGTCTCTGTTAGAGATGAATTAGTGCATCCTCATCACAGAGGATGCTGAAGAGACACCAACCCTGGGCTGAGGTAAGGGAATGAGGTAATGCTGGAGCTTGAGGAGATGAGAGCTTGTTGGAACAAGCAGATAATTAGAGAGTTGTGGTACAGCAGGAGGAGAGAGTAGGTCCAGATAACCTCCAGAACGGAAGGAATGATCAGTGACTGTGAGGTGGAACGGGTAAATCAGGCTGCTCCTAGTTTACTTTTGTTTTTAGAATGTGGAAGATGAGCACAGTCGGTCTGACTGAGCAGGGCTTGCTCTTTGGCAGGTAGACTGATTGACAGGAGAATTAAAATAACACTTCGAACGCCGTGTGGTGGATGCAATAAATTGGCCAGGAAGCAAATAGGAAACGGCTGACTGGAAAGGGAGTGTGGGAGGTAAATGGATTTGTGAAACAGAGAGAGAAAAGCCTAATGACAAGCAAATCTAGAGTTGTCAAGTCGAAGTGCTCCTTCCAGGATCATCTTACTCATCTTTGGAGCTCACTGCCACGAGGCGGTGGAAGGCTTTGGGCTTAGCTGGGTTTAAATTCTGGGCTTGACAGTTCTGCAAGGCAGGTCCTTGGGTTGGAGAAATGGGATTAAGTGTCATTCAGCTCTGAATTTCCAGAGGGCACAAACTGCCCTCAGGGCAAGGATCTGACTGAGAGGGACTGGGAGGTGATTTCTCCTTTGGGGAGGGAAGGTTCTCTTTGGGAACCTTGCAGTCACCCTCGTTGTCTGGCATTAGTCCTGCCTAGTTGAGAAGTTCCTTTCCCTTTTGGAAGGTGCTGTCAATGCCAATACTGGGAGAAAAATGGATTTGTTCTGCTTGCTTATGGCAGCACTGCATTTCTTATCTCACTGGTGTTTTGTGGGCATGAAAACACCCAGAGCCTCTGAGCTGCACCAGCAAAGGCAGAGTTTAAGGCGTTGAGCCCATAGCAAAGAGAAGGTGAAGAACTGGGGGCACAAACACTACAGGGGCCTGGCTGCCTCTTCACGTTCCTGGGCATGGGAATCCTCTGTGCCATGGAGCTGTGGGAGCAAGGCCAGGGGGTGCTGGGGGAAGGGAGAAGGAGCTGAGCACAGCATCCCCTCGGAGCTGCGGGCCGGGCTCTGCCAGCGAGGCTCCTGTTCTGAAGTGATGCTGCAACTGCTGATTAAAGGCAGCTGAGAAAGCACATCTGCTGGACTGATAAATATTGTCTCATACCCCAAGCTGTGGCATCCCTTTGATGTTTGCTGTCCTGACTACGGCAGTTTTTGATCTGCTGCATTCTCTTTTCTTGGACGGCGCTGACAGCTGGGTTGGGGCACGTATAAAAAAAGCCCATAAATAAAATTAAACTGTATCTCAGAAAAGTGTCATTAGGAGCTTATTTGTTGCCTAATTTAAATAGTCTGAACACTTTCCAGAAAATCATCAGAAGCCACAGTCCTATTTACAGGAGTGAGAAGTAATGGATGTCACTTTGATTAAGTGTGTTTTTCTGAGGCTAATTATCAGCAAAGAATCATTTTGATGGATGAGAATGTTTGGAAAAGCTGCTTGTGCAGAAGAGTTCAGCAATGTCTCTATAAAATTTTAACATTATTTCAAATCAAAGATATTTTGGATGTTGCGTAACCAAGAAAAGAGGATTTTGACAACTGGGGCCAGTTCTTTTAAGTTTCTGCTTTCAGTTTATTTAGAGTCTGACAGCTTCTTTGTCTGTGACCTGACATCTGGTCTTTGTCTCTTTGTCACTAAGTGGTGGCTCTAAATCTTGGGTCAGATTGTGCTTGGCATGAGCAAAGTGAAGTGCTGCAATACCAGCCTTGGGGGATCTTATCCCTGCAGTTGTCGTGCTAACGTGCCCCAAGTGACTTCCTCATCAACGGCATCGTTGCATTAATGGAGCTGGGGAGTTTTGTGCTCCCCAGTCAGGTTCCTTGAACATGTCTGTGGCTGAATCCCCACTTCATTGCCATTTGATTTAAGGGCCAATTTTCCTCGTTTTATTTGGAAGGTGCAGATGCTAATTTGAAATTTCCAATTTGTATCCAGGAGTTAGAGACATTTATTTCTGTGCTGGTGAGGTAATGGCCAATATTTTAAGTCACTGCAATGTCTGCTCAGGCTGTAGCATCTGTGCCAGTGAAGGTTTATACCTGGAGTTAGAAGATTCAGCTCTGGTGCCTGTGTGCCACAAAATTCCCCTGGGGAGGGCCCTTCATCTCCCAGCAGTCTGATCCCACGCTTGTAAAGCAGGCTGAAGGCATTTCTTACTAATAATTCCTTCAGTAATGGTGTTTAGGCCCATTTCCACCAGCCCTGGGTGCAGAATCCCTCAAGGGACGGCTCAGTGATGATGCCTGAACAAACCAAGTAACAAATGACACTGGAGAAGGTGGTGGGATCCCAGACGGGAACTTGGGAGTGCCTGTGTGACCAGCGGAATTGAATTGCTTCTCCTCTGCCTCTGCCACCTGGCAGAGCGAAATCAGAGCAGTTACTAATTGGATCGGGCTGTTTCCCTGAGTCAAGGCTTTGTCAGGAAGTTTCTGTGTGACAGCACAGGCAGGAGTTTGCCCCTGCCAGCCCAGGAGCCTGTGGCAGGAGCGCTGCTCCCCGTGGAGCCATCCCTGCTCCCCCTGGAGCCATCCCTGCTCCCCGTGGAGCCATCCCTGCTCCCCGTGGAGCCATCCCTGCTCCCCGTGGAGCCATCCCTGCTCCCCGTGGAGCCACCCCTGCTCCCCCTGGAGCCATCCCTGCTCTGGCTGGAGCCATCCCTGCTCCCCCTGGAGCCATCCCTGCTCCCCGTGGAGCCATCCCTGCTCCCCGTGGAGCCATCCCTGCTCCCCCTGGAGCCANGATAGATCAATTGAATCGTAGTATGCAGGCTACTACCAATCAGATACTAAATGTGATCTCTGCCGTATACTCCCCGTGGAGCCATCCCTGCTCCGGGTGTGCTCCTGAGCCAGGGAGCACGGCCAGGCAGGCACGGGACACGTGCAGGTGTAGCTCTTTCCAGAGGAGATGCCAACAGCTCTGCTGTGCCAGCCAAGGCTGGGGACAAGACTGAACTCAGTCCCCAGATCTACCTCAGTTGTTGGGGAAGCTGCTGGCCAGGAGCAGCTGGCTGGACTCACTGTGCTCCTCCAGAGAGGCTCCTTCCTGCTCCTGGATCAAGTGGGAACGAGCATCCCAGGCCTCCAGTCATCCCCATGGCTCTTGTGGAATATGGTGTGGTAGGTCCAGAGCAGCAGAGCCTGGAGCAGGGTAGGGAAAAGCTCCTGGGGCAGGGTGTTGGTGCTCCTAAATCTGCTGCCAGCCCCATCTGCCCCATGACACGGAGGAATAACCATGAAAGCCACACTCCACAGCCCTGCATGGTGTGGGCACCTCCCCTCCAGCAGCTCCACACCCTTAACAGAGCCAAACCCAACTTATGTTGCCCCTGGATTCCTCAGCCCAGCTCCAGGTGGGATACACCAGGATGAAGAGCATTGGAAGCCTGAGGCAGCTTTATAAAATTGATTTGGGTTTTCTTGTGTTTGTAGATATTTTTAATGATAGCATTCTTAATTGAGGTTTGTTTTTCCAGTTGTTCTGAAAGGCTGCGGGGATGGTTCCCAACGCTGTGTCTTAATTGCAGTGCTGCCTGGAGTTTCTTTAATTGATGTTTCCTTGCAGCTATTGGTGTGCTCTGGTGTCTTCATTTTCAGACAGGTACCCCTGGACATTAGCAGGAGCATTGGGAAAGTTATGAAAGTAGCAGAGCAAAGAAGAAATGCGGTTCTCTCGTAATTATAACTATTATTTTATTTTAAAAAATGGCCATGGCTTTTTGTCAGGGATATTGTTTTTGCTGTCAGCAGTGGGCCCTTGCTTGCAATAAAAGTGCGTGCACGTAGCAGGCTGGTGGAACGAGCAGAGGTGTCCCTGCAGTGCTGCCGAGCACACGGCTGTGCCCTGAGGAAAAGGAAGAACAACATTGCTTTTCGGTTATTTAGTGCAATTTAACACTGTGGGCTCAAATTTCCATCCCTCCCTGGGGTGGTTTTTTTTTCCCCCATTTATTTACTTTCCCTTTGGTTTCTTTTCTCTTTATTGGTGGAATGGGCTTGAAGGAGGAAACAGCGTTTCAAGGTGTTAAAGGTACCTGAGTGAAGGGGAGAGCATGAGCGAGGGATCTGCAGGTGCTCAGCGAGGTGGGCACGTTCCCAGGGGAGCCCCTGGGCGCTGGCCCTGACCTTACTCAGGGAAAATCAAACACAAAATGGGCAAAAGGAATTGTTTTACTCCCCTCAGCCAGTTGTTCAGGACACACTGAAAGTCCTACCTGGAAGATGTCCTGGCAAACAAAGCGCAGAGGGGCGTGAGCAGCGCTGGAGTCCTGGCTCCTGCCGTGGTTAACTGGGGCAAAGCTCCTTCCCCCTGTTCTGGGCGTGAGACTGAAGCCTGGTGGGGCATCGCTGGTGTGGCCCTGGTGAATCTCCCTGCCAGGGGCTCCTCGGAGCTCCTGTGCCACTTCAGCCTGCTGGGAAGGGGCAGGGAGCAGCTCCCACATGAGAGCCGGGGGAGAGAGAAGCCTGGTTGGATGTGAGACCTCAGCAGAGATCTCCCCGTGTCGCTTTAGCACGGGGAGGCGTCACGAGTGGGAGTCTGTGTCCACACACCTGCTGAGGCAACGCTGATGTTTGGCATCTCAGCAAAGCCCCGTGCCTGCAGGAACCCCCAGGAGCGTTGTGCTGCTCTGGGTGAGGCTGGAAGGTCGGGCTGAGACCAAAGCTGTCACCACTGCTGTAGTGACAGCACGAGAAACAACTTGGCAGCCGTAGCTGTGATTGCAGAGAATGCATTAAATTTTACTGCCGTGTTTTCCCACCGCTTTCTCTCATCACAGTTGCATCTTTGTTCCCAAGGGGAATAATTCACTGCTGTTCTGAAGGTGGTGCTCACTGCTTTTCCTCTCACAACCTGTTCGGTGCCTGGCTGCACAGGGAGCTCGGCCATCCCCCGCTCGCAGCCTCAGGGGACACCGAGGTTCCACTCGCTCTGCAGCCAGCCCTGTCCCGGTGCCAGCCCTGCTCAGGTGTGAGCTGCTCTCCCTCAGACCCCTGCGTGGTCGTGGGAAAAGAGAGAGATCACCAGCAGAGCCTGAACAACGTGGTTAGGGAGTGCTCCTGTACGTTCTCCTGTGAGGCATCTCAGATACTCGTTTTATTGTAGACTGTGCAGCAGAGGGGCTTAGGCAGGAACAAAAGGCTGGAATTTGAATCCAGACGTCTCTGGTGCTGAGAAAGTTCCACCAGCAGACAGGACCAACCGTTTGCTGTGCTGTTTTAGCAGTGCTCACCGAGGCAGACGTGAACACGCTGCCTGTGAAGCCCCGCAGCGAGCGCGGATTTCCCCGCCGCGCTGCGTTTGCCTCTGCTCCGCTGGCACCTGTCTGGGTCCTCAGCAGAGATGAAGGTGTTCATTTGCAAATGAAATTCCTCCTCTTGCTCCTGACTGGCAGCTCAGAGTGGGTCACGCAGGCTCTGTGCGAGGCTCCTGCCAGCTGCTCTCAGGGCTGTGCTGGCCACGGTTGCCCAGCAAGGGTTGGCAGTGCAGGCTGCTGGAGCAGCCTCCCAGTCCCCAGATCTGGAGATTTCTTCCATTATCAGTCCATTAATTTGCTGCATTGCTGCAATTAAAAGAAAGTTATCTTTCAGACAGTTCAGGGTTTAGATTCTGTAGCTACATCACACTTTGTATAAATTAATAGCATTGAATTTCATCAGCTCCGTGACCTCATTTCCTCTCTTTGTGAATCTTTTTGTTGCCGTTTTAGCAAATTTATGGCTGGCTGTTTTACTGCAGGGAGATGATCAAAGTCCAGCCTGCTGGAGCGGGCAGGTCCCTGCGGTGACAGTCTTGGGGAGGTGGCAGACTCTGCTCTCTGTTCTGTCCCCACGACCTCATTGGCAGTGTCTCAAGATCTCCCCTGCATAGCCAGAGGGCTGGAAGGAGGTTTTCAGGGTTGCAGATCCCCTGGCAGGTTCAGCATTTCTCCTCTAATTATTCTAGGTAATAAATAATTGATAATGAAGAAGTTTGTGGTGATAGAGCTGAGATACAAGGCCTTGGTGGCACAGAAATGCCACGGGTGTCAGCACGTTACCAGCAGATTAAAGGAGCGTTTTCCAATGTTCATTGTTTTCCCAACTTCTCCAACTCAGGAAACTTGTCCTTTCAGGCAGGAGGCCTGGAGCAGTGGGTGAAGCAATGCTTGCAAGCGTTTTCAAGAGTTATTTTCTGTTCTAAAACTACCTCAGCCGTGCGGTGCAGGGGCAGGCGTGCTCTGCGAGGGCCATCCGTGGCTTTCTGGAAGGACTCCAGGAGCTTTGAGTTGGCTTTGCCTCTTTGGACTTGCACTGGGGCCACAATTGCGTGGTCCTGCTTCTGTCTTCCTCCAGACCAACCATCTGGTTCTCTCCTGCTCAGCTTCCTTCGGGAGACAGCCTGGAGCTGTTTGCTGGCAGTTGAACAGGACGTGGAAGTTGTGCTTTGTGAGTGGAAGGTGGGGAGCAAAGTTTGTGGATGGGCACAACGCGTCGGGGTTGGGACATCCCCAGGGCCATCCGTCTGGGGTCAGTCCCAGCGTGCTGGGAGCCAGCCCTGGGTTTGGGGATGAAAGTTCCAGCAGCCAGATGTATTTTCTGCATGTCAAGGTACCTGTCACTGGCGTTTCTTCCGTGTTTTTCCTGTGAGGTTTTCCCCCATGGAATAGGATCCCTCTAGCCATGGAGAAGGGGAGAGCGTGAGCGGGGTGCACCATCCCGGTGCCACGGTAGTTTTCCCTGCCCGCCTCCCTGCGGCAGCTGTGTGGGTGTGTAACACGATGTACAAGCAGCCACGGCCGCAGCCTGCGAGGGCTCAGAGCCGGGCCAGGCCGTGGGCGCAGCCGGAGGGAAGGGAGGAAGGAAGGAGGGATGGTGGGGAAGGATAACAGCACACGCTGCCGGGGGCGGGGGGCTCGTGAGGTCAGCGGGGTAGCGTGGAGTGAAACAGCCATGAATGAACTGGGGGAGGTGACTGACTGAAGTGTGGCTGGGGTGGGGGGACACAGCCGGGTGTCCCTCGGGGAAGCCGAGAGCTTCCATCACGCCTTCCCTTTGTGGCGTTGCTGTTTTGGTGAACCAAAGCCTCTCCTGATGTGAGCTAGGAAACAGTGAGGGCTGGGTTTGTAGCTGCCTGTGTTGGTGCAGCAATATCCTGGTTCTGCTCGGTGGAGCTGGGCTCTGGTGAGGTGCTGGTTGTGCCACCGTGCCCTTGTGTCTGTGGCATGTTCCTGTGGGCTGGAATTGGGGCTCCCTGGCACTGGGGCTGCTGCCTTCCCTCGGGAAGCCTTGTGCCACCCCGAGGGGGGTTGTGCCCCCGGACAGGGTGTGGGGCGTTGCATGGAGTGATGGAGAAGCGCGCTGGTGTTCTCTGTGCTCAGTGCAAACCTGCTGCTGCTGCTGGGGGTGTCCATCTCGGACACAAAGTGCTCCCTCCCCTGGGTGACATCGCGCCCCTGACCCGCGTGGGACTGCCAGAGTCTGTCCCTCGCTCTCTGCCCTGCTGCCCTGGCTTTGCTGAGCAGGATTTCATGTCGCTGCTGTCACCAGTTCCTTTGTCACAGATGATTTTTGCTGCTGCTCTGTCATCTCGCTGTGGAGAGGCCCTCTGGAGGCCGGCGCACACATCACTCCTGTCCAACTCCTCCGCAAATCCAGGCAAATTGGCCTTTTCTCATTCTCTCCAGGACCCTCTCTTGTCACCTGTCACTGAGCTTTTGGTTGTTGCTTTACATAAAGCTGGAGATACTGGGGTGTTTGTCTCAGGGACGCTGGATACGCTCTCTGGGGGGTGTGCGGGAGCGAGGAGTGGGTCTGTCCACGTCTCCTGTCCGGGCAGCCACCCACGGCCACAGCAGAGGCTGGAATCTGGGATCCTCCACCCAGCGAGGGTCCTGAGGAAGGTGCTGCCATCCTCCTCCCTGCATGTCCCCAAACTCTTGGAGTTAAATATGGATCTGCAGGTTGTATCCCCTCTTCTCCTGTGCTGTTTCTCCTCTTCCCGGTGCCGGCTGTTCCCCGGTCCTGGTTTGCAGAGGGCTGTGGTGAGTTCCTCTCTCCGGGATGGGCTTCGTCCCTCTCCTGCAGGGCTGGCGATGGACACGGGTGCTGTGTGCTCTCAGCCTCCGCTGCAGCAGCAGGACTCTTTAAAAAGTTTCCCTTTAAGGTGAGGCAAGGCGCAGCACACCCTCTGTGACTGACCCGTGGCTGGGATCTGCAGGGGTTTGTCAGGGTTGGGTGGGGATTTCTCCCCGCGGTGACCCCCCCTGCTCCGCACGCTCCCACGGCACCTTCCCCAGCTCATTCCCGCTCCCGGCCCGGTGTTTCCCCGGTCCCGGTGCGCTGGGGCTCGGGAGGAGCCGTGGGGGAGTGCGGCGGGGAGGCTGCGGCTGTGTTCGGATGAGAGGCTCCGCCGCGCTTCCTGCAGCCCACGCAGCCTCCGGAGCAGCCGAGTGCGGCTCTGCGAATTCAGCGGCTCCTCGAGGCAGGGAGCTCTCGCTTTCCGGGCTGCGGGCAGAGCCATCGAGCTGCTCTCCATGCGTGGCTCGTTCCCGACGTCATTAGCAAAGTCATTACTTTCCTCGAGTTTTGCCGCAGCGAGTCTCCGAGTTCGGATCGCTGCGGGCAGATTTGTTCGGGAACTGGACTTTCCAAATGCCCTGCGTGCTGCCCGCAGCCCTCGGTGAGCCCCGGCCGTGGGTCAGTGCCCCTGTGACCCCAGCAGCCGCTTGCTGAGGTGTCACGGAGCAGTCGGAGCGTGGAGCTCATGGTGGCTCTGTGGCAGGTATGTGCCACCTCCCTGGTGGCAGGAGCTGTCAAGAAAAAGGTCCCCTCTGCCTCGGAGAGAGGAATATTTCTGGGGAGCAGGTGGCGAAGATGTTCAGCAAATGTCAGCTTGAGACCTTGCCATGCTGTGGGCAGGAGTGACATTGCTGAGGAATGTTTTATCCTGTCAGGAAGCAGCGAAAAATCCCCCGGTGAAATGTTTACGAGCGAGGCAGGGCTCTGCCAAAAGTGGGCGTTTTTCCACCACGGAGCCTCACGGAGCAGGAGCTCCTCGGAGCAGTGGGAATCCTGCTCCAGCTCACATCGCTCCTACCGACAGGACGAGCAGCTGGCTGAGCCGCTCTGCCTGGGATCTGAATGCCTCCATCACTCCCCACAGCAAGTTAATTGGAGAGTGGCCTTTTCACTGCATGCGGTTGTGTTGGTTCGTAGGTGAGCAAAAAGCAGTTTGAACAGAAAGGGGTCCTGCAGATGAGTGCTAAATAGAGCTTTCCAAAGCTAAAACACTGCCTAAAACTCCTTTCAGACAAACTCTGCCTGTGGTTGCATTGCAGAGACCGGGAGGAACTCTTTGTGTCCAGTATCAATGTGTGAAGTGCATAATTGCATCTGGGCTGAGAGCTCTGTATGGGAGTATTGTTTGAAAATTTCTAATTTAATAAAATGGGTGGTAATTGGCTCTTAGAAGAGAGTTTAATTAGAATAATTGGCATGGACACTCGTGTGCTGATTTAGTTTGGTGTTTCTAATGCGCAGTCACGGTGTTTGCTCGAGGAGAGAAATGGGGATTAGGTGGTACCCGTATTTCTCAGCAGGAAGTGGCAGCTGGGCTCGGGGAAGGCGTTTGCTGGAGGAAGCTGTTCAGCTACTGCTCTTCGAGTTGCATTTTGGAGATGGATTTGCTTCGTTACAGTTTGATGCAATCACACTCACGCTGCTGAGAGTGAAGGCCGCCTCTGACACTTCAGTCCCCTCTTCAGATGACTTGGGATTGGTCTTTGGGCTCATCCCGAGCAGCTCCAGCCCCTTGGCACGGGGACATTCCTGGCCTGAGGTGCTCACACGCACGTGTGCAGGAATGTGCTCACTCATGAGCCTGCACGCAGGGAAGGGGAAGTTCGTGTTCTCTATCCGGCCTTTCATCCCCGCTTCTCTGAAGTCCCTCAAGACCCATCAGTTCCAGGTCAGTAAATCAGCACCATGAGGTTTTTCCATGTGGAAAAAGACTTTACAGTCTCGTTCCAGCGTGGAGATGTCTCAAGTTGTCATCTCAGAGCTGTTGTTCAGAGATACCACAAGCTGGAGGCTCTGCTGCAGGAGCTCCTGCTCTGCGGGGTCACTGAGAGTGTGAGATGGTGACACAAAAGCCATTACAGCTCCTCTGCCTCTTCCAGAGCTGTCGTTCAACAATTTTTTCCTTTTCATCTTCCTCCGAAATGCTTTTAAAGCTCAGTATTTGTCACTTTGTTTGGATTCTTCCCACACAGTAACTGCACTTAGAACTGCCCAGTGCTGATGGGGAGATTTATTGCCAGCAGCTATTGTGAGAAAATTGAGAGGAAAAACAACTTCTAGGCAGCTCCTCTTACGGCCTCTAATGGGAAACATTTCCTTTGTGCTAAGAACTCGTGAATGGTTTCAGTGCCGGGTGCTGTGCTCTGTGCCTCAGGAAGGTTCATCCCTCCAGGGTTCAGCAGCACAAACATTCCTGCTTGCAGGCCTGTGCCGACCTCAGTGCGCGTGCACGGGGGCTGGGGTCCTTCCCAACGCTGTGAGTTAAGAACAACAGCACAAAAAATTCTGGCCAAGAGCAAAGCCTCAGACCCCCGGGAGGGAGTGAGGGTGGGGGTTTCAGCAGGAGGGAGGAGGCAGAGGAGGGATGCTCCTCTCTGTAGCAGGGAACTGTGAGAGACGGAGGTGAGAGGCACGGCGGGAGGAGTCCCGGGCCCTTTCCCAGCGCTGTGTTTGGATGTGCTGGCGGAACCCCCGTTCCCTTTCAAAGGAGGGTGATTCACGGGAGGCACAGCCAGAGCTGCTGTTCCAGCATGTGTCAGTGAGCAGGGGAGAGCACCAAGATCCACTTTGGGGCCTGATGGCTGCTTTTCCTGAGAAACTTTGGAGAGCTGGAACAATTATCCCAACTTTTAAGGCCTTTTTTCTCCCCTAAGCTATTTTTGCCCTGTCTCCCACTAGCAGATTTTAGGGAGAGAAAGAAGTACAGCTGAACATGCTGGTGAAGATATTAATCATGATATAATTTAATTTTAATTCCATTAGACACCTTTAGTGATCAGGGAGTTTCTCACTTGGTTTAATGGACTCTTTTCCGGATGATGAAGCTGCGAGATCTGGCACTTGTTATGAATGTCTGTTTATTAAACCATCTTTCCTCCTAAAAGCCTTTGCCTGGCCAGGATGGATTTAAATGGAGAGGATGATGTTTGCAGTTCAGTCTTTAAAGGAGATGCCGTGTGAAAAATTGCAGCCTTCTCTTTTTCATTTTTTTGTGTCTTCATGTGAGAGATGGGAACAGGCCGAGGCTTTTTTTTGCTGTGCTTTTAACTGTAAATGCACGAGGCAGCCAAGATCTGTGAAACAGCATTTGCTGTCACACCAGCTCCTGGAGTGGATATTCCCTTTCCAGCAGATGATTTGGTCATGGCAGTTGAACCAAAAGCTGGTGAGCAGATAAGGGAATGGTGGATAATAATTTAAAATGCTTTCCCGTGGCTTTGGCTCACCTTTGGCTCCTGCCTGGGTTCGATGGGCGACAGGGCAGCTCTCCAAGGATTGAGGCACCTCTGGGGGCAATTTCAGGGTTTTTGTGCAGAACTTCCTGGAGCCTCTTCCCTTAGGGGCACAGTTTCACACATCACTGCCTTTTCCTTTCAATGCCTGGGGACTGACCACTGCTTTTGGCTGGATGTGGGATGAGAGAGACCCTTGTTGTCACATCCATGACTTGGGCAATGCAGTCACCTGGGGGCAGGTGGCACTGAGGACATCACCTGGGGCAGGTGGCCCTGGCACATCCCCTTGGGGCAGGTGCCACTGAGCACATCACCTGGGGCAGGTGGCCCTGGCACATCACCTGGGGGCAGGTGGCACTGAGGACATCNGGACTGACCACTGCTTTTGGCTGGATGTGGGATGAGAGAGACCCTTGTTGTCACATCCATGACTTGGGCAATGCAGTCACCTGGGGGCAGGTGGCACTGAGGACATCACCTGGGGCAGGTGGCCCTGGCACATCCCCTTGGGGCAGGTGGCACTGAGCACATCACTTGGGGCAGGTGGTACTGAGGACATCACCTAGGGGCAGGTGGCACTGAGGACATCACTTGGGGCAGGTGGTACTGAGGACATCACCTAGGGGCAGGTGGCACTGAGGACATCACCTGGCTGCAGGTGGCTCTGGCACATCACCTGGGGGCAGGTGGCCCTGGCACATCACCTGGGGGCAGGTGGCACTGAGGACATCACCTGGGGCAGGTGGCCCTGGCACATCACCTGGGGGCAGGTGGCACTGAGGACATCACTTGGGGCAGGTGGTACTGAGGACATCACCTAGGGGCAGGTGGCACTGAGGACATCACCTGGCTGCAGGTGGCTCTGGCACATCACCTGGGGGCAGGTGGCCCTGGCACATCACCTGGGGCAGGTGGCACTGAGGACATCACCTGGCTGCAGGTGGCCCTGGCACATCACCTGGGGCAGGTGGCACTGAGGACATCACCTGGCTGCAGGTGGCCTCCCAGCTCACAGCAGAACCCACAGCTACAGCAGGATGTTGATGGGTAAGCAAATTTTTCCTCACTGAAGTTAAAATAAGAAACGTTCTTGGAGATCAATGGTCTGGTACAACCCCCCCGTTCTAGTCCTGCCCACACAGCCTGATGAGGCTGTCACAGGCTCCATGGAGTTCATGCCTCATTTCTGCAGCACATTGTGAGTTCCTCTTTGTAGGGACTTGCCATTTTCTCTGTCTTATATAACGTACTACAAAAAGAATGCTGAGAGAAATGAAAAATGTATGGGAAATGGCACCTGGCATCATCCAGCGACCCCCGGGGAGGGAAGAAAATGTTATTACCATGAGACATAATTGGCAGTGCTGATGGAGAGCCCCAAAGCCAAAATTTCTTCTTTGAGTGTCAATCATTTTTCTTGGAATTTTTTTTTAGAAGTTTTATGGAAGTTTTTAGCTGCTAGAATTCTCCACATTTTCCAGCAGAAAACCCTTAGCTCCATTTAATAAGCAGACACTGCTCTGCATTACATTACAATTCCAATACTTTAAAAGCAAAAAGCTGCTGCAAGAACATCAGGCAGAAAGAAGGCTTGGAGTCCTTTAAAACTGCGGAGTGGGAATCACTTTGGCATTTTGCAAGTGGCTGTGAAATTGCCTCCCGGTGAGCTCTGCCAGGCGGCTCCGAGGTGTTTGCAGCAGCGAGGGAGCCGCCTGTGCCCCCGGAATGCCGCGGTGCCGCCTGCACCCGGAGCCTCGCCGGCTCCTCGAGGCACTTTGCTGCTGGGCAGGAACCCAAATTCCAGCAGGGTTCGTGAGAGGTGCGGGGGGAGCACGAGGCACCTCTCCAGCCCTGGCTGCCTGTCACATCCCCTGGGAGAAGCTGGGGTGAATCCCGGGGGAGCGGCGTGTCCCCCGGAGCTGGGGGTGATGGAAAGGTGCCACAGGAGCTGTGGCTGCTGCCTGTCCTGCCCTTGGCCACCGGCTGAGGATGCCCAGAGCATCCCTGTCCTCTCTGCAGGTCCTGGCTCCTGCAGAACGAGGACACCAAGGGGGAAATCCCGGCCTCGAAGGGGCTCAGGCCCTCGGAGAGGCTGGAGGGGCATTAAGGAATTACCCACGGCAATTCTGCCCCACGCCGTGGGTTCACTGCTCCTGCTGCCCCACAGCTCGGGCACGGGGCCTCTCCTGCCCCGCTCCTCTTTTCAGGCATCGCCAGAGGTACTCAGGGGCGTTTCCGAGGCGTTTTCAGATCCCCGCTGGGAAAGCGCTGCACAGACGCTTCAAGCCATAAACATTCA
>VZRQ01000666.1:0-46335 GCA_013397975.1 Machaerirhynchus nigripectus
AGCTTTAAGCTGGGTCTGAGGAAGAGAGGGGAGAGAAGCTGGGCAAATTCTTCAGCGCAGTTTGCGTTCAAGGACTCAGACACACTCTCCCGTGTTCTCACCACTGCAGAGCCGAGGGAGCAGCTTCCTGCTTTTAGCTAGCCTGTTAGCTGAGGCAAGAAATTTTCCTGTACCAGCATACCGAAATCCTCTGGAACTACTTCTTTTTCTTCCTCTGGAACTGTTCGGCCTAGCTGTGATCTGAGAACCAGATCATCAGACCCCGTGGACCAGCAGGGAGGCTCTGGGAATGCTGCAGGGAGGCCACATCCCGGCCTTGGACCTCAGGAGGGGCCGAGCCAGCTACAGACAGAACTCTAAAACCACCAGCTTTCTCTGCATCAAGGAGGTTTAATATTTTAACAGTTACTCATTTTTCCTGTGCCCTGCTGGCTCTTTGTTTGTTAAAGCAATAGGTTTCTTCACTTTCCTCCAAGACATTCCTTTTGTTTCGGTGGGGGAGGGAGTGCTGAACCTGCCTTCTGTGGAGGAGACGTTCCTTCCAGAGCGTTTCCCCCTAAACTTGTCTCAAATCAAGACAAAAGATGATCAATTTGGGGCTGGAGAGATCATCTCCTAGGTCTTTTTCTAAATGATAGGATGCATAAACAGATCTACTTACTCTACATGTGCTGTTACTTTAATAAAAGGCACCACTTTAGGAAATGAAAGGCTTTGGAATATTGCCAAACATTTTAGTTTAATTTATTGTCTAAAGGTGGGTTTTTTTTCATTATTTACACAGTTTGTGGGATAGTTGAATAATTTGGAGGAATCTGTTTGATACCAGACTGCAAACTCTGTATTTATCTTCTTTGAATATTCGTATTGCAAATACAGGCATAAGATTTCCTGTTGGTGTTCTAGCTGTATCAGGATTTGGCAATTGGTCTGCTACTAATCTCACAATGTGAATTTGTGTCTATACTGAAATTAAGTGGACAACTGTATCAGGAAATACTGCTCTTCAACTATTTTATGTATAAATGTGCAGAGGTTGGTGAGAGAGATGGAGAGAAAGTAAATGCTGTAAATACAGAGTGCTGATGAATACTCAAGTGGTACATAGAAATATCTTAGAAATCATTCCTGACAGTAATAAAGGCAGCAATTTGATTTCATCTGTGGATAATAAACTTGTTTCACATTGCAGTATAAGTGGTACCTATATTAATATTTATTAGTACTTATTGATGTTAGGGTTTAGTTGTTCTCTTTTCCTCACATCACAGCCATTTTATAAAAATTCAACTTAAATTGCTACACAAAAAGCATTTAAAAGTGTTTGTGTGTGTGTGAGAGAGAAGAAAGTAATCTGTGTGTGGAGATATTCCTATAGAGAAGGACAGACCCTCCCTGTCTAGGAATCTTAAGAGCTGTGCTCAAAGTGATGGAGTTCTGTTTGCACTAGTTTAACATTTGGCTCTTTGAATGCATATTTCAACCCACAGGCACTGTTTTGCTGTTCATACCAGAGTGGTTTGCATGGGTTTCCTGCCTTTTAATGGGGTGTTTGTGTATCCGTTGCTTTGACAGTGGGCAGTGCCTCTTCAGGAATGAGATTGTGCACTATATTGAGTGGCCTTTTTATGTGACATGTGAAGGATTGCCAACTTGGAGGATAATGTGAGTCATAAAGTGCCTGATCCAAATTTAACCAAATTTGTTCCTCTATAAATTTAGAGAATAGCTGAATGGCAAGACAGATATATTTCAATTTTCATCAGTGACAAGGAGAGAGTGTTGGCGGATGCCTGTTAACAGCTATAGTGTGTGGTTTTGATACTCATATATGTGTGTATGGGTGGGAAAAGACTAGTTACTTTTACTTATCATGAGCCTGTTTCTTCTTTGACTGCTTTTAAATCACTCTTGGGCTTGATGTTCCTTCCGTGCAGATAATTCTTGTACAGAAGGTGCGCTGTGGTCTTGAGTCACGTTTTTGCCCTCTTGAGTAGAAGGACTTGCATTGGACTTGGATTTTTATCATTATGAAAACTGAAATATAGACCCTTTTAAAATAAGACAGGTACCAGGCAAGGTAAGACAAACCAAAATTCTTTTTGTTGCTCTTACAATCAGGCTTCAATATCAGTAATTTCAGAAAATGGGTTCAAGTTCATCCTCCATTTGAGGATAATCCTGAGTTAACATATATATAAGTCACGTCTTCAACCTGCTTATCTGTGCTGGAGTCTTAATCTTTTTGGCTGTTCTAATTCTTTGGCCGAATATTGTCCTTGGAGATTTGACCAGTGAAAGCAAGACCATGTCCCCACTGCTTTTGTGCAAGGCATTTTGTTGATGGGTATGACTGTTTGTTTGGGGGTTTTTCTCAGTGAGGTCTTTATTACGGACCTCTGTTCAGCCTCTTTTTCCTTGTTTTATTTTATTAGGACCCCAGTTCAGGGTCTTGTGTCATCAAATTTGCACATGTAGTGATGGATTGTGATATTACAAACAATTTGATTGTTGCATCCCTCACTTAATCAAACAATGAGACTGGCTGGGTTGGAGATATGTTCATTTTTATATACAGGATCACTGGAATAGCAGTGACTGAATAGGTAATATCAGAATGTGCATTACAGCTTTAATAGGATTTAAGTAACATTGTGCTTCCTTGTAGTTTGCTGAACTGGTAATGATGATTTAAGGGTCTTACCTTAAATGTTTTCTATCCTTCTGGGTGTGAAATAAACCCACAAGTTAGCGCTGTTTAATTTAATATAATATTAATTTTACTTTGAAAAATCCGTACACTAAGATATTTTTAAAAGACATATTGTAGCATAGTAGTAATAAGATTACTGTAGAAATTTGGCAGGGATACTACAGGGATACTATGATTTTAGAAGAGTGTATATGGTAATTAGTTAGCATTTGCTCTAATGAAACCCCACCACCCTATTTGCTGATTTCACCTTTTCCTTCAAGATGAAGCATTACTATATTCATTTTCCCTCACAATTCTCTTTTCAAAATACAAGCCAATCATCTAGATTCTGTCGACTTGTGTCATTTTTTAACCTTTCTTATAATATGGGAAATTAGATATTGCATTTGTTATTATTGCTAGAAAAGGACAGCCCAGCCTCCCTAATAAGTATGAGAAGATAAAAAATCTTCGGGTTTCTGCTATATCTGTGTTCTTAAGTGGGTTTCAAAGCCAGAGTAAGTTTGAACCATCACTATGATGGCTCAGAACTGTCAAGTCTTGAGGAATATGAGCTCTAACTCTCATTCTTCTAGCCTGTGTCCAGAAATTGGTTTTGAATTTAGAAGTTATTACATAGAATCACAATTAATTTATATCTTGGTACGTCATGGTGTGTTTACACTTCAGTAAGTTTAAGTTTGTAAGTCTTAAAACAAAGTATTTTTCAGCAAATTCTATGAGCATTGTTAAATATATGAGTTTGGAATATCTCCACTGAAGTCAGGTCTAAAGAAGCTTGGTTTGTACTAGAAGAATTAATCTATAAGATACATCATTAGCAAGTCTAACTATTTTCCTAATGATTGTACAATAGGCGTGGCAAGCCGTTAGTGATTGTTGTTGTTGTTATTATTACTATTACATTTTATTTGAAAAGGAATGTTTAATAAAAAGAAAAAATCAGCATCATTTGACATGTTCATCCTAATTTTTACATTTTTTCAATTTGCAGTATGGGGGTGTGAGTGTACAGAACTTACATATCTGCATGTAGAGGATAACCGAGTAGCTTCCTTTACCAACATTCAGCTTTTGAGACCAACGGCATGGTATAAATAACCCTGTTTGAGTAAGAGCCACTCAGTCTAAAAGATTATTAGCCATTTCATGCTGTAAGAGTCCTCTTTGTAGCTTCCTGGCAATTATTTTGGATTTAGGATATCTTTTTAAGAAAGATCGAGTGAAACTTTTTACAAGGTCATATAGTGACAGGACAAGGGAGAACAGCTTCAAACTGACAGAGGGCAGAGTTGGATGGGATATTGGGAAAAAATTCTTCCCTGTGAGGGTGGTGAGACACTGGCACAGGTTGCTCAGAGAAGCTGTGGATGCCCTATCCACAGAATTGTCCAAGACCGGGTTGGCTGGCGCTTGGAGCAATGTGGTCTAGCAGAGGGTGTTCCTGCCCATGGCAGGGGGTAGGAATGGGATCATCAATAAGGTCCCTTCCAATCCAAACCATTCTGTGATTCCATGATTGTCCAATTAAAAAAAAAGAAAAAGAATTTCCTCTGTTTTATCTCTGGGAATGATGTGGTTGAAGTCCTGTTCTCTTCAGTGGTATCCCTATGGATACACACAGCCTTTCATCGGGCTAAGACTTAAAAAAGTCCATGGCTCTGCCTCCATGAAGACTTTATTGTTGTACCATCTAATTTGCACAGTAGGCAAGCTCAAAACATGACATATTTTCTCTCTCTTTTATTTCTAGCAAAAGAGATTTAGACTAGATCTTTGGAAGTGCTGAAGTGTGTCTGGCTGCCTGGAGCTCAAAAATCCTCAGTCTCTGCTCAGTACCGTTCAGGCCTGGGCCCAGGTGAAATCCAGGGACGCCTCTATTTCTAGCAGTCATATTCCAAAAAAATGCTTGCACTGGGGCATTGTAGGAACTGCTGTTATGTTAGCAAGGGTGAACAACAAGGTGACCAGAGCACTGATTGCAATTGTTGGTTGTGTTTTCCACCAGGTGTTCTCTAAACCACTGAACCACTGGACCATGAGACCATGTCTTTTCTTCTCTCACTGACTAATTTAGCATAAAAGTTTGGAAGAAGAGTCTTTCTCTCAAATATGTTCTGATAATTAAATGATTCACAGAGCCATGTGTGAGTGTAAGATCTGAAATCTTCCTTCTTTGGAGTAGGTGATTGGACTCCCAAGAAACTGGTTGAAGGAAGAGATGGGAAAGAGAAGGAAAGGAAAGCACAGCTTTTGTGGAGTATGTTTTGAATGAAACTGGTTAACCACAGATTGGTCTCCAGAATGGGGCTCAGGGAGGTGAACCTTAGTGGGAATGAAGCAGGTCTCCTCTTTCAGAGCAAAGTACAGACACCTGGAATCACTAGTGCAGTAAAACACATCAATGCAGGTTCTCGGGAAGGAAAAGAGATGTTCTGCTTACTAGTTCTAAAATTGCTTGGCTCTGTCACTGAAGGGAAGCACTGGTGCTCACTTTGGTATAACTCTGGAAAAGCATTATGTGTAATATATTGTATTCTGAAATGTATGTTTCTGTAGTCACATATATACATGTATATAAATATATCTGTATATATTTATGAATTTATTTATATAACCATAAAGTTACCAAATCCTTTTACTATCTGAACATAAAAGAACAGCCTTTTTATTTGGATCATCAAAGAACCAATTACATTTGGAAGTGAATACTATAGAGTTTATCACCCTCCAAAACTAAATAAGGCTATTTTCTTTTACTAGAAGACAGAACCTACAGTATCTGCAGTGCTTTTTCACAGCTGCAGTCCTAGAACTGTGGAATACCAAAGTTAGGAATTCAATAGCAATGGTAATTCCTCCATATTGTACTAAAGCAGTATTTTCCATTGGGTTTTGTTGAGGGACAAGTAGCTCAATATTGCTGAGCAGTCTGCCTAAAAAGTATATAATGCATGCTTATGGAATGTACTGCACATCCAAGTTAACATTTGATGAGAAAGTTGCTGCTTCCTTTTTTTTTCCTAACAAACTATATTAACTGTATAGTTTTAAAATCAGTCCTTTTTATACACACTTTATATGGAATTCAGGCAAAATTTTATTGTACTTTCCCCAAGTTCTATTCTCAAGGAAGTAACTTTTGGTACCAACCTCCAGTTATTACGGCTGAACTGATATAATAGCTTGTTTTGTCAAAAAGGGTTGGAATTGTCATTCCATTTTCTTTCTGGGTTTTGTCTTTTCTCCCCTCCTTCCTCTGCCACCTTAGCTAAGAAACATTGCTTTTCCCCTTGTCTTTATTCTGTTGCTTGTTGGATACTTTCCTAAGCAAATTCAACTTTCTTTCTCCTGCTTAGCAAACTGGATTAGCTTAGCTCAGGCCTGACCAAAGGGACTGTCTGGCAGCAAGCAATTCGGTCACCTCAGGCTGTCACTTGCCTCATGTTTTCCAGTTTTCTTGAGTGACTGAAGAACACCTAACACTCAGAGGAAAGAATACAAAAGCAGCTCTGAGCCCTGTGGGTGCTAAGGTGGAACCATATGGAATTCTAATTTTCCAGTAGCTGCTAGAAGGCTGCATGGGCCATTCTGATAGGTGAGGATTCCTAAATCACTGAGGGATGATGGTCATTTCCTCCTTTATTTTTCATCCCCTTGCCTTCCCTTTCCATACCTTAATCCTCGTGTCCTGCAGCTGGGGTAGGGCAGTGGTGCTTTAGCAGCTGCTGGGTCTGTTGAAGATTTTCAGTCCTGCCTGAGCTCGCTTGAGGGAGAGGCTTGAAACTGCTTTGTGTGACACTGGTCATGCATTTTCCCTTTACTCAGGAATATTTCTGCAGACTGTGAACAGAGACTAAATAATATGAAAACATTAGTCATAAAAAACCGTATCAACCTGCAACAGTGGAGTAGTTAAACAGCAAACCTTTTATGAATCATCTGAGCAAGAGACTATAGGTGTGATCACAGCTGCTGAGTTTTGGTGCAGCTCATTGACATTATGCTCATTTGTGCAGGAGAAGACTTAATTAGTTGAATATGGTTTCTGAATAAGGCTACAAATCACAGAATAGGTATGTGCATGCTAATGCAGTTGGCACACCCAAACTTTCTTTTTCTTTTTTCTTTTCTTTCGATTCAGAAATTTGGAGTGTGATCTAATGCCTGCAGAAAAAATCCTAATAAAAATATTTATGTGTATATATAAAATTTATTTTTATAATATATGTATAAATAATTTGTAATTCTTTTGATAAAAACAATGATGTATTAAAAA
The DNA here is from genome assembly GCA_013397975.1 of Machaerirhynchus nigripectus. Taxonomy (NCBI): domain Eukaryota; kingdom Metazoa; phylum Chordata; class Aves; order Passeriformes; family Dicruridae; genus Machaerirhynchus; species Machaerirhynchus nigripectus. Next base: position 6,996 of record VZRQ01000666.1, read on the forward strand.
AACTACTGACCAGTAAATAGTATGGTGGAAATTGTGTTTAGGAATAGGCATTTGGCACAGCTGTCTCCTTGTGTAAATAATCAGTGGGATTTCTGAAATGGGGAGATATGTGGGCTGTATTTATTGTGTTTTCCCTTAGCCAGAATACATACCTACAGTGTGTTCAGAGTTTGTATTTTTCAGTGCACCCAGATGGCAATGTGCAAGTGGCAAGAAGTAGAGATAGTGGTCTGAAAATCCTGTGGTAAAAGCAGAGATAAATTGGGTGGTGCTCTGAAAAGCCTGAGAACCACAGGAAAAGCAGAACATTGCTTGCTTCATCTCTGCATATTCTCTTCTGATACCACCTTGGGCTTCCTTGCAAATGAGTGGTGATAAAAGGGATGAGTACAAAAACCTCAGCAGTAACTAAAACTTTGGTTTTCAAAGCAGGTGTGGAATTTAAGGTGGTACTTTGCCTCCTACTGCTTGTGGCTACCCTTATGTAGAGAGAGCTGTTCCAGGGCAAAAGTCCAAGTCGTTGTTAATTGGCTATAAGGACAGTTGTTTTAAATGGTATTTTTGGCACCCGAAGAAAGGATGGTTTTAAAACTATTGATATTTTGAAAAAGGAACAGGATATGTATTTCCAATTGTACGTTTCTTAACAGTCATTTTCAATTGCGTATGAAAGCATGGATAATGAATTCTGAGTAAAGGGAGAGGAACTGGGGAGAACACTTTTAAAACCTATAAAATAAATCTTTACATTTCTATGAAATTCCAATTAAATTACTGTTTACACAAAATATGTATCTGAAATAACAGCCTCTTTAGGATACAATTAAATGTGAAGCTGATACCTTATTCCACCAGTTTATTGAAATACCATGCACACTGATTTCACTGCATTTTTGAAAATGAAGAATGATTTCCACAGATTTTTATGCAAGTTGAGTCTAGAAGACAAGAAAAAATATGTATCTGAACATGCCTTACAGGAGCCTCAAAGTTATGTCCAAGGGCCCAGTGCTTTTATTGGTGTACTCTATGGAAAAATGATAGTGTTCAGATGTTTAGGTGAGGTAGAGGACAGCAGTTATTTGGGATTCATGAGGGAAGGGGCAGCAACTTTTAGGTCAAATCAACTTGGAGGCTGCATATAGCGCTTGGCATTTATATAAAGCAAGCTCAAGGTTGAATGCAGCATTTGAGTTGTAAAATGGATGTAGAATGTGTAAAAAACCCCTGCAATTACTTCAGTGATGATCCATTCAGGTTAAGAATTTTCATCTTTGCTGTTGCCATAGCAATCTGTTCCCCTGTCACTAGCACATTAAAAATCCATTCTGTAAAACTGTTGTTGCCAATATTGAACACATAACAGACAAAACCATTTTTTAATAGCTTAGGTGCAACACGAAGAAGACCTAGATCTTAGAGAGATGCGTATGTTCTTTAAAAAGAAGAAGATTGGTATTTCCATAATTCATTCCAGGAATACAATATTTGTGCTCCAGTATTGATGTCAGTATAAAATAGTTCTCAAATAATCCAGCAATGCGGCATCAGTTGAGCTCAAATTATTGAACTCTTCAGCTGAGGTACAACAGACCCATATGTTCCTGAGTTAAACTCTTATTTTGTTACATGGTGTAGAACTGCGTGTCTCTTTACCCTTCTGTTACTGGTTGAGTCTGATTGTCTTCAGTGATTGAAGTGATTCTGGAATGGGCGGACAGTTATGTCCCCTAACAGCTTTACATCTGTGATCTAATCTTAAACTGCTCGTGGACACAAGCTCTGCAATGAGTTTGTACAGATAATGAATTGTAGCAGTAAGTCCTTAAGCATTTGTTAGTACACCCAAAGGAGGGGGGAAAGCAATTTGTAATTCAAAGCAAACATAGCAATAGTTTGACAAATGTATGTACCCAAACTGAGCAAAATGCAAATAGTTTTCACTCGAGATACACGTCTCTAGATACATACATATAGATGTGTGCATGTGTCCATGTGTGTGTTTGTGTATTCATTCAGGACTGAAAGATGGAAGTTTGCTTAATTCACAACTAGTCCCAGATTTGAAAACTCAGGCACTGAATAAGTAAGTCATAATATAATAGCTGGAAACTGAATGTATGGCCATTAGTCTGATCACTGATAATGCAGGTCTCATCCTTGTTTCTGCCTCAGCATCCTTTTATCCTCTGACCGTCTCTAGACTTCATCCTTTGAATTCTTATTCTCTGTCCATGCCATACTTCTTTGTTTCACTTCTTATGTCTTCCACTTGCTACTCTCCCCACACTTCTGTCCTTCAGTTGTCTTTGAGAGCCTTTATCCTGGGGTGGTGTTGATTTAATGCAGGAGAATCACAGGAGGTTCGCAGAATATGCTGACTTGGAAGGCACCCACAAGGATCATTGAATCTACCTCCTGTTGGTTACTCCTGTAGTTACAGTGCAAGGTATTAGTAGAACTGACGGTGATAAGTGATCTTCTTTTTTAATTGCACTTGGCAATATCTCCTAAATTTTTCATTTTCTTTTGGTTAAATGGGAGGAACTGCTTTTTTAAATTATTAGTCTTTTAATGCAGTTTTAATGCAACTGTGTCCTCTTGCTTGGGGACTTGAGTTGGTTTTCCCATTTTAGGTTCTTACTATTTTCTTAGTGAGTAACATGGCCAGTGAAAAGGATGATTTCATTTGGATCCGTTCACCTGTTTTAGCAAGTTGAAGTGGAACCCTTTGGAACATGCTGCTGGATGACATTTACCCAATGGAGATTTCAGGTCCCCTCCACAGTGGGCCTGCTGCATTCCTGTCTGACAGCATCTGTGGATTGCTCAACCAAAACCATGTCCCTGACATGTCAGATCCCTGTCTGCCTGTGGAGCTCACTGAAGATGGGGGTTGGGAAGTGTCTTGTGTCCCAGTCACATGTGTTCATTATCCAGTAACTCCTGCACTAAGGGATGGAGGGGTTGAGCTGTCTGTTCCAGTCCAGGGTTGTAGCTTAAGGTAGGAGTTAGCAAAAGATCATGAGCTCCCAAAATGCTTCTGGATGCAAAGTTTAGTGAATTAGACAGTAGGAAATACACCTGATGAATTTGTTCTTATTAGAAAAAAACCTCAACTGTATAAAGTTAGTAAGTCTGGCTTAAATACATACAATCAAACCTGAGACCAATTGAAACTCAGCTCCTCACTCCCCCCATCCCTTCACATTGTAGGTATTTCAGGCGGTTGCCAGAAAAGCCCACGTAGATTTAGAGAGAGGAGAGATTCAGAGCTATCTTTGAATTTTATAGACCTTTTTCATTAAAATGCTTAGAGCTGTAAATGTAGAAATAAGAAACTCATTTATCTTTACAAAAGTGCTGCTATTCAGCACTCATAAAACAATCTTTTAAATTATTGTTTCTGCTTGTATTGATAAATTTGTACAAAATGCTTAAAGGTCAGGTATTGCCAGAAAAATGTCTTTTCAGCTTGTTAATTAGATGTTTATAAGAATATGCACCAGCTTGCTCTTTGGATAAACTGGAAAACAAGAAGGAGCAAAGAAAAAGGTCCCCATGGATAAAAATGATAGTGTGGAATTAGTGAGTAGCAAGACTTTGATCCACCAGGCTCAACATTGCCTGGACAGTCAGGGCATGAAAACAGGTGGCTCTGCCAACAGGAGGAACAAAAGTTAATTTTTCTGTTTGTTGGGGACATATCTTGATTAGTCACTGCGGGAGTTAGTACTCCACACAAGTCCGTTATCTCTATTTTTGCCTCTGTGTTGCTTTACCTTCGAGCCCGAACAGATGAGAAGACGCCTGCAGATGTTGCTTTAAGTTGTTTATTTCTTCTTATCTCTAGCTAGCTCTCAGCTCCGGCCGCAAGTCTGATGCTAACCGAGTCTGAGCGGGAACTGCCCAGTCCTGGGCTGTCCCGTACCTTTTGTACCTTTTCCATGATCCAACCATTCTTCACAACGTATTTATTATTTACCATTTTATACCAATTAATTTGTACCTATTCTAGACACGTAATTTCTACCTCTTTTTCATTCTACCAATCATTTTGTGCCACCATCACCAGAGAAGATGGAGGAGAAGAGGAAGAAGAAGAAGAACAGGGTAACGCCCAAAATCCTCCATCTTAAGTGCTTTATCTTTACTCTAAAAGTTCTAAAATCACTCTTTTTACCTTGCAACACACTAAAACACTACTTGTTTTTACACTCTTGTGCTCAGCAATGTTTCTCGCAGTGTTGGTAATTTTTCCCATGGACTAAGATCGAAAACTCCTCTATTCTTGGCTTCTGGCCAGGGTCTGGGACCCCCTCGCAGGGGCTTCAGGGCTCCCCGACCTGCCAGAGGTACCAGAGGCATGCCTTGGACTCCAACAAGTCACCTCCTGAAGCCCACAGGCTTGAGCTGAGGGACCAGCTTGGGCTGTTGTATGAAGGGGAGTGTGAGCAAAATTTGATCTGGTGTCTCTTGAGCCACTGGAAATTTGGCCAGTTCTCATTGTGTGGCCAAGGGCATCAGATAAGGCTTACATTTTTATTTCCCAGACAAGTGGTTTTATCCTCTTGTTTATGTGCAGCTTGAGCAAGAACAAAGCAGTGTAAATTGTGCCCAGAGACAAACTACCCAACCAGCCATTCTGGCACCTGCACCTCCTTTGTTGCAGAGACCACAACTGGGATTCTCTGATTCATACTTCACTTCTTTCAACCATCATCATGGAGACATCCGGGTCTGCCTAAAAATCAGACAATTCGGATGGATCTCTCCATGCACAGATGAGATGAGGTTAATCAGTCACATGGATAAGACACTGGAAGGCTGGCTTACGTTTCCACCTACACAACAGTCTAGCCTTGACCCTATCATTTTATCTCTAAATCTAGGGTTTTTTCATCACTAAAAGGGAGACAATAATACCGACCTAGGCAAAGTACCCTGACATAACAGGTGAAATGTGTTACAGCAAAAATATAGAGGTTATTGAATTCTGCTGATAAAACAGCCTGAGCTATTTATTGCCCAAGCTGGGGAACAATAACAAAACAATGTAAATAGTGAAAAATAAAATAGATTCTTAGGTGTCTTTCTGTCTGAACATACTGTAGTGCTAATATTAACATGAGACTGAAGTTCTGATTTTTTCCTTGGCCATATGATTTCTATACTGAGATTTTTTCCTTGAATATTAAATAACAGATCCTTACTATAAAACCGTTTCTAAACAGAAGACTGCATCTTTGCCACTGAAAATTTCATAACTTAAGAGAGCCATTATTTGGATTTGTACTTTTAAGTTCACTGCAGAACTCCTACTTTAGAAAAATAAATCTGAATAAATTTTTGAAAGTGCAGGTGACAGAACTAACAGTAGTTCATTTCTCTGCTACCCACAGACTATTCATCCTGACTTTGCCTTCAAGTGAAGCTGAGAGAACAGTGCAGAGTAGTTTCGTGGTGTTTCTCATTTTTTCTCTCATTCCCATTTCTTTTGTCTCAATCATTCACTGTTTTGAAACTTGAACCAGAATTGGCCCAGCGGTGCACCCAGGGGCTGATACGAGCTCCTTCCTCACAGGACAGTCATTCTGTTCTAGATAGGGCTGCTTTGTTGGTTTTTATTTCCTGGAGATATTTGAAGTAATACAAGAAAAGAGCTTTGTTGCTCAGACATGGGGTTTTTTTGTGCATCTTAACAGTTGATAACTCTATCTTACTTAACATCTCAATAGTTTGATTCTTGTTTTTATAATCAGTTTCCAATTTCATTCAGTATCAGCACTTTGTATTTTAATGGAATCACAGAATCATTAAGGTTGGGAAAGACCTCCAAGATCATCAAGTCCAACCTTGGACTGACCACCACGCTAACCACTCTGTATTTTGTTGTCCAGTTTGAAAATCTTCGCAAATCCTTGTGTATCTATAGGAATAGGAGTATTAGAATGCGTGTTTGCAAGGTTGAAGGCAGCAGCCTTTAAGGCACAACTTTCCAGAAGGAAGGACTTCTTGTTTTAACTTTCTGTAGAGGGTATGTGTACAGCCCAGGAGAAGTCGTGGTGCCCCTGATGTTTCCAGGTAAACCTTGGACTTCACTGCATGGTGAAAGAAATCTCATTTGGGATAGTAGGAGGATGTAGATCCTACTTGTGATAAGCTTTCTGTAGCATGGGTTGGAAAGTTCATTTTGGTATTTACCCTAAAAATCTGAACCTGGGCTGAATTGATTACAGTTCAAGCTAATATTAAGCAGGAAGTTGTGATAATGCCCATACGATGCCCAAAGCAACAGGTGGCAGCTCAATTTCTCCTTCTCCCCAGACTGCGGTAGTTCATCATGTTATTCTTGCTGATGTGTGTGGCTGTGAGAGGGTAAACAGGGCAAAGAAGTTGTTCAGTCAGATCCTTCACATTGTTTTTAGTCCATGTGTCACCATATAAGGAAACTGTGACAGAAATACCCCCTTCTGTTCCTCACCCTGCTGCCAGAACGTTTATTTCTAAAGGAAGGTATAACTTACTTGTTCAGTTGTCCATGGATGGAAATGCTGCTCTCTCTGCCCCCTTTTCCCCTTGTCTTGAGACAGAATTTTAATGGAGTATATTTTTCCATGGATACCGGGGTACTGGTAATCCATGAGTACTCAAGAAAAATTGTCTTGCATGTTTATAACTGTTCAGCTCTCCTTGTTGTTTCATTCAGGCGAATCTTCAAATGTTAATCTTTGCTGAATATGCAACATCACACCCCCAAATGTCTCTGACAGGAGTAGCAGAGGTGAAAATATAAACACTTTAGGAGAAGTTTATTAAGAATATTCTGCCTGAAAACACTTGTTATTTCTCATAAAACACTGGAGACAGAATGAAGTAGACTGTTTTGCCACTCTGTGGGTGAGGTCTGAGGAGAAAATATCAGCATGGATGTGACACAATTTCACTTTCCTTGAACTGATTATATTATAGTGTCTTTTCTACAGACAGATTTCATTACCAGATTGGGGTAATAATAGCATATTTTATCTTGCTGGCTGTGATCCAAAACCTTGGTTTAGAGCAGAGTTAAATTTAGAGAAATTCAGTTGAATCTGTATTTTTTTCCTTATTAGCTATTTTTAACAGCCTGGTAAGTTTCTGTGCTCGGTGACTACATGTCTCTTGCTGTTATAATGACAATCATCTGCTTGTTTATATTGCCATGTCATCCCAACAGCAAAAAAGAAGTGCTAGATAAAAGTTACAAAACTTTGCCTTAAGAATATTAGCAAGTTAACCAAAGTATGAACTTTTGGTTAGAGGCTGTGGCTTCCCCATCCCTGGAAATGTCCAAGGCCATATTGGATGGGGCTTGGAGCAACCTGGTCTGGTGGAAAGTGTCTCTGCCCATGGTGGGGGGTGAAACTGGGTGATCTTTAGGGTCCCTTCCAATCCAAGCCATTCCATGATTCTATGAATTGAAATCAGGGGTGAAGGAATGAAAGAGGTTGAATGGGAAAAGTTAGCTATCTTCTTTACTCATATGGCCCAATCATAAATTTATAAGCCATCCATTTATTCCATCCTATCTTAAATAAGCTTTGAATAAATTTGTTATACAACTAAGAAAAGGGTGAATAATGAAAATAACCATGGATAGTAATAGGTGCTGTGTTGGCCCAAATGGGTATCATCTTAGCTGAATGTTGTGTGGCAGTGTGCTGTCTAGATTTATAGGCAGCTATTTCCTGAGGCACAGCAAATGTCTCTTTGTGACCCTGGCTACCATGAAATGCATCATCATACCAATGCACATCCCTGTGGTGCATTTCAGATCTCTTTTGAAAACAGTCTGGTGCCTAGAGAGCCTTCAGCCACGGCAGCTGGGAAGAGAAAAGAGCTGGAAGGGAACTGCTGGCTTGGAGAGATTCTGCCTGGGAAAGCTTTGCAATTGTTTTAAGCTCTGTTCAAATGTTTTTCTTCCAACAGACTTTGGGAACTATCACTGCAGTGCCCATTAAGGTTCCTCAGGTCAGCTCCTTGCAGAGGTTGGCAGGACAAGGACCAGCAGTGCTACCTCAGGTACAAATCCAGCTTCAAAGCGGGGGTTGTGTCATTTTGTGCATATTCTCTGCTTCTGTCTAGTGCCCAGAAGGCACTGTCTAGGGCTGGGCGAGTCAGAACACTGATTTTGCAGAGTTGAGTTTTTCTTCAATCCATGAAAAAAAAATTCTTCTGGGAGCATACTGATAGCACAATGAAAAGCTATAAATAATCATGTAGAGTCATTGTGGAAGAACAAAATACATACGGTGGAATGTAAATTTATGCTTTAAAGATGAATCACAAATCACAGAAGTGAAAATCTGCAATTCTGTAATTAAAAGAACTGGTGGAATTGTTAACCTTCCTGTTCAAGATTTAACCCCACGTTCTGTTTCACTGACTTATTTGCCTTGTCTATCCCAATACAAAGTTTTGGCCTAGCTAACCCAGGTACCAAACCGAGGAAAGATTCTCTGGGTAAGAGTGAAAGGGGAGTTGCACTCACTGGTTTTTAAAATGTTTCAAACTGTTTTCTTTTCTGAACACTCATCACTGTTTCAACAACTTTACGCTTTATTCCCCATTTCAACTCTTTTTCTCAAAATTTTTGGATTTCATTTTAAACAAGTGTTTTGCTGCAATTCTATTATTTGCTTTTCACATTAATAATTTTTAAGTATAAATATATTTCTCCCGCTGTGGCCCTTAGAGCTCTGTTTCTCATATATGAACTCTAGAAAAGTGTTGAAGTTGATGACATATATTCTTCCTATTGTTCCTTTATTTTGTTCCAATTTTTTTTTAGTGGTAGAATCTAATAGAAGATCTGTGAGCTAGATTTACTTGGAGGAAGAAGTATTTCCAATATAAAGTTCTTAAATTCTCTCTTTAAATTACATTTTGGGGAAGGCAGAGTTGGGAACATAAAGTGAGGTTATAGTTTTTTTATCAAGAAAGTGAAGTTATAGTTTTTTTTTTTCAAGACTGCTTTTCAGCTGCTCTTACAATGTAATAACATTTTGATTTCTGCCATTTTGGGGTGTCAAAGATAAGCAGATTGCTCCTGAAAACAGACGAGGTCCAAGAGCAGCTGAAAGACCTGTAACAGGGCCTAAATTATCATTTAGGTTGTGTTTCAGCAATTGTGATGGCATTGCAAATGCTGCACTTAGAGAAGTACAAATGTCCTATGCTTTTATTAAATAGAAAAAATTTCATTCAGCGCTGGATCCAATTTTGAAGATTGGAAAAAGTGGAGGAAGCTGATTTCTTCTGCTTTTTGAGAAGAACATATCCCTCCTTTCTTGCTGTTTAGCCCATGGCAATATTTTTGTTTGTATCCCGCTTTGTTTCACTCCCTTCCTGGTACAGCTTCCATTGCAGACCTGTTTATGCCATCATACTTAATACTAATGAACTACCAGTGCTTTCTTGGCTGCCCCAAGCCATAGTTTACTAACTTTTCTGTTTAATGAATATTTCATATGGATAGAATGGGCAATAACTACCTATCAATCTCATTTCTGACAAAACTAAAAATGAAGTAGGCAGCTGTATGTAAGACCATATTATCAGTGGTGTCTTATGCCCTGAGTTTTTTCTGGCTTTTTCACAGGCCAGAAACAGGCCAGCTTTTTCATTAACAGCCTGTCCCATTTACACACCAGTCCTCCTTTGCACTTCTTCATGACCCGTATGTTCCTCTCCCCTTCCAAGCTCACAGAGAAGTTTAAAATTTCCGTATAGTTTCCCAGTGGGGAACTCCCTCCATCCATCAAAACTTTGTGCTTGATGTCTTCAGAGATACCAGGTTTTCATCTACAAGTAGAAAGTTTGGCTTCTAATTAAATAGTCAGATGTCTTGAAAATAGATTAAATATAGCCATGGACCAGAGTGGTGTAAAGGTGTCATTCCCCAGGTACAGCTGGATGCAGGTGACCTGGGAGGCCACTGTAAGTGATCTGCAGCATTGTGTCACTGGGAAGGCTGTCCTTTGTAAGAACTGTAGGGTGAGTGCATAGTCATCTCTGGACCAGGAGAACTGGAAACTTCAGATGGAAATATAAAAATTCCAGGAACCAAGGCCATGTGATACCATGCAGGTGTTCAGGTAAAAAACATCTCTTCACTCTTCTTCCTTGTAGTTTTGTGAAAACAAGCACCTAATTAAAAATTATTTTGGAAATTGTGTGTATATTATCTTCCAGTAGGAGCTGGAAATTGTTCAGAATTAAATCCTGTCACAGTCCATGTCATCAGCTTTTTTTCATCAGACTTGGTCACAGACCAGGCTGGCCACTAACCTCTTTTTGTCCCTGTGGGTGACAGGCAAGGCCCCATACCTTGCTCTGAGTTACTGGCACAATCCTGCCATTCTAGGACTGACTTTCAGAGACACAAATTCCTGTCTCTCAAGTGTACCAACAAGTGGAGTCCAGCTGGGTTTGGCATCTGCTAAAATCTTTACTTTGGTTGCCCATGTAGCAGAAAATTAATGGGAGAGCAGAACCATATTCATCAGTTCTCTACCAAGAATTCGGAGTATTTCACAGGGAATGAAAGCAGCATCGTGTCCAGACTCTGAGATGTTACCTATGCCTCAATCTTGTTCTGGAAAGGATGGAACCTTCCCTGATCTCCACCTCTGCCAAGTCTAGTTGTGACAGTGAAATGTGTAGAGCTCTATGGTGATGAAACCAGAGCAGCAAAGGCTTATGTGCTCCGGCAGCTGTGTCTGCTTACTCAAGCAGGTGAGTCCAGGTGCAGCTTGTGCAAGTGCAGTGGCAGGTACAGTCACACTCACCTAATCTTTTGGGCTGCATGTGCTGCTTCTCCGCAGGTCTGTGGAGGGGTGGAAGGCCTGGGTGGAGCCCTTTTGGGATTCCTGCCATTTTAGGAGCCTACTTAGCTCTGAACCATCCTCTGGGAATGGCTTTCCTCTAAGGTGGACAGATTGCACTTTTATTTCAGGTGCATGTAGGTAACTGGGAAAAATCCAGGTCAGTATCTGCATTCCTGGCAGTGCACCGACTGCTCCCTGGCATTTCTCCTTTTGCCCAGTCTCATTATTTCTTTGGGATTTCAGATTCCCTTTAGATTTACAGGTGGGCATAAATACTACCACACTGGCTGGGCAGAAAGAGGGGACTCCTCCATTTTGAGGGTCCTCATCATGTCTAAAGGAGTTTGATATATTTGACACTTTCAGGCTCCTCATCTTGACAGCCTCTTTTGATTTACCCCTATGCAGTCAAGCAAAACCATACCACACAAGTAAACCGAGGCATTTAACAAGTCTTATATAAAATAATGCATACAGCTCCCTCATTTTCCAGATTTGTACAGATACTTGTCATTTGTTTTGTTCATTTGAATGGGCTTATGATATGACCCCCTGGGAACTTTTCCATCTGGGGAATGAAGTTTCAAAATCTGCACATTCACAAATGGCAGCAAAATCCCATCACTTAGAACCTCTAATTAAGTGGTGAGCAAACAAACATTACTTACAAGTTCATTGCACAATACAAACAATATTTTTTAGGCATTCATTATTTGCCAAAACAAGCTTCTTTGGCGGACATTTGCTCTTTTTATTTTTCTTCCAGTATACAAAGTTATTTTTGCTTTCATCAAATAAGGGAGCTGTAATGTTTGAGAAGCTAATTCCAGATAGTCTTTCTCTTTTTACTTTGGTCTTTGAGGTTTCCAGCTGGGTGAGATGCTTTGAAACTGCAGACTCTCTATTGAACTCTTAGAGGTCCTCTATTCCAACATTCCTGTGTTACTGTGGTACTCCTGAGCTATTCCTCTTCTTTATGGCACCCATCTGCTCTAAGGAGCGGATGGCATTCTGTCAGGTTAAGTTCCAATTTCCAGCTGCAGAGCAAACATTCTGTCTATTTTGAACTGGTCTGCAGACAAATATAAGTTGCACTGTAGCTACCTGGAGGTACACGTGAAATGTTATTTTCTGTTCACAACAGGAAGATGTTAAATGAAAAGGTAAAGATATTAAAATAAACCTTCTGTATTGTTGTCAGTAATTTGGGCACAATCCAATCCTCGTTCAAATTAATGGACAGACTGTGACATTTTGATGGCAGTTAAATCAGATTACAATGCTGTTTCCCTGACCTATCTTTCCAGTGCTGGTTGAAGGCACAGTTTGGGATGGCTTTGCTCATGACGCTGCTTAGAGCAGAGCAGTGTCGTACTCAGACACGAAAGGACCACGCAGACACCGTTCTGTCAGGATAAGGCCTGGGCCAAAAGAGAGAGAGCAAGAAGGGCCAAGGTAGGGCGAGAAGAAGGAAGAAGGAGGAAGAAGACCGGCCCGGCTCTTTATTTGTCAGTTATATATCTTTTTAGAGACAACCATGGATTGGAGGATGGGGTTACCACCTCTCCATGACACTGGTTGGCCCAAAAGTCTATCATAATTCTCCGCCTAACAAAAAGAGTTATAATAATAGATATTGGTAGGTAAACATGCCTGATGCTTACAGTAAAGTGCCTGGGAAATTCTACTACAGGAATGAAAACATAAAAAGACTGCAAAACTCAGGGCGACAGAGCAGTGTCTGCATTAGAGGGATCACACAGATTAGTGGTGAGAACAAGTGGGTACTCACAGGGCCTTAGGTGAAACATGTATGTTTCAATCAACTCTACGCAATTCTGCTGTCAGATACTGCTTAGTTTTTATCTTCTGCAGTGACTTTAACATGTGTAATTCAGTAGGGTCTGAATGTGGTAACTGGGCTGCCTTGGGACAGGCTCTGTTATCTTAGTGTGCATTTATTCTTCACTGGGCACCATGTGAGGCCAGCCAGAGTCTCAAAAGTTAAAACACAGTCCCATTTTAAAATTTCATGTCATAGTTCTCATGAGCACATTTCTACAGGTGGTTGCTGCTTCCCTTCACATGTGTACCAAAGCCGGGCACTGCTCCTGGCTTTCTCACTAGTAGGACTTCTGGAAGATTTCTTGAAAGGAAAACAACTCCTATAGACAGAACTCAAGTTTTGGGATGCCACTGTGTACTGTAGAAGAAATAGGTTGGTCTGTGGCAGTCTCTCTATGCATCATGAGTTAAAAAAAAAACCCTATTATTTTTAAGTGCAATGTGTTAAAACTGTACATAGCCATTGGAAAGTGGAAAAGTATTACTAAATGCAAGTCAGTCTTTCATGAAAATAGAAAAGAAGCTCACAGGCATACATGTTAGTATAAAAAGTGATACAGAATCATGTCATGGAGAGACAAGTGTACTTTATTGTTAATTAAGAAAGGAATAATGGAATTGGGTAAAGTTGTTTTTACAGTATCGGGGGAAAGGACTATGATAACCTAAGGGATGCTGTGAAACCTTCTGGTATATAACTCAGTGCTTCCAGGGGAATGTGTTGGAATGCTACTGGAGGAGAAGAGAGAGAGACTATTTGAAGTTAACTTAATCAGTGTGGTAAGCAAACAAGCAACAGTATTTAATATTCATTGTATGCGTGCAGGAAACAAGCAAAATTACTTTTTATAAAAGGCTTTCAGAAGCCTGGCTGAACCTGTAGCCCTTAATATTAATCTGTTTTATTGTATATAAGCTCTTATACCATGCTTGTCACTGTAATTGAAGCACCTTCTGGTAATGTGTTAAGCACCAAGATGAATATCTGTTGTAAGCTATTTCTTCTCTCCTCTTTTCCTTTGGGAAGAAGCACATACAGCTGAGAGTTCTGCTTAGGATTTCTTTTTATCAATTTGCTTATTTTTAATGGTCATGCTACTGTTAATTGCATGCCACTATAGAAAACATTTAGTGTAGAAATTGATGAGGTTTGTGCTCGTAATTCTTAGAGAAGAAGGTTGAGAGAGCTGGCTCAGCCTTTTAGAGACTCCCTGCACCAGGAACACATGGCTAGCTTGGCCTTTCATAGTAAGTCTCTACAGAGAGAGCTTTGAAGATTTGAATGGAAACACAGTACTGTATTGAAAAGTCTGTGGGAGTCTCAGTTCCACACTAGTGGATGGGTTTGGTAGGTTGCCTGTGCTTCTGAGAGAGGCAGTGGCTTGCTATAGCACCTTCAAGGTATGTATTTTACACTGCTGCTGTGCAGCCAAGACAGGTGAAGGTGTGACTAAGGTGGTGCCGTAAGAACATTCCATGTGGATGGTAGCAAGCCAGAGCTTGGCAGTGGTAAGAAATCCAGTCTTCTGCAGTAAGGTCAAGGATGAACATATAGGGTGGATTAAGGGGACCTACACTCAGATGCACCTTTTCCAAAGGACCTCCCTCGGTTTCTTCTGCCTTTGTATTGGTGTCAGTTTTCAGTTCTTGACAAGAGAACTGATCCAGAGTGGTGGAGAAGGAGAAGCAGAACTGGCTGTTACTGATGCTTGAGACCTTCAGATCTGATCAGTGTTGTAAGCGCTTTGAAAAGGACCTCCATAGAAATCAGCTCTCCATGATAGTCTGCACAATCCTTAAGTATCCATGAAAACCTCAGGAAACATTCAAGCCATTTTTACACCTGGCATGGTAACTTTTTCCCAGTTGAAAACTCTCATGTTACTTCCTGTCAAATGCTGCTTTGTGGAGTAGCAGCAAATGAGAGGGTAAGAAATTTCCCCTCTCTCCACTGATGCCAGTTGTATCCATGTGAAAGATGTGGCTTCAGATCCACGTCTGGCCTGGATCTGGACTATGCTGTGTCTCTGAGCCTCAAGGCCAGTTGCATGAGCTTGTATTTGAACCCTGGGCGAATAACAGGTGGACAGGAAAGCTTTCTTTCTTTGCATGACTTCAGCAAAGGCTTGGAGGAACTAGCTATGCTGATGTCTGACCCTTCATTTTCATCTCCTGGTGTCTCAGCATTTTGTGAGCTTCCATCTTGCTTAGGCTGTCAGCAGACAAAAACTATTTCTGTCCTTACTTTTATTATTATTTCTGTTTTTCTTTTTTGAATTTGGCTAGTAAATGAATTGGGGCTGGTAGAATCATCATAATGTGATGTTACTGTTGTCTAGAAGCAGGACAAGCTCTTAAAGTGGTGGACAGTACAAAGCAGTGATATCCATGGTCTTCAACGTGACACCAGATTTTGAGTCCAGTGAATGACAGCTATGTGGATTATTCCAGAGCTTGCCTATGGAAGTATATGGACAGGAGGAAAGCAGACATGTCTTCTCTCATTTGTGCCTAAAGGCTTCATGGACACTTTAAACTGAAGGAAGTTAATCATAGATGAGTATCTGTGAGAGAAGCAAGCTAACTTGTAATGCTGAAAAGATTGGAAATGGAAGTAAGTTATTGACTGGTGTGTATAATCACAGTCTATCTTTTATATTCCCATTGTAATCCTAAACAATAAGGACTAAATTTTTTCCTCAGCAGCCCAAAGATAACTGAATGTTCAAGGACAGAGTTGTTGTGCAGAAGGTAAAAAAAACCAGAAATCCCTGTCAATTTCAACCTCTACTTCTTATTTTTTGGAATAATATTTATTTTTATTTGCTGTTTTAATGGTAGTTTTCCCCCTTTGCAAGTGGAAAAGAGCCACTTAATGAGTCATCAATTCAATAGTGGCAGTGCCAAACCAGAAAATATAGGCAGAAAATACACAATTCATTAGCAAAAGTCAGTCAAGCTCCTGTGAAAATACAGCTTTGTGTTCAAAACACTGATAACATTTTTAATAAGGAACTCCCACCTGACTATCTTATGCCAACATCCACAAAAAGCAGAGCTGGCAGATTCCCACGCAAACATCCCTCTCAGCAAAACTTCAATTTCTGTAGTAACAGGCAAAGCTGAAGGAGAAGAAAAACTAAGTGAAATGTTTTGCCTTCTTAAAAGCTGCTCAGGAGTTCTATTAGCTGCGTGTCACCTTTACACTAAAGTTAGCTGTCCATGACCAACAACTGAAATACCAAATCATGGCAGGAACACAGCACATGGGAGATGCCTGAGTGTGTGCAATTTGAACACATGTGAAAATACTGCTGAGTGACTCCTGGGTTTTGTTGCGAGAGACCAGGATTTGTTTTGAGGGGCTCATTGCAGTTCTGGCCTTGCTGAAGTCTGCTCAGTTTTGCTATTGGTTTTGATCAGATTAAAGTTTCTTCCCTGGTCTGCTCCATCCAGAGTAGCAGGATTGGAAATGTGGGCTGGAGGAGCTCCTTGGGTTTTACCCTGTATTTCACACCATCCTTCTGTAGGTTCCTAGGTTAGTATTCCAGGGATATGCTAAAGAGAGGGTTATGTTGTATGTGAACATGGGAGTCACTGATCTGGGTCATCTTGCCTGGGCTTTCCACAATAAAGAGCGTCCACACACTTCTTTTTTGTGTGGCCTCATCAAAGGCAAGGAAGAAAAGAAAGAAACTTCCCCCTGTGAGAAGAAAATAAACTATGTTTATTTTGACTGTGGTCTTAGACTAGGCTGAAGATAATAGGAGCTGATTGGGAAAGGAACTAAAAATGAACCAAGCTGCATATACTTGTATTTGAGTGAGCGGGGCAGCCTGGATTTCAGGGAGTGTCATTGCTGTAAAGTTATGCTGAACCTTTTTTTTTTTCGTAATTTTTATTGATTAAAAAGGAAGAGGGAGAGAGTCAGTCCTCAGCTGGCATAATTAAACACAGCTTTACTGAAGTGAATGTGCATCTGTTCATTCTGGTGAAGGATATAATTACCCCCATATTGCACTCATTTTATCAGCCATTGCTAATGTTTTCTGTGTGATCCTCTAAAGCTTTTCAAGAATTAAAGTTCTGTCCGCTGCTCCCAGCACTTTGCCTATGTGACATATGAATCGTGCCAAATCCATTTTGAGTTTTTGTTTTTAAGCTCTGAGTACAAGGGTGAAGTGAAAATAAATATATTTAATGGTCTTTATATAATATATAAAGACCATTAAATATATTTATATAATATAAATATATTTAATGGTTTTAAAGAAAGAATAATGGTCTTTCTCTCAAAGGCAATGTGATATTGCATAGAGCTGGAAAACTTATTTTCATACAGATCGGCCCTGCCATTATGAAGGGCTGATGGATGCTGAGCATGATCCAGCTGATATCTGATACAGGGGAAGGGGAGGGCTCTTCAGTGTTGCTGACAAAGCTACAACAAGATCCAGGGACTAGGAAGCTGAAGTTAGGCAAATTCAATCTTGCAATAAAATGCCAGTCATGAGCAGAAAAAAACATTTTAACAATTACTGGAGCTCATTATTAAGAAGTCTTTAGTATTTTCTTTTAAAATCAGTCTTCAGTTTCTGGGACAAATTATATGGCCAGCCTGTGAGCTGAAGGATCACAGTGATCCCTTTTGGGTTTGTAATTGAAGTACGCTTGTTGACTTCCTTTCTTTCCTAGGCCTGAAGGAGAACACATTTACCAGAAATGCCCTTAACAATTCTTATAACACCTGCAGATTGGCACAGATGTAATTGTTCTAATTAAATCCTCTCCTTTAGGACTACATAGGATTGCCCTCAGAGATTGGAGGAATTGTGTGATTTTCTTCCCTTCTCCGTTTTTCCCATACTTGTTTGGGTTGGCTCTTGAGGACTTCTTTTGTAAGAGGTTTACTTTCTTACCTTATTTTTCTTTACTACAGCAGATGAGTGGCTCACCTGGTGGGATGTACCTCAGGAAATAGATTTAATGATTTTTGCCTCTGTCAGTGGTGACACACATCAGGCTCTTCCACCTCCACCACTCAGCAATTCATTCACCTCTGCAGTATTTAGCAATTTGTGCTCTTGAGAGTTTGAATGACATTTTGGTGAAATGGAAGCCTTTGAGCTTCATATAGGGATATCTGGATGGAGCTTAATAATATGGGATATACAAGAAGTCATGTTAGTCACAGGAGCTGATTCTTTCCTGATCTGAAACTCTTTAAAATATATTAAATTAGAGGTTGTTGAACAAAAGAGCACCCTGTACATCTCACAGGATTGGGCTCTCTCTTATTTCCCTGTCTGAAAAGCAGACAGCCCCCACCTGAATGCTCAGGTTTGAGAGTATCTCCTCGAAAAGCATGTTCACCTGCAGCTATCTGAGAAGCACCAGTCTGAACATTGCCACAGGAAATTAAATGTTTCTCTTATTGTTGGTATTGAGGAAACTCAAGAACAACATGAGTTTAGGAAATCATTATATTCAAGAAGCAGCTCTCTATTTTGCATTTTGAGCCCTGGTAGTATCACATTCTGTTTTGACAGCTGTCAGAAGTTAAATGAAAGATACTTGGGGAAGAATGGTTGAGCTTCAGGAGAATTGTTACTTGCAGCACTTGCCAACAGTCGAAGTGTTCTCTTGGTAACATACACGCTGTCTCTTTTTCTTTCTCTTTTCTTCTCCTTTGCTGAACTTTGGTGCCTTTTATTTCTGTGACTCTTGTGACAATGACTGGTGCCATCCAACCTGTGCTACTTTCAGCAAAAAATTACTTTTTGATACTGTGCATGTGCAGTGCGCTCCCTCTCCTGCCCTAGTTTTATTCTACCTCTTCTTCAGTGATTGTTAGCTTCCAAACTTTTGTTAGTGCCACTATCCTCCTTTCATCTTCCAAATTTAAGCTACAGTTTTGCCGTCAGGAAAAGGAATTTTTGCTACCTTTTTCCTTCTTATACTTTCTCTTCCTAGCTGACACCATTTATGTTCACAAATTACTGTAGCAGTTCAAAGTTTTAGGTGACACTCTGCCAAAGGTCTTTCATGTAGCTGTTTATTAATGTTTGCGTTAAGGGTCTATATCCCAAGGGGAACATTCATATATGCTGGAGCACAAGGGGCTTTTACGTTTGCTTTCTGTTTTGGATTCACCCTTGCAGGCCCTAGAAATAAATGTTATTTTCTCTTTAAATTAATTTAGCTTTAACTCAGAAGCACCTGAAACTTTTGTTTCTCTAGTCAGCCCTTTTTTATTGTTCTGTAATTGCAAATAAATATGGTCTCCCAAGGTTAGGTGAACTTGTAAGGGAGTTTGCAGAGGCTTAGCCCATGAAAACAGCTATTCCTCCTCTGTATCACACGGTGGCAGAAAGTGCCCAGCATATGCTCTGTGCTGTACCAGTCTGGTAAGTCCTATCAGATAATTTCAGCATGCAGCTCTTTATAAAGAATTTCGTGTTTTGGAAAATTGTTTGTTTGATTGTCTGTGCAGGAAGAGCTTATTTTATAGCGAAGTAATATGTGTTCCTCTACAACTTGCAGGCTGTGTATTATGGGTGTGTGTAGGATTCATTGAGGTATTACATCTGACAGTTTATATATATATATATGTATACATATATATATTTCCTATAAATGCAGTAGAAAAGATAATTATATAGCTGGAATATATATAGGCACTTAGTTTTAATTCAGTAGATCCTGGTAGACTACATGACAGTTTTTGGCTAGAAAAACTCCCGAACTGATTGGTTTAAACCAATGCTTTGTGCACTACTTTTGAAAATAAGACCATTAACTAATCATGGATATGAAGCTAATTAAAGAGTCCTCCCTTAAACTACTTGACCAAGGTATTTGTCTGGTATCTTAACTAAGCCAGTCAGATAATCATTACACAAAGTGTTTGCGTAAAGAAAATGAGCAAAGAACCCTTCAGTTACTGTCAGGGTATTTTGACTATGGTTCATTGGAGTTCTGTGTAGTTTTGCATCATTTCACAGCAGGTCTCTGAGGCTTTCCAGTGTCACCCCGAAGCTGTGAGCTGAACACAGTGGCTTCCTGGCTCTGGCACAAGTCTGCAGGACCTTGGGCAAACCTCCTCTTTACCTTTCCGTCTACCATGACTGCTGGAAATGTGAATGTCCCAAGCAGAACTGTGCCTCTGATACTCGTTTGCACTGCTTGTGGGTGTTGGGGTCCTGCGGACATTTGAGGGACAAGTGACCGAGACACAAAGAGCTCACAGCATGTGTGTTTGCTGCACTTAATATTTGCTGTGGGGACAAATGGGTACAGTTCCTTCTTGACACGATAGGGGATGATGGCCAGCCTTGAGAGATGGCTTTCTGCACATCAGTAAATCCCTGCATTTTCATTTAATTGCTTACTTAGGCTCAAGATTGAAGTTGGGACCATTTGAAGGGCTCCTGTAGACTCCAGCATGGTGACACAGGCAGCTGTTTTCCATCTCTGTCTGTTAGAACTTGTCATTTTGTTTCACAGTATGGAAGGTGCGAGAAGGGACAGGACAACATAAGCACAGAGGGAACTGACTTTTATCTGGCTGTATTAATGAATAAGCTGGGAGTGAAGTTAACTCCATGTGAAGCAGTTTAAATTATTTATTTTCAATCCTGGAACTGTACTTAACATGTTAACGTAGAGCCATGTTGACAAGGTGATGTTAATTACAGCACTGGAAACACATCACATTAGCTGAAAACAATTGATTGCAGCTATCATTCATGGCTCTGGATACAGCCACAGCTGTTGCAAAGCTGGGCAAAGTGTTGTCTTCCATTCATGGAAGTTCCTCCTTGTACTAGTTTGAAAACAAACTAGTGGGAGATTGCAGATCAGAATTATAATTTAATAGGAAAATTAAAATAAATGCAATAGTACAAGAACACTGACAGAGTCAGGACACAACCTGACACCCTGTTAGTCAGGGTGGTGTTAGCAGTCCAGATGAAGTAGTTGTGTTGAAGCAGTGATCCTGTAGAAGGCTCTGGTCTTCACGTGAAGGTCCAGTGGTAGCTTTTATCCTCTGGGAATCCAGCAGGTAGGACTGCTTGTGCTATTCCAAACCCCAGATTATATCCAGGTGGGAATGCTTGGCTCTTCCCCCCTGGGCAGAGTATCTCACAATGGGCTGATGTAATTCTGTGAGTCATGCGGTGGATCCTTGATAGCCCATTAAATAGAGATAGCCCCTGGAGGGAGTTACCAAGGATGAGTCATGGTAGGAGATAACGAACACCGCCCCACCTGCTTTAACAGCTTGTGAAGATGATAATAGAATACATACTTTTGGTTACATCTTACATTGTAACCTAGGTCACGCCTGCATCCACCTGCAGCTGCAAATTATCTCTTTAATTACTGCAACAAAATATGGTGTTTGGTGGTTGTGGGTTTCTTGTATCCTTCTCTTTTTTTTATTTATTTTTTGTGAGCTAAGTGATTGTGTGACTGATCTCCTCTCCATTTGACATGGCATGTCTTAAACATCTGAGGATGCTCATTGACCAATCTACCAGGATAAAGGCATATGCTTTACTGTCCCTGTAAATGCTTTCCCACAATGCCCTTAATGATTCGGTGCCCACTCCTTAATTCATAGCAAGAGTGTTGTGTCCTTCAGAACAGGAAATTATTGCATGTGTTTTCCATTCTTTGCAAAGGCATTGGTTTACACATCCCTACTGAGAACTGGATGTGACTTGACTAGCATTTGTATGGATGTGTGCTAATCAAAATGAGGATTTGAATTTCTCCTCCCTTACTGTTTAAGCGTTGCAGTGAGATAAGAACTTCAAAATTACCTAATTGAGAAGTGCTAGGAATATATGTACCAGTAAATGAATGGTTGGCTAATTGCAGTTGCTGCATTCTGTTTTTCTAGATGCTCCTGGTCCACAGTTAATGTGATTAGAGATTCTACTGGGAGAACGCATGTGTGCAGTGTTTGTTCATGTGCCTAATAACACCTCACTCTCTGTTTGTAGGTTAGGCCAAAGACCCTGATTCCAGACAGCCTCCCAATCTCCCCATGCAGAGACCAACCTTCCAAGCAACCTCCCACCTTACAGAAGGCAACCATAGTGAGCATCAAAAACCCTAGCCCTGCCCTCCCAACTGCCAACAACACTGTCAGCCATGTACAGACACCCAACAGCCTGTCACAAAGTGTCACCGAGCCCTCGGCTCTTTCATCCCCTCTGAGTGGTGCTGGTGTGGCCTATGCCATCATTTCCACCTCCCCCAGCAATGCAGCTCCAATCAGCACCAGCACCACAGTCTCAGTGGTCAACGACAGCATTAAAGTGCAACCGCTTCTCATCAGTGCCGACAGCAAGGTGAGTTCCTTGGGTAGCAAACGCAGGAACTGTGCTGCAGGTACGAGCAGAATATTCCCCTGGGAGTGCACAGCCCTGTGCAGTGATGTCAGTGGTTCTTCTCAAAGAGAATAATCAGAAAGCAATGGGAAAATTTTTACAGGGACACATAGAGGCTAGTAGACTTTTATCTGTGTGCAAGCCTGTTTTTTAGTGGGAGCAAAACACATTATTGTGTAGACTGATACTAACAGGATCATATGAACTTCTCTTTCCTTAAGCTGATCCTCACTAATAAAATCCCTGAATTCTGCACAGGCTCAAATTTCCTATGGACTCCCTCTGCAATGGTACAGTGGTATTAGCTCTATTGACTGACCTCAAGGAGTAGATAAAATAATCAGAGATTCCCTTCTGCTCTTCCAGGGGAAGACCAAATGAAATGAGAGCTCAGGGTTTCAGAACTGACCAGGAGATGAATCAGTAGAAAGAAAAAATTCAAGCTATGAATTACTTGTTTCATCTTTGTACTGTTTTTCAGCATTGGAATGCAAGAACTTCACCACTCTTATACCAGAGACAGATTCCATACAGGCTGCCAATGTATCAAGCAGATATTTAGTGTAATTTAATTCTGGGATTATGCTACTTTTGGTCTTGTTGGCAGCACAGGTTGTCATACAGTGCTAAAAAAATACAGGATGTAGGATGGCTTTTGAGGTAAATAAAAGCAGACATCTCTTCCCCACCTCTTTGACATAAATTATTTTTATCTTACTTAAAATGGCTTCTGGCTCAGAAAACCATGTCTTTGTATGCTCTTGAATCTTCTAGAGTGACTGAGTTGAGAAAGGTATCTAACACTTAAATGACATTGATTGAAAATTAGCAATAAAATAGATGGAAAAGGCCCAGTGTTCAAATCTATAATCTTTATCTAGAAGGCGATAATCCTTGGGAAGTCCTTTTGAAGCTTCCACAGTCCTTTTGATTATAGGTATGAAGTCACATGTGTGGTTCTGTGGGCAGAAATGGTCATTCATTCCTTTTAATTTAATAGCTTCTAGAGAACGTGATCTACATCACATAAATCTTCATCTGGTAATTCAAATATGAGCATCTGGATATACTACCATAAATGTGTGTATGAGATCTGTGTCCTAATTCCTACAGGTTCTAAACAAGACCTAATTTTAATTTAAAACACATATAGTTTATTTAGCTTACAGAAAACTGGACATCCACTGCTCATAACATGTAAAGACTGAGGACTGAAGTCTGTTCTCAGTTGCATGAAGAGTATCTTCTTTCCCATTCCCATGTACTTACTCTGAAATAACATTGGTACAACTGAGATCAGACTGAGTTTGAATGTTTAGTAATCCCATCTCTTCTACTTGTACACAAAATAAAATCAAAGGAGAGACCTTAAAATCACTGACACCACAAGTGCTAAAGCATGGCTGCTCAGCCACCTTCGCAAGTCCTCTACATAGAAAGTGTCCTAAACTTCAGAGGCACTGATCAAGTGACCTAGGCTGCAGTAGGTTTATAATGCACCAGTAAGAATTAATTAATTAACTTTTAGAAACTTAAGTGTGGATTTAGGACCCTAACCTAGGTGTCCTGTTGTTTTATGCTTTTGACTTGTGACTTACATTTCTTATTTGTAGGGTATCAAGTAACCCTTCAAAGATGACTCAAAGGTTTCAGGCAGAAAAATCCATTTTCATATAGTGAATTCTCTTATTTGTACATTGTCTTTTAGGTTATCATTATTCAACCTCAAATCCAAACCCGGACAGAAAGTAAAGTGGAGACAAAGAAACCTCCTGAAGAGTCAGCTCAGGGACTGCCTGCTACCAAAAAGAAAAAGGAGGAAAATCCAGAGGTGATTTTTTTAATTTTTGGTTTTTAATAAATGAGCTACAATATGGTTAAGTTATGGGGGTGAAATCTAAACATTGTTCTGTGTGCATACGCAATTGCTTTATTTGTGCTTACAATTCTGCCAGCTGTTCATCTCTCCTCCCAGTCTCTGCAATCAGGGTGGTTTCCCTGCCAGTGAGCGCCCTGACAACTTTGGTTTGCATCATTCAAACCTTCCACTGTCACAAATTTTAAGACTTCAAGGTCTCATAATACTTAGAGGTCTCATAATTATCTATTATTAGATTGGATTTCTTGTGAAAGGTGTATACAATACAAGCTTAAGATATTTTCTTTTATGTTATCAAACATATAGCATCAGATTTAGAGGCTGCGTATGAGGTGGAATTAACATTTCTTTTGTAAGCTGAGCTTTTGACATCTTCTTTGTAATGCATCTTTCAATTTTTAGATTGTATAAATAGTTTCCTGCATTTTCTGTGTACATGTCTTCCCACATGTACGCAGGTTCTAGTCTGAAATGCATTAAAATCCTTTAAATTGAGTAAGAGAGTAGAAAGCAGGTAATAAGACTAAATCTCTTTTGTGAATTATACTTTTTATTTAAACTAGAAATACAAACTGCAAGTCCTTGTAGAAATGGGGTCTCTCTAACAGACATTTTGGGTTTTGACTGGATATGTTCACATTAGATTGGGTGTAATTTTAGGGTAGTTTGAGAGGTTATACAAACTTCTATTTCTTTTGAATCTACTTCTTTTGTGGAAATGCTCAGCTCCTATGAAATCTTAACCTCACTAGTCTAGTAAATGTGTAGCATGAATGCATCCTTGGAGCTGTAGGTTTAAGAGGATTAATACAATATAAATTTATACTTGAGGCATGGGGGTGATTACTTGTTTTTCCATTTTAAGAGGTTCATATAGTTAAAACAGTGTTAAGGATAAATGTTTTAGCCCAAAATATCACAGCTCTATGTAGAATCTCTGCAGAACTATAGTTGGCAAACCTCCCAAGTTTAAAATCTGAACCTTATATGAATCTTCATTACCACTGAATGATGGGACAGTAGAGTCCTGTTTTGCTTAGGCAGGTATTTTCAAAAACTTATTTATTTTGTTGGACCTTACAGGCAGAAAGGCCAGTAGGCCCTGCTTAGAAACAGAATGCTAGGAAAATTTTTCAAAAATCAGTTTTTCTTTGCCTGTAACATCCCCATGGAAAAAATAATGAATTGAAGTCTTCCAGAGAGATGCAGGAAGAGGCAAGGGCATCTTTTGGTGTGGGATTCATAAATGTAAGAGATTTTCATTACATTGCTAACTAGAATATCTCGACAACCTTCTTCTAAACACAGACACTGTCCCTACCCTGTTTACTGTAGGTCTCAAAAACCTTAATTTTCTGGGTAGGGTGCTGACACTGTGCGCTTAAGTGTGACAGTTATTTTCTTTTCATAGATTTGTTGCACAGCCATAACTAGGTAGGTCCAGAGTTAATTTCTTTTGTTCTTTGAAAGTAAACGTTAGTTGATTATCATGTATTTATGCAATTAGTGTAATTAGAACTAACAGCACAATTAGTATAAATACATGTAATGACATAAATAGAACGTGTAATTACGAAATGAAATGCTTTTGTGAAAATCTTTGTTTTGCTTCATGAAAAGGCATACTGTGTATTTCTAAAAGCACTCCTGGCTTTTAAGCAGATGATTAAATTTAAAAGAAAGACAACATGGTATTTTTAAAAAGAAAATACGCACTCAATGCACCTCTCTCTTTTATTTATCTTCAAAACACAATACTGAGGCAGGAACTCCAATATGGCTCTGTGTAGAACTTAGTTGGGAGAGACTGGAATTTAACAAATTACACTGACAGTTTGAAACAAGCTAACCAGAAATAACCAGACGTACCAGTAGCCAGGAATCCTACATGCAGTTACTGAGTGAACCTGAACAGAGAAGAGTGAGGATAATTACTGTCTTTAGGTCTTGGCTTGGTCATTCTGCTGGTAAGCCCTGAAGCTGATCATGGACTGAGGACGAGGAGGAGCCACCGACTCCTTCCCATCAGCAGGGCTTAGCTGGGGATGGAGGATGAAGATGATGGATCCAGTGATGGGCCTTCTCCCACTGGGGGAAAGAAATGGAGGAATTTCTGTAAAGAAATGGAGGAATTACAAATTACAAAAGGGAGGTGCTTCTGTGGGGAGAAAATGCCGTGGATGTTGCTTTTTTGGTTTGTTTGTTTGTTTGTTTGGGGTTTGTTGGAGGGGGAGGGGGGTGTGTTAGTCTTTTTTGGTTTTTTTGAAGAGACCTGAGTTCAACACAGAAAGAAACAGGATTCTGCCAAAAGCTTTTTACTCATTTAAAAATTCCTATTAGCAAACTATCTGGCAACATTTTCGTTCTAAATTTTTTTATCTATTACTGCCATAAATGCTGGTTATTTAGTTACTGATCTTCTAATCCCTCCTAAGAAGTACAAGAGAGACATATGGCAATTCCGAACTAAATGCTAATGGTAGGCCTGGATTGAAAATCTGAAGGAAATGAAGTCTTGGTTTTGCAGCTTCCTGCACAGAGGAGAAAGAATAGACCCTGTGACATCTGAAAAGAAGGTTTTGCAGTGGAAGTCAGATTTAGAGTTGAATCCAATGAGCTACAGTGGTGTGAAACAGCAAAACCCATAAAAACAAATAGGCTGTTAATATAATATGCTTGTTAAAAAGAATACAGCTTGTACTGGGATTTTTAAAAAGGAGCCATCTTTCAAATCTCTATGATAGCTAACACTTCCTGTGTTTAATCATGAGATAATTATCAAGTCCACTTTTGATGGCTCTTCATGTTTTAAGTATGTTGTCATTACATTTATTTAGATACGTATTAAAACAATTTCAGCATGAAGAGAGTTTTGTTTATCAAACATTCCAGTACACAAATAATTTCAGTTGAGGCATCAGAAAATGTGTGCTTTCCCTACAGTTTAATGCTGGGGTAACACAGGAATTCTGCACTCCATTGGGAAAACACACATTAACCATTCCAGATTTCTGGTTCTATCCCTAAATGTTGTTATTACTTTTGCTCACAGTGCTGAGAAGTATCCTGCCACCATTACTTTTTGATGGGGCTGAGGTGAAGCTTGTTATTCTACTCAGTTGACTAATTTTCTTCTCAGATCTGCACAGCGTATCAAATAAAAAAGATTTTCCTTCAGGTGTGGGGCCGCCACTGTCCCTGGCTGGTGTTTCAGGCATATAAGGAGTGAACATTACTGAAATCAAGGTCTGACATGCAAATGAACACGTGTGTGTAATTACCACAGATATGGAAGGCAGAAATACAGTGTGAGTATATCTAAATTGCCAGTGAAGAAATTCTACACCACCATTTTTTAATCTACCTGGAGAGTGGGAGTCTCCCGAGGCTGTGGAAAGGAAATATTCCTGTCTTATATGGGTGTTAGTTCAGCTGCTTGACAAAGGTATTTTCACAGATAAACGAGTGGTAGAGATGTCCAGTCCTGACCCTCTGATTCTGATGAAACCACCCAATAGTTAGATCTTTTCATCTACGAAATGAGGATGTTTTTGCTTTCACAATTTCCCTAAGTAAAAGTCAGAATTGCAAAGAAAATTGTAGTTCTGGTGATTTACTAGTTGATTTTATCCTGAACTGTAATGAAATATTGAATCATCAAGCTTTTCACAAATCAAGAAGGTCAGACTAATTTTGACTTGGAAGTGTTGAAACATGTTCTCCTGACACTCTTTGAGTGAAACAAAATGTTTTGACCTTCTACTGCTTAAACACTGTGTTTTAGTTTGACCTAAATCTAAACATTTTATTTGGGGTATGATAATTGCATCTTCCTATGGTCTTTGTACACTTCCTCAGACTTGGATTGTGGGCTTTGCTTGCTTGGATTTCCCAAGAGCTTGAGTTTCATAGTCAGATTGTCTCTCCTGTGGAATTAAACCTCATGAAAATGCCCCTTGGGTAACCTGATCCAACAAAATTGTTCAGCACAGCAGAAAGAGAAGGCCCCCAAAGCCCCACCAGCATCACAAATGTGACTGAAAACCAAGGAGTTCAGTTCAGTTTGGGCTTGGAACAACACAGTGTAATTTCAGTCTTCATCAAAAACATGCAATAAAAACTTCAGCAAAACCTTTCTGCAAAGAAAATTTTTCCAGTGAGAAATCACTGACAGTAAATGCAGAATCTGCTCTAATACTTCTCCTATCACTGCATCAGAATGTTTTGAAGATTTTTTAGTATGAAGATATGTTTTGTGCATATATAGTTTAGAAGAGTTGTGGGTAATATTTTAGATCAGATTCCTCACTCAAAATGAATTCACCAGTGTCAGTGGGAGATGTTTGTTCACTCCCCATTGAGGAAATATGTTGGATCAGTATATGTCTTCACAATCCATGGACACAATGTTATTTTTGTATCTTGGGAAGAGAAATTTCTGATTTTGGTTTTTTTTGGAGTGGAGGGGACTTTCAATATGCTTCTGATGTCTTGTTTAGTGTTGTACAGTTCATACTTGTTTCACTTCATACAGCTTGCTCATATCCAATAAAAGCTGTTCCATGTCCAGATCGTAATAATAATACAAAAGTACTTCACTAAAGAATAGAGTAACTATCCAGCTAGCAATGTGAAATTGAACTGATTAAATTGGCTGAATATTGGTCATGTGCTGTGTAAGATCAGTAGTCATTTAGCATTGGCTTCAGAAGTCTTTGAACTGCTAGAGTTTATATAGTCATACAAGGAGAACCAGGCATATCTGAAGCAAATCTTCAGTTAAAGTTCTTCACATTACTATGCAATCAAGTAAGATACATTTCTAAAAGACTTTTACTGGGTTTATTCTGTCAATGCTAATTTTATTTATTTTCTTACTGTTATTATTGTAGTAGAAAATCTAACCCATTTATTTTTTTCCTTAGAAAATTGCCTTCATGGTAGCACTAGGACTGGTTACAACAGAACACTTGGAAGGTAAGATGGCATATGTTGATTTACAGTTCAGTTTTTGACTGAAATCTTTTCTGTTGGCTTCTCTGCCAGCGCATGTTGCTGAGGATTGTGTTCAGATGGCTTTTGAATCTCTCCGGAGAAGGAGATTCCACAGCCTCTCTGAGTAATCTATTCAGTGTTCCGTTACCCTTCTGGTAAAGAAGTTCTTCCTCACATGCAGGTGGAAGTTCCTGGGCATCAGTTTCTGTGTGTGGCCTCTTGTCCTGTCACTGGGCACCATGGAGCACAGCCCAGTCCGTGCTCTGACCCCTGCCTGCAGATATTTATACACATCAACAAGATTCCCTCTCAGTTTTTCCTTCTCCCATCCTCTGAAGGGCAATGAAAACTGAAAAAAAGAAAATTAAAAAATCAGATGAAATGTTACCTTTGCACAATTTCCCTTCGGTCTCACAATACTGGGTGACCTTACTTAGCTCTGCCTCCCACCCCATGGCATAGCTCAAGGGGTGCGAGGACTGGCCCTGCAGCCAGCACCAGCATGCTTGGCACAGGCTAGTGTTTGGACTCAGTCATCATGGTTCTTTAAAAGACATTATTAACTGGAGGAAATAGGGATACAAAAATCCTGCAAAGGCCATGACCACCACTGATCTGGTTGATGGATCTGTGAGGTGCAAAGGTGTTTACCCAGATATGCAGCAAGTGCCCTCTGCTCTCTCCCATGTGAGATGGACTTCCAGTTTCTGAGTTGATTGTCTGTCATCTCTAGAGTTCCACAGAATAACATGTAAAATAGTGGTGAATATCCAGCATTTGTTTCATAAGATTTTACTTACTTAAATTCTTCTCACAAAGAATTCTTTCCCTCCATTTCCCCCACTTAGCCAAAAATTTAACAATCTTCCCATCTAATCCCGCATGTGTTTTCACGAGAGCCTCTAGCATGCTTTCCCAGGCTCCTGAATATGACTTCAAACAAATATTGCTCATAAGCTAAATGCAGTATCACATAGTTTTCAGTTTCCATCTCCAACCTTCCAAAAATAGCTTTCAGAAGTTAGCAGATTGGTATCTTTCTTTGCCTCAGCTTTGTTGTTCTGAAATCATAGATGAGAGGGGGACAAAGAATTTGTTTAGCAAATCTGCCATTGGTGTGAGACAAGTTGGGGTGGCAGAATAGTTCTCATTGATAGAGATGATGCAGATATTATTAAGAAAATATCTGCACCCTGATGGTTTTAGTTACAAGCTCAGCTATGACAAGTTGGTGTGATTCCACCAGTAAAAGGAGAGAAAGCTGGTATCTGTGTCAGCTGACAATGATTCTTGATCACAAAAAGTGTTAATGGCAACTGATATTAACCACCCATCCAATAGACCATAGTCAGCAAAATACTTAGGAATTTCCAGTGTACTGAGTTTAAGTTTTATGTGCTTTAGACTTAGGAGCATGCTTAGCTATCTTGCTGTCTCAAAAGGCATCTACCATTTTTAGCTTGATTTCTTTTTCCTAAGATTTCCGGTTACTTGGTTTTAATACAAGTTGTGAATTAGTGAGAAAATACATCTGAATTGTAATGTCTCCTCAGTATATGCAGCAGGTTTCCTGTGGGTCATGTTGCCATTTTTCAGTGGTTTTACTCTTCAAATCTTCATTTTAGAAAATCATTTCATGTCCCAGTGACTGAGAATTTGAAAGCAGTTTAAAGAAATTTTAAGCCATCGTCATTTTTAATCCCTTGATGGTAATGGATTGAAATGGAAATCAAAAAGCTACAACAATCTGGGAAGAAGATTTATAATCCAAAAAGTGCAAATGATGACTGGTTCTTCGTTTCTTTGTCTAAGGAAAATAGGACAACATTTGAAATTATGCTGAAGTACAAATTATGCTTACAACAGAGAGGACTTAATTTTGAATAATTCTATACCCTTTGATTTTACTGGCGCTAATAAATTGTTTGTGTGGATTTATTGTTTATGTTCAAAATGCCAAGCAATGCTCCACTTTGTTCTACATCAAGTGTGGAGATGCACATTTTAAACCAAATTGCTATAATACTCATCACGCAGAATCAATTCTTGAAGACAAATTCACTGTTTATATTCCTACTAGCATTAAATAAATGGTTCCAACCAAGAGCTATTTACTATGGAAAGAGTATTTCTTCATCAGAATTGGTGATTACAACTGTCAAAAATGCCCTTATAGCTTCCACATGCTAAAGGTTATTATTTTACTGCTCTGTCATGTTTACATTTATCAGTCATTGCTATTTACCTGGAAGCAGTGGTCATTACACAGTTCACTTTATTTTAATACTTCTAATGTATTTCTCAATTTTGCATTTTTGGAATTTAACTCTATCAAGACTGGGTCATTAAAATCTTATTCATTTGGTATCATTAATTTACAGTGTTACTGTTTTTCTTCATTTTATTCATTAATTTTGTGGTGAAGGGGTGTGATCCGCTTCTGTATGGATTTCTCTATCTGCCTAGAAGCCTTCCCACCTAACTTCCACAGAGGCATTCCCTGCCTGGGAAAAGAGCTCTGTTCTGCAGAGCCTGAGTGTGAGGCATCTTTTCCAGTAAATGAACACAGCTGCTTTCACTGACTGACAGTGTGCAAAGTACAGCTTTCCCTGAAGCTAAATTGCCATCACGGGCCTCATAGAATGACCATGCAGAGTGTTTATTGGTGAAAACAGCAGCTCATTGGAGTTTGGCCTCCAACATAAAGCTATCTTCAAATTCATTCATCTGTGTCAAATGTATCACAGTTTAATTTTTCCTGATTGTTTTCTATTTTTTTAATTAATAAACTAAGGAATAAGCTCAATTCTGTGAGGCAGTGCATGGTTGTAACATATTGAATCTCTTTCTCTAGGCTATTAGAACACCTTTTAGCATTACAATTGTGGTTTAAAAAAAGGTAGATAGAAAGCAAAACTTTAAAAGAAGGACCTTTAGTTCAGGTCATTCAAAATGCGTATCTTGGTCCATCTACATTACTGGAATATTTATGATTTCATCAATTGAAACAAATTTAATTTAACTTTATTGCATCCTGTTCTGGAAGGTACACAATACTTTTTTAGCAGAAGTAACAAGTAACAAAAGATTACAACAAAACACCAGTGTATGCTTTTGCTCTGTCTAGGTGTAATTATTGACAGAACCATTCTACATGTACATAGATGCATGGTATTTTTGTTTCCACAAAGAAAGCGCTCTCCCTCCCTGATGGCTGTATAGGGTGGTGTACATCTCAAGCAATTTCAGTTCATTACTCTCTCTCTCTCTTCATTTCCATCTATTCCCACTGCTATTACTTTTCCTCCCAGCCAGCCAGCTTTTATCTCTGTACCATAGCAATGCCTCTTCCAAAGCTGCATTCCAGATATCTGCCATATGTGTGATTCAGACCCCGTCAGATATTTTCTGTTGCCTTGATGAGAGCATGTACCAAAGAAATTTTCTCTTTAACTTGGGAACAAGAAGGGCAGAGAACAACAGATCCATCACTGTCCTTTTATGAGATGCTTGGCTCAGTTACACACAAAGAAAACTCTGCTGCATTGAATTCTTTTTTTCTTTTTCTGGGCCACTGAAAGTCACAATCTTGTATCCCTGTGACCACTGCTGGAAGACCAAGCCTGCCCTAACTCCAGTTTTTTCTCTGCACTGCCATGGTGGTGCTGAGATGCTGCAAGCCCTGAATTCACTGACCAGGGTCCTGAGCCTGGCTGCAAGAGCTGCAGCTCCAGCTTGCACTGCTGAGATCAAAGGAAAGAGTGAGCCAAGGGCCACTTCCTCTCTTTTATGGCTGCACCAAGGTTCCTCAGTTGTGACGTCTCTGTTAATTTTGGGCCTTGAGAGAATTTCCCTCATAAGAACTGACACTGACATCAAGAACAACCATCTCTCTTCTGTGGCTTTGACAGGCCACTGGATCCGCATGTAGCACTCACCCTGCTGCTGGTGCTGAGGCACGATTCCCTTTAGATGCTCCCTGGGAGCTTAGGGATGGATATTTCAGCATATACACATGAGCGTTTCATAGGAAATACTTCCACAGTAGGACAGAACTGTTTTCCAGACAAGACCCTGTGTTTTGGAATCTGCGTAGCACGGAGGATGTTAACATGATGTTACAGTGGTTACAGCAGAGGCATTTATCTCACATCACAGTGCAGCTTCAGATCACACATTTCTTGGTGGTGAGATTCTCTGCAGCCCTTTGAGCCACATGGCAGCATGTGACAGCTTGTGTCAGACTGTAAATACAGGCCTGCCTGTGCTATTTGAACTGCCCTAGGAGAAGACACCCTCTGAACATGAGAGGTGACATGTCCCTGTGCCATAGGAAAACCCAGCTAGCAGTTGCTGTCCTGTTTTTCTTGTCCATCTATTTTCCTTCTGATGCATCCATCACTCCAAGAACAGTGGCTTAGCCAATAGTCTTTTGTGAAGGAAAAGTTTTAAGTCCGTATCTTGGAAGTTAGGCCAGTACAAAATCCATACAAAGTGTTGGCCTCATCTCTATGGACACCATGTCCAAGACATGACCAACAATACTGACACCCTGCTGTAGCAATGCTTAAAATGGTGTGTGGGAATGATCAACACTTGGAAAGGGTGCTGGAAAACAGAACTAAATGTCGAGGATCCAGTTCCTAAGTATCATACACACCCTGAAAACTCAGCTGTATCTTACTGTTGGATTACAGGTGGGAGATCTTGCTCAGTACCCTGAAGGCCATTTTCTGGTGTTGAGGGTGTTCTGAGATAGACCTCTTTAGCTCAGATATTGAGGAAAGACACCAGACGTCCTGCATAATCAGACGGTGTCCTTAGTTTTCCTTGGGTGTGCTTCGGGGCCTCTGGGCTGAAGAACACGCTCCTGCCAATTCCTCTCCTGAGACAGAGCAAGGCAGAACAGAGGTATCACCACCATGGGGGCATTTAGACTAACAAGATCCCTCTGGTACCTCAGCACAGAGTCTAAACTTTACCTTACAATATTCACATAGGAAATATTTTGGAATAGAGCACACACTTGATGTCATGGGATGGATGCTGTGTGGCTCTCCTTGCTAAGGTGTGTCTGGGGTTTATAATCAAAATAATAGGCTCTAAAAGACATGGTTGTAATAATCTCAGCACTCTGAACTGATGTCAAGAGCTGGAAAAAGAAATTCCATATGACGTAAATGGCATCCTAGCTCAGATCAAAGTAGCATTAAACCTACAGATTTCTGTGGCCAAGTAATCTGCTCCCTCTCTCTGTGTTTACAGAGTTGTGCACATGGCTAGTGGTTGCTAAACACAGTCCTCAGCATGTGCCATCTTCAGTAGGTGGTAGCATTTAGTGGAAGGGAGTTGCGGAAGTTTAGTGGAAGGGAGAAATGGGCTGCAGTCCAAAGAGCCCATCTGTGTGCTGGTGTTTGCAGTGACACATACACACACATATGGCTCATAATGACATTTTGCATGCTCAGGATTATGAAGTTGTATGCTTCTGGGTGGATAAATCATCACACTCTGGTTAGAACTGAATCTAGCTGTGCCATTTCAACTATGCTTTTTCTAGCCTCCATGGAGGAAAAGTAATGTAAATTGAATTTAGAAGGTTTTCTGTGCTTTCATATGCTTCCTTTTTCTTAACAGCAGACATCGAGAGTACTTTGAAGGCTCTCTGATGATGCTTGCTGAATATGTGTCTGAAGGGATCATAATAAAAATCTTGTAGGGCAGCAGAAGTCTACCTTGAAGGAAGGAAAAAATAAAAAGTGCCTGCGCTCTGAATCTCACAAGGAAAAGCTTATTAATATCAAACCTTGAACTGCAGCAAATATCAATGCTAATGCAACCCAGTTATAGTTTAGAAACTGAAACTGAACACAAAGCTCAAGGGGATGAGGGTAAGATCATCTTGCTTAACAAGTTATAGCTATATTTTTTCCCTGATGAATGAGAAATACACAGTTCATGTTCCTTTCCATGGTTACAGAAATCCAGAGCAAACGTCAGGAAAGAAAGAGAAGAAGCACAGCAAATCCAGCCTACAGTGGACTCTTGGAAACAGAGGTACTTTATAATTCACTTTTTTTACCATAGTTCTATTTCATGTCAATAAAGGGTCTAAGTGTTTCTTACTACAAAAATGTATATGAATGCAGAACCACAGTTACTTGTAAAGAGATACTGATGTAGAAAAGAAATAAAAGATCTCCTCAGTAGCTAAGCAACAGGTTTTCACCCCACAACATCACTTGCTCCAAACTAGAATTCATCTTAGTTTTAATAAAGGGCAAAAGAACTAAATTAATGTGGGACCTAATTACTCTTTTACCTACAAAGGCAGTCTCTTTAGATCATAATAGGAGAACAGAAGGGCTGCATTATGTTCGAATGAGCATTGGTAATTCTCTTTTCCTATGTGCCAAATAATAAATGGACTACTTTGCTTTTTTTATTAGTGACATTCTTAAAAGGGATGTGTTGGTTTAAGGATCAGTGTGCTCTGCAGGGGTATAGAAGTCTGCATGATAAATATAATAACGCATAATTTAAAGAAAATGCTCTGGATAATCTCTGTTTTCTGTTACACTGTTGCATTTATAGTAGTATCAGAATTTGGTCCTGCATAATATCGGATTGCAAACTTGTAAAAGGAGCATATAAATAGGCTTACCATTTTCCAAAATTTTTTTCTTTGTTTCTAAACTAACATATATGCATTTATTCAACTAATTAAAATCTCACCTTTAAAATTTCAGCACAGTTTGTGTTTACTGTCTGAACTTTCTACTGAAATGAAACCCAGTTGCAGCCAGCTCTCCATTTAAGATATAACACTTCTCTGTGTTCTGAGTTCTTTAAGCCTAAAGAAAGTGATTGTTTTTTATTTAGGCACAAGTGATGCAGAATTTTTGGTATGCCAGCATTTCAGATTTCTGTCTTTGCTGGCAGGTAGCAAACAGATGAGGCTAAGAAACTCACCACTGCAGTCAAAGTGCCGAGTCGCTTGGTTGTTCTTTTTTTTTTTTAAAGCATTGGAGATTTTTGTACTCCAGAGCAGCTCTGGGCACCTGAGTTCTTCAGAATTCCTCAACTATTTTCTTTAGTGCAAATACTGATGTCCATACTTGCCATATTTAACACAGTAGTAACTTTAGCCTCGCTAGCATTGAATCTGTAGTGCCATAGACCTTTTTGTCCTGATTAATAAAATACTTGCAGCAGAGTTTTGTGGCTGTAGCCAGACTGATGTTTGTGACAAACTCAATTACCTTGGAACAAAGGTTGAAGAGAAGAGGGCCTAGGTCTGCTGCACCCCCAGTTCATACTTCTCATAATTTCTATTCTCAAAAGCACATGCTGAAATTAAGGATGGCACGGAGAAGGAAATGTCTGTGAAAGAGTCCTGTGGGTGATCAGCTGTGTCCTCATTAGGAACTGTCATTAAGTACTGACCATGGGGAATGTCATTCAAGTAAAATGGAGGCAGATGGTTTTTCTCTGATGAATTAGCTGCTCAGACTGATTTGCTAATCAGTGAGTTGAGGTATTTGTGGCATTTCAGGCACTTTGGTGCAGTTTAATTTAGTCTACTGAATGATCTTTAATTTATGATTGTTTAAATTGAAATTGTATATAAATTAGACTTTTTATTTGCCAACACCCCTCAAAATGGCAGGAGCTCAGGATTTGTAGTGGTGATACTAAATTTGATTGCAAAAATGGGATCATGGTCTTACGTCTTCACTTGAATGGTGTGTTTTTTCTTTTCAAAGCTTTGTTCTTAGAAGGAGATGCCATATTATTTTCCTACCCTCAGTAGCCTTTTGTTTTTTTCATAGGAAAGGGTTACATTTTGGGCTGGTTATTTTTTGAAGAAAGAAATATCTATTCAAAATTCATTAACAGACTGGCAGGCACTCATCTATAAGAGAATAGTTTGCTCACTGCAGAATAAATAATTTATTAGCAAAACCCCTCTAATTTTCTTCCAAGCAGAATCTAACAACATCTAATGGAGGAAAATGGTGCTGTTTCCAATCCTGCTGTACAAGTATTGGATGGCTCACAGGAACAATTCGGGGTTGTCTAGACTGTTAATGAAGCCTAGCTTGCTACTGACCACAACTTGTGCCGTCGGACAAGGCTGGCCGTGGGCTGTGTTAGATGCGTTAAACACCTCAGACAGGTTTGCTGTGCTCTGTGTTTATAAGTTTGGTGATCTCAGCAGATTGAAATCACTGTCAGCTCATCAAGGTCCTGCACATTCACTTCTGAAAGGGAAATATTTTGCTAAGGCCCTCACTCATTGCTTGCAAATGTAGTATGAACTGTAGGCAGGTGTCACAAAGGTAGCAACGTTTTTCCTGCAGGTGAGAAATACATCACCATTTCTATATATGCAAATAAAGAGGTCATCTCACAGCAACGATTTTCCCTTGTGGATGTTGTTGGGCTTGGAGTTAGTTTTGCTGTAGCCTTGCTCTTACCAGCCCACCTGCAACCCCATCAATAACATTTGCAATTCGTATTTCTCTTTTCTTAATAAAATCTAATACACAATAAATTGCTCTATGAAGAACTTGTTAGAAAGGTAAATCATGCAAATGTTTGTCTGACTGTTTCAGTGGTCAGTCTAAGTAGCTTTTGGAGAACTGGTTAGGTATGAGGGAAGACCATGGAGATTGTAATCTGAAATGTAAGAGACAACCAGAGCACTTTGCAATGACATGGGGGTTGTTTTCTTTTCCCTTGTAGCGGAAACGCCTTGCATCGAATTATTTGAATAATCCCTTGTTCCTTTCAACGAGAGGTAAGCGTATTTTTAAATGAATACACTACTATTCTAATGACATCTTAAAAATTTAATAGTAGAATTTCGTATGAGTTACTGTTAGGATACCATAGGGCATTACTTTGTGTAATGTCCCTGCATTTTTTAGTATGGAGTGAAAATAGATTGTTTTCCTGCAAAAACAATGGAAGGATAAGGCTAAAGGTCACAATTGTGTAGAAATGGATCCAAAGCCTCTGCAATCAGTGGAAAATCTGATCTCTGGCACTTTAAGCACCTTGCAGTGAGAGAACGTACTGAAGAAAGTGTTGCCAGCCCCAAGTGCTTAAAAATAGATATTGAAAAATAATGACTGTTTTAGGCTTATCATTTGCCTCTTTCCACCAGATTTAAGAAACTGATCTCCATCCTCAAGCACTAGAAATTCCCCACACCCTTTGCTTCAATAACAGGGGCTAAAAACCACAGTTTTTCCGCTTCCAAGAGGTTGAGCCATAAATCTAGACCTGATGACCTTGAAGATGCCTTCCAGTCTTGTACTTATAAGCACTTTAAATCTGAAAAATTAATAGTAAATATCTTGGAAATTAACAACTCAGAGGAGCCATTTGGGGATGCTGATGATTATCTCATGGGAATAAGTGCATTTCAGGAAAAAAATGTGTAACACAGAGAAGACAAAGAGTTGGGACATGTGAGATGAAACACAGAGAATGCTGAGTATAGTTTAGTTCTTCAGACAAGGCCCATGTAGTATTTTAAGGACGAAAATGAGAAGCTTGAGTTGTATTTCAGAAAAGAAGACAAAGCCGGTAAAGACATTTGATTATGTCCTTGCCCTTGTTTTGCCTTTATAACTTATTCTCTACTGAGGTTCATTAGAAGTACGGGAAGACAAGCTTTTTCTAAGTTAAATATCATTTCAGTATTAGGAGCATTTGCAGGAGTAATTATAATTGAGACATGAAGTTTTTACAGTTTTTCAGTGTTTGCTTATTTCCCTGTCAAGTGTCATGTTTAGCGCTTGAAATTCACCTTTCTGCCTCTGCCTTGACTTCCTGGACCACAGGAGCACTAACTGAAAGGCAGCGGTGCTTCTCTCTGTCTTCAAAACTTTACATGCCAGATGCAGATACTTGGCCTACTTACCATATGCCTCTAATGCATTTGGTCTCAGAGGACAGGAGAGGTTATTACAGTAAACAGCTAGGATGACATGCCTCTTAGCAGGAGGCCAGGCTCATGTGAGCCCCAGTGGGAAGAATATTATTCCTGGCTTAGTTTTATCTTCAAAATTAAAATTGTAATTTATTGTTTGTCTTATCATAGCACTTGTTTTTCCCATGTAACACATGTGAGAAACCAGGACAGAATGGCATACAATGCAGAAAGCTGTGCTGCTAGCCCCTTGGTGGGTTTAAGTTAGGGTTTGATATCTCAGACCTTCCTTTTGTGACGTGTTTCCCATTTTATTTGCAAAGAAGTAGGCAAGTGAGAGAGTTCTACTGATGCAGCTGTCTCGTAGCTTCCTGGAAATCAGCAACTGCCGCGGTGTGGCCCCTGC
>VZRQ01000708.1:342-30558 GCA_013397975.1 Machaerirhynchus nigripectus
TCAGACTACATTGTGTAGACCTGCAAAACACAGAATTAGCTGATCAAGTGCACGGCCACAGCAGCTTGTTCTGAATTTCTCCCACAGCTTATCCTATTTACACCTTGGGAACGATCACTCCCGACAGTCACCAGCCATCCTTCCCCGTGCCACCACACGCACGTCAGCAGCAGCATTCCTGCTCCACTCCTTGCTCTCCATGGCCATGCCTGCTCTTTCCAAGTGGCCACAGCCACCCCTGGGATGGCAGATGGCAGCACAAAGGCATCTGAAAACTCATTCCTGCGTGCAAGGCAAGCACAGAGCAGCTGGAGAGTCTTCCAAAGACACTGCCCAGATCACAACAGAACACGGACAGAGCTAATCTGACAGCACCTCTTCCTATTTATTTGTTTAATTAAGTTTTGTCTGCCCCTCACACCCCAGTGTCACTCACCTTTTGCAAGAAATCATGAATTGCACCGGATTTTTCCTTTAACACCTCCACTACACAACGGGCCTCGTCTTCGGAGAAGATCATATTCTTCATGGATGTTACAAAATCCTTGAATTTCACTTCAGCATTCTCTGCAACACAGAAGGGAGGATTTATTTACTTTGGACTCCATACAGAATTATTTATTTTGCCTTGAAACAGCATGTGATGGGGTATCATTATGCATTATATTTAATTCCAGTCTGAAATGCCAAGAAGCAAGAGGTCATGAACATTCAGCAAAAACAACATCTCAGCAATTTAAATCCGATAACAATCTGCCAGCTGATAGTTTGGGGAAAAGAGAAAATCCCACCACTTTGTTTGCACAGTTGGTAACGTTTATAGTGTTGCTAGCAAGAAGACAAAACACAACACAGATTTTGGAGGAGAAAAACAGCATAAATGTGAAAAATTGAAGAGTCCTTTCCAGGGTATCATGACAGTAATTTAAATTGAGCTCTCAATTTGGAGGACAGCCTGGCTGCACAAGCAATATGCACATGACAAGTTAATTAATTTAAAAACTGGCACATTTTTGATTACAATATATGGAAGACAAAAATATTAACTTCCAAATTTAGATTGAGGGAACTGCTGCAAGAAGAGTTCAGCAGTAGGAAGATAAATCAGTAAGATCCCTCTTAGTGGCTGACCAAGTGTTCAAAAAGACACACAAGACAATTCAGCTGAACTATTCTCTAACAAAAAACACTGCTCACAAACAGGCTGCACATAGACAGGTCATTAGGTGGCCCTCTGACTCCAGGGAATGGGAGCACAAGACCAAGGCATTGCATATCCCTGTCAAATATTCACCAGTGCCCAGAAGTATGTGAAGAGATGGGAAGAACTAAAAAAAAAGCACAAGCTTAAAAGTGATGCTTGGTCAGAAATTGTCCCACAGATCATGGAGAAGGGTCTGGGTTTCTCACCACAGGTGCTAAACACGCCCCTGAAACCAATTTACACATCAAAACCAAAGATCTATCCGAAAAATAAATGAACAAAAAAGCAGCAGTGACGTTATGCCCTAAAAGAAATCACCAAGCATAAAATCACTGAATAACAGAGCATGGGGGAGGGAGTGCAGAGGAATTCTAGCACACTCTCCCAGTCTTAAATCCAACTTAGTCTCGGCCACAGACTTCAGCTCGCATCAGTGCTGCACTGACATCATCAGTGATGCTGTTACCAGGAATATGCCAAGATCCTGAGACCACAGTCCGGTGAGCCGGGAACCCATGGCAGCTGGGCCAGGACCAGCCCGAGCCCTGTGCTCCCTGAAGGCACAGAGACCTTGCCCTTGCATCCAAGGAGCTTACAATTAGAGCAGGGCAAGATTTCTATATTGGGAGGGCAAATCCCAGCTGACACAGGAGAATTAGGAGTTCGTGGAGAAGGTCACGGTGCGCTGAGGAAATGAGAAGGGACGGGTGCACGTGAGGGGATTTGATGCTGCAGGACAGTAACGTGCAGCCGCTGAGCCAGAAGCACAAGAGGAGCCTCAGGAATGTGGGAATCCAATCAAAGAGCTGCCAGGAAGCCTTCGAGGGGGCATTTTAGAAGACAAGACTAAAAACAGAGGTTCCAAAGAGTGAAGTGAGTGACCAGACAACGCTGGAGTATCAGCCTGGCTATTCACAAATCTGAGGTCTCACCTCATGGCTCAGTAAGTTTGTCAGGCTTTGAGATGGTCAGAGGCCTATTTAAAGCTTCAGGGTAGAACACAATGCTCATTAATCACTCCAGGCATTTGTGGGAGAGTATGAAGGAAGTTCCCCTGTCCCAACCAATTCCAACTGCACTGAAGGGAAAATTTGGAGTCTCCCTGGAAACTGCCAGACTCTCTCCACTGGCAACCTGCTTCAAGTCACTCTGTATTGCACTGGGTCAGTCTCAGCTCCACGAAGAGCCCTGGAGCATGCAGGCTGCACTTCCAGCCTCCAGCAGACTCCAAGAGCCTGTGCTGAACGCCCCGGGTTTGGAGTCCATCCCTGTGGGCAATGTCTGAACTCTCCACTGTGAACTCCCTCGCTGCATCTGTGTGGTCTGCCATCACCCCTTTGCTCACTGGGGACACAAAAGCCCAGTCAGAGCTGAAAGGATTCAGATGGCACAAAGCCCTTTCCACAGTGCCAAAGACAAGGCAGAAACGAGCACACATAAGAAGAGCATCCTGCAGCCACAAATGTTTTCCTCAAATCTCTTCTTCACATTACGTCAGAGAGGATCCCCCTTCCCACACATCTTCCCTGTTGAGGTTTGCAAGCAGGCTATGCCAGAGACAGACTAAATTATCAGTTTCTTACCTTTATCTGTTTCGTTCTTCAGTTTCTTGCCACTGCTCTTCTGGATCCCCTCATTCACATTGTGTTTTACAACTTCCACCGGCTCACGTTTTTCCAAAGTGCCTGAGTCAGAATTATCCATCAAAGGAATATAAGTAGTTGCTTGAATAAGAGGTTCATCCACCAAAACTGTAATCATAAGTCCATAGGATGGGTTAAAGCTGACACCAACCTTTTTAGAAAAGGTTTTAGAAATTGTTATCCCTAACATACCAAGAGTTGAAGTAAAGAGTCTCTAACCTCAGTAGTTACTTACACTCTCTATTTCTATTATCCTTCACCATTTAACTCATTAAAGCTCTTCAGGTAAGTCCATTAAATAAAGGTCTCTAATGCATAGTAATTTAATAGCTTCAATTAAATTTCTACTTC
This sequence comes from Machaerirhynchus nigripectus, assembly GCA_013397975.1. Taxonomy (NCBI): domain Eukaryota; kingdom Metazoa; phylum Chordata; class Aves; order Passeriformes; family Dicruridae; genus Machaerirhynchus; species Machaerirhynchus nigripectus. Next base: position 3,541 of record VZRQ01000708.1, read on the forward strand.
CAAAGCTGCCTTTCAGCATTTTAACAAGAAGAAGAGAAGAACCTTTATGTTTTGACTTTCATTTCACTTTAGTGAGAAAGTTGCACATAGCATCAAGGAGACTGTTTTACTTGTGGCTGTGCAGGAAACCACTCAGCATCCCTAACATATGAGTGAAGTCTTTTGTCCCTATTCTGTTAAAAGCTGGTGCTTCACTGCCAGCATTTTCAGGGATTACATCACCTGTGAACTCAAGCACTTAGGCAGAACATGCAGCAGGGGCAGCAACCAAGCTTATTTTGCATGCAGACTCCACTGCACTTAATGAAGATCTCTCATCTGTCAGAGCAGGCTTTGGGCATCGTTAACATGCAGAGAGGCACCCAGGGGTACTGCCCGACCCCAGGTCTCCACTCCCACACCACTGGATCACCGTGGTAAGGAGCAGCTTCTGTCCAAAGAACTCTTCAGAAGAGACAAAAGCAGGCGGGCGGAGAGCAGGAGTGACAGACCTGGGGCACCAGGCACAGCCAGAGCTGCAGCTGCTGCTTGCCCAGCTTCTGCTCCACACTGCCTGCAGGATGCCAGAGGCTGTGCATGGCCCAGCAGGAAAATCACTGCCCCAGCCAGCCCAGACTGCAGGGCTGATGAACAACAGATGCCAGGCAGCAGCAGAGGGAGAGGAGGAACTGGGTGGGATGCAGGGTTTTGGGCATCAGTGCAAAACAAGTATGCACTCCCAGCTGCCAGAGAGCCAGTTATAAAACACGCTTAAATTCTGGCTGCTGTAAAAGGAGCAGAATAGGCCAGATGGACCTTTTTGAGTCACCTGTAAGAGTCTTTCACTTAAGCAGCCAGCACACACCTGCAGGTACACTGCAAGCTCAGAACTGAGGAGAGCTCTCCTCTAGCAGAAACAACCACCAGCTACTCCAGTTGCTATCCTCATATTTTTCCTTCCTCTTCTTTTTAACTTCCTCTCCTTTCAAAACCTTTTTAGTATCAATGAGACATTTTGCAGTATGAAACCCCCACAGTAATGTCTTGGCTAATCCTGATGTCCACAACTGCTCGTTTTTGCTCTGTCATTCTGGAGAGGTGGCTTGAAAATAAAAAGAGTTTGCATTCAAATAATGCATGAGCTATTGCCCTGTAGCACTGACAGCTCAGCTTTGCTGCTGGCTGAGCTGGTAGTGACATTTATTTGCCATGTACAGACAAGTCTGTGGTCCCTAAAAAAGTGCAATGCACCTGCTTCCATCAGGAAAAGCACAAGAACATTCATAAAAGGGGATCACATCCTACATTCTCCATCAGTAGCTTCTTCCAGGAATCATTTAGGAGTTTTTCAGTTATACAGGAACCCTACAGTGCTTGGAACCCCATCCTGGACTGAACAGGGCCCTTGACAGATCTGCACCCTGATAACCTGACCAAAGTATAAAGGGACCAGTGGGCAACACTGTCTACTCCAGGAGCAGCCCATCAGCTCCCAACTTCATAGCTGCCCCAGCAGAGAAGAGCCTTGAGAAGCTAACAAGGTGGCCTCACAGAACTTCATGGTCACACTGTGTCCAAAAGCCAGACACAACAGCACTCATTGTAAAAAATTCAACAAAAAGAAAAGAGAAAAACACACACAGAGGAGCACAGTGAGCCAAGAGGAACAAGAAGCAGCATCTTGGCAGAGAACAAGGAATGACGAACAGTGAAGGCCTTGACAGCAACGATGAACAGTTTATGTTGGAGCAAGAGCCAGCCAACAAAAGGACAGTAAGAGAGGAATGTGGTCAAAGCAACTGGCTGAAAAAACTGCAATCTTGTTTGGGGCAGATGACTGCAGCAGTTCCAGACATGCCTTGCTCAGAGCAACTTAAAGCCTGCTCAGCTCATACTCTAAGTCTGCACATTACTCCTCATTCAAGCGTGGATGTTCGGATCCAAGGGAGCTCAAAGGTTCACAACATTCATTACCCCATGCTCAGTGGTACCAGATGTTAATAAAATTTAACAGGATCTCAGGCTCAGCAATCTTTCCTACCTGCACCTCCTGCTTTTTCAAATCAAGAGAGTTACTATTCTGCAAGTTCATTTTCCAAAGGAAGAGAAACTAAAGCATGGAGGGCAAAAAGATTTAACAGCCAGGTTTATCTGAACAATGTCACAGACTGAATTCTTACCATTATCAACTTTCTGCTTCTTTGCAGAGACTTTCTTCTTCCCTGACACATTTTCTTGCTTTATCTCCTGGTGGAGCAGTGCTGGTTCTTGCTTTTTGGCAGGAGACACAACAGAATCAGCCTTACTATCTTGATCATCTGCAACAGACAATTAAGACAACATGCTCTTCTGTATATCCTCAGCAATACTTTTCCATCAGCAAACCTGTAACAACCAAAGTCTCCACTCCCAGGAAAACAAACTCATATCTTTTAAACCAGAACACAAAGTTACCCACATATACATACATACACACACAGACTCTTACACACACACAGTTCCCGATCAGGTGAGACCCCAAAGCAACAGGAAGGTTTAGCAGAGTCAAGAGCCACAGCACCCAGTGATTTTTAAGACAGGAATCTCATGTGCAAGCAGAACACACGGCACTGCAACGAACAGTTTAACAACTCCAATCCAGATTTCACTGTGACAGAGCAGACAGCACATGTTACCCAGATTAGTTTCTTATTTAGAAGTGTACTTTTCCCCTCCATGAACCCACTTGGGCACTTTAAACGCACACCCCCAATAGCTACTGGGACTGTGAGAAGCAGAAAATAAATGTTTCCCATTAGGGAACTGTTCTTTTTAAAAGCAGTTTCTAGTGAGAAATTTTTTTATCATTTTGGACAGCTTGTGCTATATTAAGATTCTTGTCAGAGCTGACACGCACAGCACAGGGCTCTGGTGTCAGCTCCTGTAATCAAGGATAAGAGTTACTTGTGGCTGCCCTCAGAACTGTGCTTGCAGACCACATTTCAACTGTGCCACAGAGATTTTTGGAGAACACCCACAAGCAAGATTGGATACTTTCTCTGTTGGTAGTGGGTGGGTCTTTTTCTCCATTTTTTTTTCTTCAGAAAAATAAAAAAATCTACCACATCAAGCAGCAATGTCATTCTTTTTCCTCACTCCCTGTGTAAACCTGCAGTGCCTGCATCTCACAAGGGGATCTGCAAATATCTTGGGTTTCATTTATTTCTAGAACTGGGTATTTTTATTTTTTTTTCACTTCTATTCCTAGTCAGGACAACCACACTGAGACATGTCAGCTGCTGAGGATATGGTCAAGACAGTCAGAAGGGATTCTGACGAGTTTTTGGTCTGTTCTAGGTGGGATATTACAACAGCCAGACCAGTTTTAGCATCAGTTCCATTCAGTTACAGAGGTGTAGCTCGTGGGCAGCAATGAATCAACCACCAATCCATGAATCAGCCACCGAACACCTCTCTGTGCATTAAGCCTGCATTTTAAACAGTGATTTATTTTGCAGACTGCCATGAGGTTTCTCGAGATGCCCTCCCTTATCGGAGCCACCACTCTCAGGACTCCACTTTTGCACAGCCTGACTCAGGATGCACACGGCAAACATCTACTGACTCCTCTCAGGTGATCAAAATTTTGATTGAGAGCAAAGCAGCCAAACCACAGAGCAAAGCAGAGGAACGAGCTACTCTGTTTCACTTCATCTTTAGTAGAAGAAAGCAAGGACGGGAGGAGGAAAACCAGAGCACTGCTGCCAGATGAAAAACAGGGTGTGGGGAAAAAAGCAATAGCTCATAAAAAAGGAGGAGGTTAGAAGGGAGCTTTGCCCCGTAGAGATCAGGCAGAACAGTTGTGAGAGACACTCTGTGGCCTCGCAAAAAGCAGAACACAGTTTTGGCGTTCTGTGCAAAAAGCATATGCAACATCAGGTACCCATTCCATTTTTCTGCTTCTTCTGCCCAGGCTTCTTCTTAGCTGCTGTTGATTCAGATGGTGGAGTGGGCTGTTTTGTAACAGGGACTGGATCTACTTTCTTGCCTGAAGACTTGGATCCTTCCGAGTCCTTAGTTACGTGATCATCTTGGTTGGCCTTGTGCTTCTTCTCCTTCTTCTTCCGCTCCCTGACGCCGGCGGAGGCCTCGGCGCCGCCCGAGGGGACGGGGGTGACGTGCTCTTCGTCCGTGCTCAGGGCATCAGAGAGCTTAAAGTCCCGGGGGGCACTTTCCGAGTCAGACTCGTGGATGTTTCCGTTCTGAGCCTCTTTCTTCTTGTTCTTCTTCTTCTCGGTTTTCTTTTTGTCAGCCTTGGTAGGCGGGAACTTTAGGTCCCGTTTCTGTTTGGCGAGGACTTCATCGTATAAAGTCTCTTTCATGAAAAGCCAGAAGAAGAGGAAGATGACTGTAATAACCACAGAAGGAATGAGGATGATGAAGTAGGTAGACTCGTAAAACTCCATTGTGCTTTCTCTTAGCTATGATTTCTTAAAAAACCTATAGGAGAAAGAAAGAAAAGAGAAAAAAAAAGAAGAAAAATTAGGTTTTGAACAGCTTTTCCCTCGGTGTTATTTCCTCCACCAATTATAATAATAAAAGAAGATTTCTCATTGTTATAGAGTAGCCTCAAAGTAGCTTTAATAAAATTACCAAACTATAGCAGCCATGGAACAGCTTCTGGAATCATTTACCACTTGCTTCAAAGTTGTTGGCCTGGATAGGAATAAGTGCACTTTGCCAGACTGCTGATCTGGGGAGAGAATAATTCCCTTCCCTTGCTTTTCTTCATCTTCCTCACTCTTCCTTCCCACGTGACTTTATGAAAGTTAAAGCTTCTGATTTCAGAAATATATGAGACAGCACTTTCAGAGGCTGTGAAACAAGGACCAGTATATGCAGAACACCACTTTTTTTTTTTTTCAATAAATCAAACATAATGAATTAAGATTCTTATCTTGGCAAGCAGGAGTTAAATTTCACCTTCCTTTTGTTCCCAGATTTATGACAGCTTCAGAGCCCTGAATTTTAGTCAACCATAAAGAATCAGGTATTTTCAAAACTGCTTTTTGAAGTCTAAAACCCAGCTTCACACTCATGAAAATTCCTTACATTTATTGGGCAACAGGAAGATCTGCTACTTATTTTGAACATGTGATGGTATAAAACTTCCAGGGCACTTAGACAGACCAGATGATGCCAGGATAATTTGCTGAAAACAATATTTTTGTCCCAAACATTATATTTATTTTTTTTAAAAAAAAGCAGGAACCACAAAGTTAAAAAGCAGTCAAAAGGATGTTAAAAAACCTAACTTTGGGGTCAAAACAAGTCAGATTTTCCCATTTCACAACTGATTGCTATGAAAAGACCCAGATTTTTGCAGGAAGAATCCAAATCTTCTCCAGACTGTTTGTTCCAAGAAGAGGGGGGGGGGAACAAAAAACAAAACCCCACCAAATATTGGGGGAAAAAAAAAATCCAGACATAATCCAAACTAATTAGGCAAGTGCAATTCCCAATCCACCAACTCAGTTTAAAATTGATCATGAGAAGCACATGCTACATTTTCCTCCACACAAGAAAAAATGACTCTTCAACTCGAGTGTCCCTTGGGACAGCCATTCTCTTGGGAATGAAAGGCAAGGGATTTAACCCAGATTGCTCAGAATATTTCCACTGCTGCTTGAAAAATGAAAACAGATGTGCCTACCAAGGGCACAGGGAATAAAGTCCATGAAGAAGCTGCATGCTGCAGGGAGAGGACAGGCTCTCCTTGCCCCTGGGCAGAAGATTTACTTATTTAAAGTTGTTTTACCTCAGTTCCTGACTGTTTTGGAAGCTGCTATCACAAGCTGGCTTGTGCCATCCTGCCACACTGGAGAGAGCTCGGTGTGGAGTCTGGCTCTGGCTCAAGAGAGAATAGTTGTTATATAGAATAATTTCTGTGCAGAGAGGAGTTACTGTGATAATATATTTGTACAGTGCATTGAGCAGCACAGAAAGCAAGGATTGGGAACTCTAATTTGGCTATTAAGTTATCCAAATAAAAGACTAGCATTTCAATACACTAATTATTCATCAGTTGTCTTAACATTAAGTCTCCTCCCAGTTTGTAATTATTTTCTGCGTGCACACAGCTCACTGAAAATTACAAGGTCTAAAATTACATCCAGCACAGAAAGTTTTGGAAGGGCCGAGAGGGATGGGAAGAAAAGCTTGTCTTTTGGGGAGAAAAGCACAGGTGCTCAAAACTAAGCTGGAGCTTTCAAAATGATTAATTACAGCTACTTGATAAACCCAGCTCCCTGCACTAAGTGATCTAATATTAGTCATCTCTTGAAGGAAGCAGGTCTTGAAAATTTGTCTCAGCCAAAGTCAATATTGAATGCTTACGGGGGAAAAGCTAATCCCCAAAGTAAATATGTAATTAGGCAGATTTTTCACAAGTGTAATTAAGTTGATCATTACAATACATTACTGCAACAGCTACAACACCCAAGCACCAGGAGCCCAGCACAGCCCAGCTCTGCCCTGCTGATGACACCAGCACACAGCCAGCCATGAACTCATGGGCTGGACAGTCACACCCTGGCAGTCCCTACGCACTTGCCAGCAGCTGACACCAGATGCTCAGGTCAAACCACAGGCTCAGGGTAACTCGTGCTGGTAAAGAGGTTCAAGGCTCGAGGGTCAGGAGGGCACGATGGCCATCGGGGCAGGACATGCTCGCACAAAGTGATTGTTGCTCCGAGACCAGAGTGGAGAGATACATTTAAAAGCTTCAGCTGCTTCCAGGGGAGCCATAAATACAGAATGACAACAGCTAGTCCGGGTGGGGAACGTGTGCTGGACTAGCTGAGGTCTGATCTCAGAGCTGGACAAGCAGCGCGAGCTCTGCCGAGCCTCCGTCCCCCGCCCTGCTCCCCTCTCCCTGCACTTCACCAAAAACGGGATCATCTCCCAGATCTGGGGCATGACACTGCAGTGATGAGGTCCAGAGCCTCTCCAGGCTCCATTCCTGCTCCTGTCCCCTGCTCCTGCTCATCGGGGCAAAGCCAAGCACAAGCCACGTGGACCCCTCCACCCCAAACACTGATCAGAGGCAGGCAGATCTGATCTCTGAGCTCCATACACAAATCCAGTTTTTCACATGCAGGCAGGGTTCAAAAAAAATTAAACCCAAATAGAAGTCTCAGGGTGTAACTAGAATTGATGAAGCACACAGGAACGGCAAGCAAAAGCTCTGCTCTGATGGCCATACACTAATTTCTCATCTCAGCCCAGCAAGGGTATTTAAAACTCACTCTAGGAGGATCCCACTGCTGCTGGCTCTATGCAGAATGACAAAACAACATCCATCACACCACCCCCTGTCAAAATGTCTTTACAAAGTGGCACCCTTGCCATGGGGTAAATTGGCAGTGTTTTGGCTCACACACAGTTTCCAGTTGTCCTCTGACAATCTAGAATTACTAAACCAGTTCCATCATTCCCATTTATATTGCTGTATTACACTGACAAGCCATCTAGGAAAAAAACAGAACCAATCTATAGGGGGGAAAAAGAATTCTATGCCATGCAGAAAGAAACAGGATGAAGAAACTCGTTCCGTTAAAGCAGAAAAATGCAAATGTTACATTGACACACCTTCACCTACCAGCTGAACTGCTCCATTTAGTTTTATCAGCCCAGTTAGAAGACACTCTCACAAAAAAAAAAAAAGCATTTCTCCCCCCGGAGTGCTGCAATGGGACTTTCATCACTTGCAGCTCCCTCAGAGAACTCTCCAGGGTGGCTGCACCAGCTCCCCACCCACCCAAACCCACAATCCAAGGCAAGGCACTCCCAGTAGCAATCACACTGCACTCCCCCTCCCTACAGCCTACGAGAGGCACAGTGACTTTAGCAACACTTAAATTTCAAGGTATTTGGTTAAATACTCACCTTTCACTCGTATTTGATATTCAACCTGCTCTTGATCACGTTTAAGAGTCCAGCACCCGTGCCAGGCTCCCCCCTTTGCAGACATGCTCCCGTCTCACCCGTAAATTCCAGACCTCACAACATCCCTTTAGTCATTCTGAAAAAGGGGAACAAGCTGCATCTGTCCCAGGCCGTGCACAGACCCAGTTACTGTTCCCATCCCGCCTTTAACAAAATAATTGCACTTTTGTTCCCTAAACAGAGCCCGTGCCACAGAAAAATAACTATTTCTGAACTCCAGTGCGCTATTCCTGCTTGCACCTGACTTCCCCTGCCAGTTCATGCTGCCCTGGATTTTCTAACCCACCCTCTGCCTTTTTCAATTTAAATCTCAAGTTTCACCCTGTGCAGATACCACATTTCACAGGATATCAGTTCAGTTCAGGTCCAGGGGATTAACTTACTTGAGAAGATAGAAATAAATTATAGCTCCATCTGGCTAATGAGTCACTTATAGCTTAGCCCCAGCACATGAGAAGTACAGCTTCTATAAATGCTTGGGTCCCAAAATGCACATAATCTTCAGGGATTTGTGCCTCTTTGAAAAACTAACATTAAAGGGGGGAAATACAGGTACTAAGGTGCCTTTTTTTAAAATAGTAAGCAGTTTAAGAGGTACCACGTATGATTTAGCCAAGGCAAGAGCTCCTTTAATTGGGATATTTTCCTGGGATTTTCTCAAGCTGGCAAACAGACTCACATCCAACAGTCACTAGGAACTCAGCAAGCAGTCTCAGAGCAGTATCTGGAGTCAATAAATTCCTCAGACAGATAACATTATTTTTGTTCTCCCTAATCTGCACAGAGTTTGGAACACGCTCCGTATCAGCCAGCTGCAAAGAGGATCCTCTTGAAAACAGCTTCACTCCCAAGCTCATCCTCCCCCAGAGCTTTTCAGGAGAGGATGCCCAGCAGCTTGGGTAACCAAACCCAGATCAGCCACAGGCAAAGAGCAAAATTAAATAAGAAGTTCAGCCACTTCATGCCTATTCCACATTCACACAGCAGGAGCAACCAGCTCTCTGTGATTTGTTCATGAGTATTACCTGACTAAAGCACAGATGGGCTCAAGCTCTAAGAAGGGGGGCTGCCAGAAAAAACTTAGGGTAGTTCATTCAGTATCAGTGTTGGCATAGGATATGGGAAAACTGCAGAATTACAGCTTAGGTTGGTTTAGTTTGGGGTTTTTTAAGCAGCACTGTGTGTTACTGAAAAACCAAGATGGGTTTTTCATGCCCCAAGACAAGACACAAAAGACAGCAGAGCTGCGGTGATGTGACACAAAGGAGCTGTCAGAGCAGGCAGGATTTTAGCCCATCAAACTTCCTTGAGTTCATTAACACCTGGCTAACTTCTGCAGGTGAGCCACACTGGGAAGGGAAGAGCCCCTGCTGGCCTCAGCCTTCCCAAAAACACCCAGTCCAGAGGACACCAGCAAGGAGCTGACTGCACCTGAGCAGCTTTTCACACAGGAGGATAAGGTATTGCACATAAACCTCACCTGACACCTACGTAAGGAAAAGGCACAGCTTCCAGCAAGATCACACACAATCTTCTCACGGGTCACTTTTGAAGTCATGCACAGTTTAAAGTCATGCACGAGGCACTCACCACACAGAAGAGAAGCTGAAGGTCTAAACGGACCTTTGAGTTTTGATCTCAATGACAGTATCAGAGAATTAAGCAATAGTCATAGAAAATCCTGAGCTGGAAGGGACACACAGGGATCAGTGCTCAGCTCCAGGCCCTGCACAGACACCCCAGCAAGCCCACCCTGTGCATCCCTGAGAGCATTGTCCAAACACTCCTGGAGCTCTGGCAGCCTTGGGACCATGCCCATTCCCTGGGGAGCCTGGGCAGTGCCTGACCACCCTCTGGGAGAAGATACCCTGATATCCAACCTGAGCCTCCCCTGACACAACTTCAGCCATTCCCTCAGGTCCTGTTGCTGGTCATCAGGGAGAAGAGATCAGCATCTGCCCCTCCACTTCCCCTTCTGAGGAAGCTGCAGACCAGGATGAAGCCTGTCCTCAGTCTCCTCCTGTCCAGGCTGAACAAGCCAAGTGACCTCAGCCACTCCTCTCAAGGCTTCCCCTCTAGACCCTTGACCACTTCCATGGCCCTTCTTTGGAAACTACATATTTGTATTCTTTTTAAATTCTAGTTTTATTTCTGCATTTCCATGCTCTGTTTACACCAACCCTCCCAAACCCAAGATGGCGGGGGGGGGGGAGCATAATAAATAGCATTTCAAGCTCTGAGTTTTTTTCATTTCCATACTTGCCCTGACAGCATGATTTGTGCAGCCACAGGAGAAAGCTGCAGACACTCAAAAACACCAACTGAACCATTCAGGTACTAAGACTACTCTTCCCAGGAAGGAGACCTGTTCAAGGGAAGCTCAACAGTGCTTGACACCCCCTCCAAGGTGCTGACAGCAAGAGCAGAAAAAACTTGTCAATAAATCTTGCTCTCCACTTTATTTCACTGATACAATTAAGCCATTTGCAGAGCACAGGCTCGGTGCTTCAAATACCCTCTAGGTAAATATTTTCCATTCCAAACATGCCGCTGTTTGTACCATCTGTTGGGCTCTGTCTGCTCTCAGTCGCTTGATGTTAGTTAACACAGACAAGCTCTTTATTAAATTCCAGAAAGAGTAGCTTTGCTTCAACAAAAGCCTTTACTTTCAGAGGGTTTTTTTAATACAGCTTCAGAGCCAAGACCTGACCAAATGCAGCAGCAGCGCCGAGAGGAAGCCGGGAGCGCAATACGGCTGCACAACCTTGCCACCAGTACCCAGCAGATGTCCTTGATCTCGTCCCGGTGCCGGCAGCGGGGAGCACCCAGGTACCTCCCGCAAGAGGTTTCCAACACAGCCCGGCTGTTTGGGCAAGTTCCTACAAGATAAGGCAGGGCAGGGATTCAGCAGGCAGCAGCTGACGCCCTGAAACCACCTGGGCTGCAGGATAAAGCCCAGAACTGGAATTAGCATCAGCGAAAGTGGAGCGAGCAAGCTCGCGTTTAGCCAGGGATAAACGCGCGCGCACCCGCCGCTGGCACAGAGCGACGACAACCACGCTCCGCGTTCCTGCCTGCCAGCTCACCCAAATAGCCCCAAACTGCACTGACCCTGGCACAGCAGCACCCCACGGGGCTCACCAAAGCATGGGCACAAATACACCCATACCAGGAATAGTGACTGTCTCCTGTGCTGGGCGTTGCTGCGGCACCTCCAGTCCCAGGGGCAGTTTTGGGCCCTTCGTAACAAGAATGATGCTGAGGGGCTGGAGCATGTCCAGAGAAGGGAACAGAGCTGGGGAAGGGTCTGGAGCACCAGGTTCAGCTGAGGGGGTTCAGCCTGGAGAAAAGGAGGCTCAGGGGGGAACTTCTCACTCTCCACAGCAGGAGGGGGCAGCCAGGTGGGATTCAAGCTCTTCTGCCAGGGAACAAGGGACAGGACAAGAGGAAACAGCCTCAAATTGCACCAGAGGAGGTTTAGTTTGGATATTAGGGAAAATTTCTTCCTTGAAAGGGTGGTCAGGCATTGGCACAGCTGCCCAGGGCAGTGGTGGAGTCCCCATCCCTGGAGGGATTTAAAAGCCGTGTGGATGTGGCACTTGGGGTCATGGGACAGTGGTGGCCTTGGCAGTGCTGAGGGAATGGTTAGACTTGATCTTACAGGGCTCTTCCAACCTAAATGACTCTACATTGTTCAGCACAGGGAAGTCTTAGGAAACCAAAGCATTTCTTGCAGTATTAGTGAGGGGTTGTTATTTGGGATAAAAGCCAGCATGCGTCAGGACCAGCAAAAGATGTCCTTGGCTCCACCAGACTCCAGAAACTGCAACTTTCCCCTTTAAATCACTAGCAGCTAACACACACACCTATTATCTCCAAAGTCAGAAGATAACAAATTATCTTTTCACTACCTTTTTCCAAAGTGCCCGAAAAGAATCAAAGGTTTCTTTCTTCCCGCAGGAATTACTCAGCAAGTCTGCATCTTCCCATCGCTGCTTCCAAGGAGTCCCTGAGGCTTCCCCAGCTCCTTCCTTCGTGCATTCGTGTACAGACATGCTCTGCCCACACCACCATGAACTATTTGAGAGGCATTTAAACACCCAAGCAGCCAGCTCAGGCTTTTGGGTAAGCATTTCCCCTTTCCCTGCCCGCCACGCAGGCAGGGACCAGATCAGACATTTGCTCTTCAATCACCACCCGCTTCCGTGCACAGGGAACTGGGAAGTGATACTGCTCAAAATAGGAAGGCATAAAACAAACCACAGATTTTTCTCAAAATACTACTACAAATAAGAGCCAAATCTAGCAGACTTATGGCCAAAGCTGAGTTTAGGTTCCCAGTCTGAGCAGCAATTCCATATGTCATGTAGTTTTTGAGCATCTCCTGCAACGTGAACCCACCCAAAAGCACAAGCCAGGTACAGATTCGAGCCAGGACTCTTGGGTCAGACAGGCAAAAGCATTAAACACACACAACCACACCTGAAATATGCTTCTGCCCAGCACCTGGATGGGAGGGAGGGACCAGGCCACACCTGTTTTTATTCCAATTAGCTGTCTGGGAAGTTCACAGGGGTTTGTACAATCCAGGTTGCTGTGACACTCCATACCAGCTCAGCTTTACCACACACAAAAGCCATTTACACAGGTTTCAAGCCGCTGTGCACCTCAACAAAGGCCTTAAGACAGCTGTTGTGGTCTGGTGTATGAACAGACATTCATGGGATAATCCTCACCTCAGACCCATAGAAAGCCTCAGGAGCAGCTACCAGTCCCTAAAAAGCCAGGGGCAGTAAAATACAGGTCTGAGCCCAGCTGGGTTTCCTCACTCTAACACAGCTTAATCCCTGTCTGATGCAGGAATAAGTTGCATCAGTGTAAGTATCTTCATTCTGCACCTACCCCTGCCATGCTCTATTACTTTAACTCAATTAAAACAAGGTCTGCAGCACCCATGGGAATGATGCAGTTGACCATCCTCTGGTCACAAATGAGGCAGAGCCCCAAATTCCAAGTAAAACAAAAAAAAAAAAATTAAGGTCGTCTCCTGAGAAATTTAGGGCTGCTACACCCCTTTCATCTCCTTACATCCAATTCCAAGCATGGAAGGAAATTCTTCCCTGTGAGGGTGGTGAGGCCCTGGCACAGGGTGGCCAGAGACCCTGTGGCTGCCCCATCCCTGGCAGTGTCCCAGGCCAGGTTGGACGGCACTTGGAGCAACCTTGGATAGTGGAAGGTGTCCCTGCCCATGGCAAGGACATGGAAATGAAATGGTCTTTAAGGTCCCTTCCAAACCCAAAACATTCCATGATTCTCTAAGAGAGGAAAGCAGGTATGAGCAGTAGCTTCTCAGTACTCAAATTCCTCTCATACCTTCACAGCAATCTGCAAAGAGAAAACAGCTGGAATGAAACATTTTCCCTTTCCCAGTGTATATAGCAAATACAACTATATAAATATGCATTCCTGTATTATGAATTCTTGTTTATATTTTTAAAAATAAATGTAAAATAAGAGGAGACAGAAACAAAAGAAGCAAAAGGCCTTTGGTCTAGTTTTTTTCTTTTTCTTTTTTTTGCCTTTGCAGATTCTCTGAAAGCATGAATGGCATCCGAGTACTGGGAGGCTAACGCTCATTCAAAAAAAAACCAACCCAGGTTTTTACATAAAAGAGCTGCAAAGAGTCAAGGAGAAGACCCAAGTGTATTACCCGCCCGTGCATCCCAGGAGAGGTAAAATCCCCTCTCTGCAAGCCCTGCACAGCCCCAGCACCGCAGTTTTCCCTCAGGCTGCGTGGCAGCAGCAGCCCCGCCGCCCAAGCCTCACCTCCCCGGGCAGGCACCAGCTGTCCTCCGTCTGAATCCAGGGCAGAGCAGACGCCCTCGGCGCCAGAGCGACAGGAAAACCACGACAGATTGCTAAAGAGGATGGCATGTTGTTTATGGGTTGGGTTTCTAAAGTTTGGACATAACTGAGAAGAGATCAGTCTTAATTTATTGCTCGATTCTCCAGATTTCTACTCAACTTTGCCCTTAACTATACTGGCAGCTTTTTAGCTTACTCACTTGAATTCCTCCACACACACAAGAAAGTTTTAAACGTACCACTTGTTCTGCAGCTCTCCAGACCGCCAGGTGCTAAAGCTTTTCTCCCAAATTTCTCATTAAGGCAACCACAGCAACAGAGAAGCAAAAAAATATCCAGCCTTGAAGGGTGAGCAAGTCACTCAGAGCGACTTTACAGGTCCCTGTAAGTTGGATTTATTAACCTTTGTACCCCCACACCCCGAGGGTGCAGAGGCTGCCAGAACTACCCCAAACCGAGCCATGCACAGCCCAGCAGTGTCACACTGCTGCTTTCACCAAGTTTCCACCCACACTGAACGAGGTCTCACAGGAGCTCAGGGAAGGAGGAATGTGTGCACGGAGGTGATGGCACAGGAGGAAGACAAGAAACCTCAAAACAAATGGATTTGGAAAATTTCCTATAGCAATGTATCACCAAAGGTTTTCCTGCAAGAATATATTAAATTCGTGGTAAGAATATTAATCTTGTTCATATTAGAATTTCTTTCCACTACAAAAATAAATCAGGCAAAGATATTCTTAGTCTGAACACCATAAAAGTGACTTTATCCAGACTTATTTTTGAATGTATATTTAAGGGATGAGAACAGAATTCTTCTGCCAACAAAGACAGGTATTAACCTAAGAGAATCTATTTAGTTTCAGACTTCTTAACCAGACAAGATTTTACTCGAGTGTGCACACGCTGTCCTTTACCCTGTTGTGAAAGGAACAAAAGAAGAGGAAATGACTAATCAAAGCAGCAGCACATTAATGTATTTTGGTTTGTGGAAAGGGAAAATTGTAGCTGGTATTTTTAACATTCCCAACAGGAGAATGCAGGGCCGTGTATACACCAGCCGCCACGGAGGCCGGGCAGCTCTCAGGAGGGGAAAATAAAAAAAAAAAAGAGAAAAAAAAAGTCAAGTTGTGTCCTGAAGAGGAGTTCTGTATTTTCCATTTCCCAGCATGAGCTCTGCTGGAAGGAGAGCCTGGAAAGGAGGCACGGCTGGGGCCAGCAGCAATGCCTGAGTGATAACAGGTGCACTTTGCCTGAACTGTAGGGAAAACCCAGCCTGGAGAGGTGCTCTGGAGGGAAAAGGTGAGAGTTTCTTGGAGCACTGCCACCAGCAAACACTCCTGTAAATCCCACTGCCACCCTGCTCTGCTGGGTGCCCTCATCCACAAGCTGATAAGAGATAGGGAAATAAAAGTGTCTCTGTGCCCCAGGTGGCATCCAGCAAGTCACAGCTCACCCACGTGCCATCCATCCCACACCATCCCAAGCTTAATTCCCCCTCAAAGCTTGTCCATTTGCACGAGCAAAACACAGCACCTCCACATCTTTCCTTGCAGTTCCTTTGTCACTGAACCCACATGAGCCAAGCCACTGATGTCCCTGTTCAACTGGATTTAACAACTGGTTTTTAATCCCACGCTCCCCCCCAGGGGGAAGTTCTTTGGGGCAGCCACGGTAACAGGCTCGCTCAGAGCAACAGGGCCCGACTACTGTGATAAACCCAAAGTTAGAGCTTCCAAACCCCTTCCTAAAAGGAATCAAAACCAATCAATCCAGCAACAGCCCTGCACGGACATTTGTGCAGTGGGATGGCACAGCACAAAGACTTTGCTCGCTCAGGAAGAGGAGCTGGATTGCTGCCTGTCTGTCCAGCTCCAATTGTTCCCACACTTCATAATTAAGGGCTACAATTCACCCTTTTTCCAATGCCAAACCCCAAAAGGCTCGTAACAAAACCATTCTAAATACTGAATGGGAAGCTACTGCTGAACCGACCGTAATTGTTCCAATTCCCTCCCCTTGCTGCAACACTGCTGGACGCAAGGAGACACAGAGAAACTAATATTTAATGTTCTTGCACGGGGATTTGTGCTCGGCCACCCCCTAACACAGCCAGAAGCCTGAAGCTTAAGCAGGTCTTTACCCTGGTATCGCAAAATGACAACCCTGGTCATTCCAGCAACAAGATTTTCCCATTATTTCTGTTCAGTGTGCTGTTCCACACAGCTATACAAAGAGGTTGGACCACTGACAAGAAAAAAAGCTTCGTTAACCTCTCAGTGACTCGACAATCCTATTGTTGAGCAGCAATGGACAAAAGGAGAAGCCAGCAGCAGACGGATGCTCTCATCTATCCGAATTCCTAGAGGAAAATGAAATTGATCTGTGCTGGGAACAGGCTGCAAGGCAGAGGGGAGTTGTTAGCTCAGAGGGAAATCAAAACTTCAGTGATTGTGAATCATATCAGATCTAGATGCTTTCATGTGGTTTCTTCTAACTACCTGGAGTCTCAAGATATTATTTATTGCACACATTATGTCTAAGCAGCTGAGTGATTTCAGTTGTCTCTAAAGAGAAAACGTGCGATTGCTGTATCAAAATTACTGTCAATGTGGCACAGATGTAGCTAAATGAGAGTATCAAAAGCCGGCAAGTGAAACAAGATTGCTGTACCTCATCATCAGGCTGAGTCTTGATAATTCTTCAGCTGCAAAGGGAGAGAAATCAAGGGGGAAGATCTTTCTCCTTTGTCACCACATGCAGTACATAAAAGAATGGGGGGAAAAAGCACCCATCAGTTAAACAACCAAAGTTCACAGAGTGACAATAAATTTTCAAATATGCCAAGAGTTTAAAACTCAGAGGTAAGCAGTTAGTGTCTCAACCACGAGATTTTAAAAGGGCAGCTTCAGTTTAGGCTGGATAACAGGGGGAACAGAGACTCAACACAGAGAAGTCGAAGTCCCTGTAAGTTGACAGAGGCATCAAAAATGAAATTATCACCAATATGCACAGCACAACTACCAAACTAGAATTTAGGGAGTACTACGAGGCTGGAATTGCCTCCTCTTCAGCCCACGCAGCCGGGTAAGCACTGCATCAGCAGGTCTATTTTTGCTTTTCATACTCTACACCACAGTCGTGGGTCAGAAAGACACAAAAACACTGGAAAATCCCAACAGCCAGGCTTGAGCAGGCATTACTTGCCACCCTCCCTTCCCCTGTGCACCAACAGCTCTGCTGCCCTGAACTGCACCCAAGGAACAGGACCCTGCCCGGCAGTTCAGGCTTCCTCCGCTCCCACCTTGCAGGGAGGGGCTGAAGCCGGAGGACAATGCTGGCACGGGAACAAATGGGCAGCAATGGGCCTTGGCTGCATTTTGGCTGCAAGTCGGGAAAATGCTCTCAAACCTCAGTCCAGCGAGGTGCTCAGGGCTGTAATGGTCAGTCTGCAGCCTCTGTACGGAGCAGGGGCACTGTATTTTATTTCACTCTTTTGCTGGTAGCAATCAATGGGTTTTAATCCATAGTCACGTTAGGAACGACATCGCCAAAGAGGGTTGGATTTTATTTCAACTGTGCATTGAATTTCAAATAATTTGCCAGATTAAAGCATTGTTCAGACTCTATTTACAAACCCCCTGAACGCAGGGAATGTTTAGAGGTACACTCAGGACTGAGTTTGGGCCACAGAAGGTTCTGCTGGTGATGGGCTTCCTACAACACTGATATTTTGACTTTCTGCTCCAAGCAGAAATTTGCACCAGCTGAAGGCTGAACAAACTTCCATCATGAAAACTTCCACAGTAGATATGAGTTAATTTGACTGCTCCATAGCAAAGCTGTCTTTCAGCATTCATCCTAAAGCATGTTATCCTGCAGGCATAAAGACAGCACTTCTCTATCCAAGCCAAACCCCTCATGCTGTAGGACATGGTGCTTTTAATACTCTTAGAAATAAAGTTTCAAAATGGTTTAGGAACAAAAGGCTTTAGAAGCAATCCCTGCACCATACAAGTTGCACCAGTGCATTTCAAAGCATAAACTGCATCATGAGCTGGAACTTCTAACTCTATTTAAAAGTACAACGGGAAGTTTTAGGAATTGCTGCTGAACTGTGGTCATTTCCCTGCTGAGGCAGGTGAAGTGTTGAGGTCTTTCTCTGCTCTCCTTTGAGACACTGCACGTATCTAATTTATCAAGGGCAGCGCTTAGAGCTCACCTCACCATCCATCCGAAACACCTCCCGCACTACAACAAGAATTTCACTGGCTACACCTCCGCTGAGATGCCATCCTTTCAGCTTCCACACCAAGGAGATGTGCTCCTGAACAGCAGCACCACACATTCCTCCCCACAAGGCTTCTTTTCACCTTGTTAACCTCTCTGTGCTTCATTGACCAGTTTGCTGAAGGCACTCACAGCTGAAGAAATGATACGCAGCTGGTGTCACCTCGTGGTGACATCTCCCAGATCCTTTAGGCTCTGTTAGGCAGCTTAAGAAGGTCACATGTCCTCAGGAATCAGTGCAGTGTTTCAGCAGACCCCAAGGCAATATTTGGATCTTAAAACCCCCAGAGTAGGGGACCAGACTCCCCTCCAGCAGCAGGGTAAAGGCTCCAGCTCCTCCACACACTTGTTTAACGCTTGAATCACACCTGAGCCACATGGTGAAGGAGCTTTCTCTTACCACCTTCCTCATGCAGCTATTGACGCCTCAGGTGAGTGATGCTGAGGGTTGCTAACGTTTCTCCGAGCAGCAGCAGCCCAGGGGATGCTGCAACACTCCTTACTGGTCCCAGTTCCACAATCCAGTTCACTGCATAACCCCACATACAGTGCAATTTTGAGAGCTGGGCAACGCCACACAAAGAACCCCGCAAAAGACGTGTTCAAAGCACATCTCTAAAGGTTTCCTGGCTCTTTCCATTTGTGACCATAAGGACCAAGACTGCAGGAGTTTCCTAAAGGAACTGGAAACAGCGAAATGCATATTTGAAGAGTTCTGAGTTGAAGTCAAGAACCCAGCATCCCTGAGTTCTGCCCCCAGAACGGCCTCCTAACACAAGCACACACACCCGCCCCAACGCGCTCAGCACTGATCTGAACTCAAGAACATGCCAGGTTGTTAAAAAGGCCTAAAAATGCTCAGCAACAGAAATGCAGAGTAATTGAGGTCATTTCTCTCACGCTTCTCTGGGTTCTCACTCCCTTTGCTTTGCTGTCCCACAATCTGCTCCTCCTTTGGCGTGCAAAAATTGAACAAACACTTCACTGCAGCCACATAAATCTAAACTGATTTGCCTCCAACTTAAGTTACATCTCAAACTATTACTCCAGTAGCCCATAATGCCAAGCAGGGATTAAAAAAATCTACTTAGAAATAGGTACACCAGACCTGAAGCCAAAAAAATTCTTCTTCTGGCACACAAACAGCATAGAAAAAGAGGTAGAAACTTGGAGGGTGGAGGGCTGAAAAAGGCAGGATTGTAATGGAAACATCTGATCAAGAATTCTCACAAGCCTTTAAAACTTCTGAAACCCAACCCCTTCGCCAGCACTTCTCACATGCCTCAGACTGCAGACCATGTTATGCAAGTTCTAATTGTGCCTCCAGAACCCTCCCTCCCACCCACGGGCTCTGCACCTCAGCAAATCCCTGTGTGGAAGTACACTAAGGCAGAGAAGAACCCTCCCACACCTGGCCTGGGGTGCTGCCACCTGTGCAGAGAAAGCCTGGCCTTGCTGGGCATCTTGAACCAGGCCATAACCCCTTAAAAGCTGCTAAAAACCCCTCTGGTTTTACGTACACACACCAAGCTATAAAGGTTCACTAAATTTAGCACGAAACTCAATCCTAGCAGCAGTGTAGCACAGGCTGAGGATATGGAAGTGACCTTAGGTGAAGGTAACAAGGAAAAACTGTCAGTACTCCCACTGAGCTGCCGTGGGAAAGCCCAGAGAACCCAACAGAATCCCAACAAAACCTCCATAAATCCTCCGGGCAGCCTGGTGGTTTCCAAGGCTTTGAGATGCCACCTCCGCCTCTCTTCTGGACAATGCTGCTCATTGTCCACGCTAGGACAGGGTTGGGAGGAACCTTCTCAGCACACTTCAGGGCAAACAATTCTCCATGAGCTTGGAGAAGTGAAGGTTCATGGACCTCCACCACCACTGCTGTAAACACAAAACCAGGCAGCATGAAGAGAAAAAGCAGCACGGTCCTTTGTCCTTGGATCACAGCTGGAGCCACACGTGCTGCCAACAGGTGTTGAACCAAGCAAAGGTCAGTAGGTGTGACAGGAGATACAGCATTGACCTGTAAACTCCATTTTCTGCCAGTTCCCAGCACCAAACCCTTGATAACTGCAGACACTGCCTGCTCCAAGGACAGGACACACAGAGTCTCCCTGGAGAACAGCAAGTTAACGGAGGCAAAAGAGTTTCCACCTAGTCCTGGGGGAAAGGGCCCTTCCTGGCACAGCACCCTCAACTCCCATCACTTCCCAGATCTGCAAATGCCCTGTGAGAGATCCAGTGGGTATGAGCTGCTGTAGCCATGGTGATGCTCTCAGGTACACCTGGAGCTGAAGCAGAGAGGAGCAGCAGAGATGCTGCAGCTGCTTTCACGTACCTGTTTTCAGGTCCTCACACAGCATTAAAGCCAATGCCCAAGTGAAAGCCAAGCTGGGATGTCCACGTGCAACATTAAGTGATGATTTAGTGGGCAAAGCAGCGCTAAACACCACGACAGCCTTTCAAACCAGTTTGGGAGGCAAGAAGCAACTTCGCTCTCTGGGGCCAGGCTTGCCCTCCCACCCACAACACAGAGGAGACCCTAACAGGAAGGGACACATGGGAACAGCCCTGGTTGCTGCAGGAAAGCAGTTCCACGTCGTATCACAGAATGGTTTGGGTTGGAAGAGACCTTAAAGATCATTGCATTCCAACCCCCTGCCGTGGCAGGGACACCTTCCACTATCCCAGGTTGCTCCAAGCTCCATCCAACCTGGCCTTGAACACTCACAAGGATTGGGCAGCCACAGCTTTTCTGGGTAAGCTGTGCCAGGGCTCACCACCCTCACAGGGAAGAACTCCCTCCTAATATCTAATCTAAATCTCTCCTCTCTTTGTCTAAATCCATTCCCCCTTGTCCTGTCACTATCTGACAATGCAGCTCACCCACCAGCTGACTGCCAAGGGTTCAGGTCACACATGGGACCAAGAAAAAGGCACTACCAGCTGCTCTGCTGGTGACCTGCTGGCATCTTCACCTGTAGGTGCTTGGCCTCTGCTCTCCCTTCTGTAAAATGGGCAGCTAAGTGCCATGCCAGAGACTGGCAGCAGCACAGGGCAAGTGCTGGTGGAGAAACACCCATGTGAGCCAAATGCAAGAGATCAGCTTAAACACTCCTGCCACCCAGCACTTCCCACCCAAGGCCTGGGAACCATTCACTTCCTCCAATAAACTGGACTTTTTAATCTGCTGTCTTCAAGTGTAGACTTTCCAATTTAAGCCCCACAGCAAATAGGCTGGGAAAGAAAACTAGTCATGGCTAGTGGTCAGATCTAACCAGTAACAATAAAATTAGGAGCTGACTGATATTATAGGCTCTCTTATGAGTCAGTCACAATCCAGCCCAATCCTGGCGAGCTCCCTGAAGCGCTGCACCTTGTGCAATAGCTTAGTCATCATCTTCCTTGACAGCTACGCACTTACAAACAGATTATGAGTCCACTCACATTTTCCCATGAAAATTTTCCCCTCTGCCCTACTACAAGCAGGACAGAGCAGAGTGGTGCCAGCCTAGGAGTGGGCAGCTTGTCCCTTGCAGGGGAGGAGATAAAGCTTTTATCTCCCAGACTCAACAACTTCCTTCCTGTGTGATAGCAGGCGGACAAAAGACACCTTTTCACACCACAGGCAGGAACCAGATGTATTAAAATTTGTCACAACCCTGAAATAAAATACTCTGCTTACCGTTTTCAGTCCATACCGGAGAGTGTAAAACAGAATTAAGCCAGCATTTCTTCTACAAGGAACTTGCAGGGTGGGATTTGGAAGCAAAAGAATAAGGAGCCCAAAATAACTCGGGTTGAGTTTATATTGCTCTGGCAGCTAAGCAGAAGTTGATAACACTGGACTGAGGTATTTCCCCTCAGCAGGATGAGAGCTGGATTGTTTTTGGAAGCACCATGAATCAGGGGCATAAATATACCAGGCTCTAAGAGCCTTTGACACCCGCGTAATTCTGAACTCCAGCTTGATTTTCCCTGGGTCATTCAACACATGCTCAGCGAGCGGGACACCAGACAGGCAGGCTGAGAAGGTCAGCTATTCAATTAATAGGTGTGATCCCAAAACCAGGACTCGTGTTTTGCTGGATAACATCACCACACCTCTTCCGAGAGAAAAAGAGCCTTCCCTAATGCTCCATCAGTCATTCGGCTACAACTTGAAGGAAAACAGGAGTTTTGCTCTATTTCCTCAACTTCACAGCATAAAAGGGCTTAAAGATGCTTCCTGCAGCAGGGGAGCTGTGATGCAGCGGCTCCAGCAGAGCAGTGATTTGCAGGATTGCCTGGCTGCGAGCAGATCCAGACAGGAAAGCCAGGCAGCAGGATCAGCCAGAGGAAAGAGTGTCCAATGGAAAAAGAGAAAAAACCCTGCAAGAAGAGCTGCTCCCCGTGCTTTACTACCACTGAAAATCCTGCACACCTGACAGCGACCGCAGCAAAGAGCTGGAAATGCAGGTAGAGGACAACACTATTTCTAATAGGGACTATTAGTGCAAGAAAAGGAGTAGCTTGTCCACGTGACTGATTTACAGACACTTTTCTCCAAGTTACAATGCAGCCCCAGTGATGCAGAAGCAAAGATGAGCTTTCATTTGAAACAGGAAAAAAAAAGTAATTCCTTTAAATAAATCTTCATGGGAAGAAAAGGGGAAGAAACTACTTTTAGTTCTTCTCAGTAACAGCAAGTTAGAGCTGTGGATTTCGGTAAGCAGGGTGGCCACAAAGCACTAACAAAAACAGAGAACATCACAGAAAAGGAGGAGAAGAGCTGCAAAGAAGTAACTTCAGTGTGATTACCCCACAAACCTTACAGCTCCTGCCCCTCTCCCTCTCACCCCACACTCATTGCACAGCAAAGCTCAAGGCTTGAAGTACCCAAACTACTTCTTTGCATCATACAGTGGCAAGGAGATAATGTTCTTTATTTGTGCTAGTCAGAGATTGTTTCCAGAGTTTTCACGTGCACACGTGTAACAGACACCATTCCTCTTTTTCCCTGTTTTCTACAGCACCCAAGAGACTTAAAAAAAAAAAAAAACACACCCTCACCTCTAAATTGGAAGCATTAAAAAGGATCATGAGATTTGCATTCTTTAGCACCTCAGATTATAGTAGAGTTTCCACTGCCATGACTTCCCCTTCCAACTCCCACCAAGCTTCAATTAAAGAATCCTCCTATTTGAGTGGACTTTGGTATTTCTTGTACCAAGACACTGGAGCACCCAGGCCGACAAGATGGCCAAGGCAGCGGAATTTATGCACTCCCAGGAGATCCCTGTTTAATTTTGCTGTAGGGAGAGATCCTGCACCAAGCCTGCCCTCTGCCCAGGACCTATATTTAGGGACTGAGCTGACCCGACAGTGCCCCCGTAAGCTCATTTATTGAGATTCACTTATTCCTTCTAATATAATCTAATTAGATGCAGCAGTCCTGTACACAAGCATGGCAGTGACCAGGAGAGGACGAGTTCAAACACAGGGAACCCAGCCCAGGTGCTAGTTAGTTCTCACACAGAGGGGAAAATACCCCTTGCAGAGGAATGGCAGGAATTGCAGATGCCTGGGCACTGTCTCAGAGCAGCACCTGGATCCACTCTGCTTCTTCCTTCCACCAGGTAAATAACAATTCCTCAACTGGAAGCAGCAGCAGCATCCAGATCAATGTATGGTGCTTATCAATGCAAGGGCTGCTGCTCCTGCTCTGAAATCACTGGAAATGGGGGCAAAAAAAAAAGGAAAAAAGCAGGAATCAGTCTCTCAAGCAGTGCCCACGCCAGCAGGCACAGATGCGTTCCCAAACTGCAGACCACAGGCATCAGCCTGGAAAAAGTGCCAAAGAGTCCACATTGTAAGAAAATACTTTAAAGGCTCCATTCTGGCAAGAAATAGGAAGTTTTCTAAGCTCCCAAGTACCCTCTCTCCTGCCAGCAGCTGTAGTTCAGGCATGCGAACAGGAAGAAGCTTTTACATTTCTAAAAACATAAATAAATACTTTTTTTTTTTTAATCCCCATGTGTTTTACTTGCTTGGACATCTTGTATAACGACGAGAGGAGAAGCAGATTCCTAGGAGTCATGGGCTGGTAATTCTCCAATTTATCATCTCCATAGTTTATGCACAGTCATTAACAAGAAGTGATTTGTCTGGGACAGATTTAGCCCAGCAACTCCCTGTCTCGTTAGCCTGAAACAATCACCCGAGGAATGTCAAAAAGTTTGTGAGCTTAGTGCAGCAATCAGCCCCCTCCGAAATATTCCTACTTTTAAAAATAGTCCAATCCTGCTGCTTTGCCAGTGCAGAGCAGGAAGTTTAAGAGCTAAACACAGATGCATAAAACTCCCTTTAAAGACTCTGATGGGTAAAGGCAAAAGGTTGCCAATGACAAGGAAACCCTGAGAATATCGATAAGAGAACAACACAAGGAGACTTAAAGACTTTGACTTGTTTAACCTATGAAAACAAGGGGTCAGGAGGGGATCCGATTGCTCTAATTACATCACGGAGGGAAAACAATCATTTAAACCAAATGGAAACACTAGAACCAAAAACAAATTACACAAACAGCCCACGAACACCGTGAGGATGGAAATTCAGCAACTGCTCGAGACTTCAAGGAGGTTCTCCAACAGCTCTCCCACGGAGATGGAGAAAGAATAAACCGATCAAGTTTCACCTTGGAAGTAGCTGTGTTATGAAAGGCATCCACAGCACGGATGGGTGCTAAAAACAGGGAAACTTAACTTGATTTGGGTTGCTGCCACAGCTTTTGGAGTGAAGAGCAGGATGAAGAATGACCTCCTCCTGCCACTCTGCCTTCTGCTTCCTCCCCATCCCTCCGGGACAGCACAGGGGGCATTCACACTATTTACTCAGGCACGTCACTGGGGTATGACCAGGGAACTAAACTTGGGAGCTGAAGCCTCACAAAGTCAATGGTGAGAAGTGGGTGCCTTGGCAGCAGCAGGGGAAAGGGATTAGGAGCAACCAAGTTTGATGCTTAAAATAAAACGCATGTCCTGTCCCTTGTGCCCTCACGCTTAAGGGCCTTGGGTGTAGCTTAAACACAGACCTGGCCATCACCTCTGAAATTCACAGGGAATTCCAGTTCCTAAGGGATTTTTTTAGTCCTGGGTTTACAGCGCCCAGGGTCAAGAATGATTAGACATTTTTGAGCCATAACCACCAAATCTCCAACAGCAAGAGCAGATGACGCAAACGAAAGCTGTTACCGACCTAACCAAGCAACACCACAGCTTTACACAGGCTTGAGCAAGTCTTTCCCTTTTCTTCAAGGGGTGTCAAAAACAAAGCAGTCATCAGGTCTGTAATAGGGGTTGTGTGACAGCGGGGGATAAAAGATCAAATAAAAATCTCACTGTGTCCTTCAGATCCCACTGCTGCTATTTCTGAGAGCAGAAAGCATCTTCTTGAGAGCAGCTAGAAAAGGGGGGGGTGGTAGGGGAAAAAAACTACCAAAAAAGGTATTTGGTAATAACTCTACCAGAGAATTAGTGTTTCTCTCCAATCCCCAACCTTTCGCTGCTGCAGTTACACACGAAAGTTATTTTAATCACAGTATGCAGAAAGCAGCATCAGCATATGAGGCAAGAGAAAAAATATGTGGTAAAGCGAGTTGCATGGCCTGTTCGCGGGCAGAAACTACAGCGCAGCTACAGGCAAGAGGTCCACGAGGCAGAGAAACACTTCCAGCCCAAGCCAAACAGGAGGATGATAGTGATCCACCAACAGAAAAGGCAAGGAAAAATATCTGAAAGGAGGCAGAACACAGGAACTGAATCGCTGCTCAACTTTTGCAGCAATCAGTTGGGACTGCCCAGCGAGAGATTTTTGCCTTGTCATAGGTAAAGAGATGTCAAATGGAACACTTGTGTCAACTAAATATCACTTGTGTTGGTGGACAGAGGCAGCAACGGCAACACTAAAGGAATGGGGGTGGGGGGGGCGAAGGGAGCATTTAAAACAGAAAAGAGCTACAGCAGGGTTTCAGCTCAGCTCCTCTTCCACAAAGAGAGAAATTATCTTTGAGGTTTTCTAACAGTGACCTCAAAATATACAGCACAGCCTTCGGGGGGGCGTGGGGGAAGAAAGGTTATAAAACGACAAACTTTAAACGCACGGGTGGATGCACATCATTAGAGAGCAGAACTTGTCACTGTCTACTGCAGAAAAGATGCTAAGCTACGTTATTCTTAATAACCACCCACTCAATTAAAATATTTCATCAATTGAAGACAGCCGGGTACAAAAGGTGTAGCCTTGCCACCTTAACTCCTCTTTCCTTCTCCATAACTTGCACGCTGGAAGAAGGGAGTAAGCTGTGTGTAGAGGACAGATGATGGGGGCATTAACACCGCCAGGGTTAACAGAGCTGCACACAACCCGTACCGGGGCCGTACCAAAGGGCACAGGCAACATCAAAAATAAAGCACCGCTGACAACATCAGCTGCGAAGGTGGGGAGCAGCATTTGCGAGCATTCGACACCAGGACAGGCAGCCAAGCCGGGCCAGACCGCGATAACGAAGCGCAGTGCTCATTAAAGCTCGTACGGCCACCCGGGCGCTGCAGCACCCGCCCGTCGCCAAACCTCACCCGGGGCTCCGACAGCCGCGGGGAACGCTCCGAAATCCCATTTCGGGCGTCCCTTCTCGCCCGGCCGGCCCTCGGCGGGCGGTTTAAGGCAGCACGCTCCGGGAACACCGCGGACACGGCGTGTTTGCCCCGCTTCACCCGGCTCCGGGGAGATGCGCTCGGGAAGCACCAGAGCCCCACGGGAGCCCCCCGAACCCCGCCGCCCCCACGGCAGCGGCCTCTCCCCGGCGCGGGGCCGCGCCCGGACCTCCCCCCGGCCGGGCCGCAGCCCCGGGCC
>VZRQ01000708.1:31118-54652 GCA_013397975.1 Machaerirhynchus nigripectus
ACCCCACCCACGGACAGGGATCACCCACCCCGACCTCCTGCACGCAGGGATCCTCCCACCCAGGTTTCCCACACGCAGGGAACACAAGTACATCCACCCGAACCCCACCCAAGCGTGGGAATCACCTCCCGCACGCAGGTCTCCCCAGGGATCTCCTCACCCATGTGTGGGGACCATTCTCCCCAGGCCTTCCCGATGCACGGATCCCACTGCCCGCACCCTCCAGGCACAGGGATCACCCATCCAGACCCCCATCCTCCCTAACTAGCCCCCCCCCCAGTTCCAGCCACTTCCCACCATATCCCTCTCCACCCCCTTCCCCAGGCAGGGTGGGCGGGGGTGGGGATCCCAGGGGCCCAAGGCAAGCAGGCAGAGCACACCCCAAGGCCTCCTCCAGGACATGAAGGACACCAGACACCTCCTCATGACCACGAACAGAGCTTGTCTTTCAATTTCCCTTAAATGTCTTAAAACTGCCGGGCGGCCCTGCCTGCAGCGTAGACATACCAGGGGCTCATTCAGTGACATCCCAGCAGTCTTCTGAGTCTGCAGGGAGGGAGATTAACTGGATTTTTTCAGCTCTGACTTCTTAGAGCCCCGAGTTCTTCTTCCCTCTGACGTGGATCCTTCTCAAAGTGCTCACAGGGCAGATTGCTTTCTCCTGCCTGAGCTCAGCGGCTGACCACGATCTGTGGGTACCCACAGGGATGGAAACTGATGCTCTGTCAGTTACTTGGGGACAGCGAAACAGCCCAAGAAGCCACCAAGGGCACCCGTCCAGCTCCATTGCTGGGGGACTGACATTAACTCTCAGCTTCCCGGAATGCCAAACGTTTTGGGGGAAACACAAGAAAATGCACCTTTTTTGGCTCCGCAGGACGGCTGAGCCAGTGGTGGCTGCAGGGAAGTTCTGATGCTGGTCAGGTATCCACAGTGTCCGGCTGCAGCCGGGAGGGCAGCCGGCAAAAAGGAGTTACCCCAGCGCAGCAGAGAGGCTGGCATCACCCCAGGGCTTTGCACGCACCTTCCCATCATTTCTGCAGACCTCTGGCAATGAGCAGCCTGGTTTGACTTCCAGGCCCTGTTGCTCAGAGCAAGCCATTTGTTTATTTGTCCCCAAGCATCCTTGAGAAATCAACCGCTCCACAGCGCTCGGTATCCAAGAAGGATTTGCATGGAGCTGCGGGGAGAGCTCAGCATTCCCCTCTTGGCCAGCCATGCGTGTCACTCAGCTGCAGGCTACCGCCACATGCCCAAACTATCCGGAGCAAACAAAGGCAGCGGCATGAGGCAGATGCTGACGGAAGCTGTGCCTTTGCCTGGGAGGTGAAACGGGCCCGGAGGCGAGGCCTCGCTGGCGGGGTGGCCACGGGGGTGTGGAGGCGGCCGGACACTTGGAATGTGTGACCGGCCATCAGCTGGCCAGGCAGCGTTTTGCTGCTTCATCCTGGAGCTTCCCTGGCTCAGCACATCCCGGCCGGTCACTCCACTCTTGCAGGAGCGCTGCTGAGAGCAGCACATGATCCAGCCCAAGGCAGCATCCCCACCCCGCGCCTCCGAGGTGAAAATTGAAGGCCGAATATTCCTAATATTAACCGTTCCAGGAGTGGTTGTGGCAGGGCTCAGCAGCAGCAGATTCCGCAGATGTTTAATTGCTTTTGTCCACAGGAGAGTTTTCCAGCTGGCATCAGAAATAACTCGCCGCTTCTCAGGAATGGGATTTGCTGCCTCACAGACAGTGGCTGGGGGTCCTGCTAACAGAGACAAAAACACTGGAGCCACGAGCCTGGGAAGGGCTTTGGAGGGACAGGGCTGCCCCTTCTGCCAGGAGTAGAGCCACAATGGAAGAGCAGAGTGCAAATCCAGCTGCTACAGTTACAGAAGGGAGAGGGACCTATCTCTGCACTCTGTGACCTGTGACAGGACCCGAGGGAACAGCTGGAGCTGTGTCACAGCAGGTTTAGGTTGGCTGTCAGGAAACAGTTTTTCCCCCAGAGGGTGCTGGGCACTGCCCAGGCTCCCCAGGGAATGGGCACAGCCCCGAGGCTGCCAGAGCTCCAGGAGCATTTGGACACCGCTCCCAGGGATGCCCAGGGTGGGGTTGTTGGGGTGCCTGTGCAGGGCCAGGAGTCAGACTCATGATCTTTGTGTGTCCCTTCCAGCTCAGGATATTCTCTGATTCCATGATTCAGAATTTTCTCCTCTTCCTCCTTCCAGGATTCAGAGCTGATTTCCTTGCTGGGTGGTCACTGCTTGCCCTGAAGGATTTCAGCTGAGAACATTTCACTTCCTACCAGCTCAGAAATCTCCGGTTCTTCACATCTTAAAGATTTGCCACAACACCACAGCATAAAGGACCTGAAAAAGCTTTTAAATCCCGTGTCAGATGCCATTACCCAAAACGTAAGGCAATAAACTATCTAAGTTGTGTGGATTGGGAAACCTGGTGGAAAACCTCACCGGAGAGCCACTGCTGTGCCGAGCAGCCAGGCAGGCTAATGGGGCTGAATGTCCCGACTGCAGGGAGGAAATAATGCAAACAGCCACTGAAATCCCACTCACATTAGGCAGCCACTCACGGGGAAAAAGAAAAGGTTTTAAAATGCCGCAGGAGCCCCAAGTCATTAGTTTTGTCAGGAATTTTGCTTTCTCAGATCACAGGGAAAAAGCCTTCAGATCTGTGGATTCAGAGGAAGCCCGAGAGAAAGGCAAGCTATGCACTGAGCAGGGCTGTAAGTCATGGGGGCTGATTATTGTTAATTTAGCATTTTATAGAAGAACGTGAGAGATCCTTATCAATGCCGGGAACAAATGCCCTGCATGTTTCAACACCTCACTGAATCCAGCCATGAAAAAAAAAACCACCAAATGCTGGGTGTTCTCTCCCTCTTTATTTGCATTAAAATTTTTCGTACTATTTATAAGCATGAATTCCTACAATTGACAGGAAGTGGAAATTAATAGATTATATGCACACATGCCAAAAACCATTTCAACTGCTGTTAAAGAAGGTCACAAAAATTACTACAATTTTCTCCTCAGAGTAGTCAGTTAGGAGTAACTCCACTGTGGAAACTTGAGCTACATGGAAAAAGATGTTTGATCCAATTCAACTGTAAGGGAATAAAAATAAATCTGTCCTAAGCAGCATCTGTCAGCAGAAATGACACTGGAAACTCTTGCAAGAAGAGTAAAAGCTCATAATAAAAACCAGCAATCTAAACCATGACATTGTATGTGAGCAGGATGAAAATCCATCAGGCTACTACCAGTCTCCACACAATCCCCACACTACCACAATGTAGATATGCTTTTAATTAAATTGAGATGGTCACATTCTGTACTGCTGGAAATCCAGCTAATTAAGTGAATTGTTAGAAACTGTATCAGAGCTCACTGGAAAAAAATTATTTATAAACTACATTCACCTTGCATTTCTGGATTTCATCATTGTAACAGAGCACTGAAAAGCCCAAAGTAGGGTTTAAAACTGTACTGTTCAATTTTGTCACATTCAAAATATGACCAACTATGAGCAGCACAATTAGAGACACCCAGACAGCTCAGCAATCATCTCAGTGACTTGACATCTTAAGTGATCACACTTAAATCATGTTTTCTTCCAGTTTCCCTTGAGGCTCTGCAGTGCCCACCTCCCAGCACAGCCTGACACCAGTCACTCCCAGTTTTCACATTTGCAAAGTAAAACAGAAATCGCCATGGGAAAACCCCTCTCCCGCCCTCCCCAGGCTGCTGTTCCTGTCCCAGACACCCAAGTCACACTTGCCCACTCCTGAAACGCAGTGGTTTATAACCAATTTAGCAGCAGGAATTGCTGCCTGATGCTGTAAGTGCTACATCCCCCCCAGCTGCCCCAACTGCACAGCTCCTGGCCATGCCACAGCCTCTATAAAACCCCCAGGACAGAGCCCTCCTGGCTGTCCTGTGTACTCACACAGGCCAGCAGAACAAAACAAGCACCTAAATCCCTGCAAGATCAAGGCCTGCCATCACTCTGAATAATCTCTACTCAGTTTCAAGTCAATTATTATTCCTACACCTGCATCGCATGGTTTTAATTATCTTTTTTTTCCAAAAAAGTTCAATTTTGACCAAAAAGCAACAGCTTTAGCTGAAAGCACTCACTTTAAAGGAAAATTTATTTGCTGTGACTCCAGCAAGTCATCAGGTCTGGGCCACAGAGGTGGAATTTAATTTCTAATCTGGAGATCTCAATCCTTTGGTATCAGATAGAGCTAAAGGGATCACAGGGAGGCTGGACAGAAAAGCAGCTTTCCGAGCAGCACAGTAATAACAACCTTGCTTTGAATTCCCATGAGAGTGCTATTTCAAAGCAAGTTCCAAATTTTCTTCTTCTTTCTTGGTAGCATCCTAGCAGACAATGATTTTTTAAGAGTGGATGGTTATTGTCAAGTAAAGCAAATGCAGAAATCACAGAGAAAACACCTTGTCTCCTGTAAAACACTCCCTGTGTGGTAGGACAGTGGCAGTTCAAATCCTTTTCTCCCATTCATCATTCACAGCACCTGCTTCTTATTTATGCCATTCTACATTAATCTAGGGCAGGTTTTAAATTAATACTCTGCTTCATCAATACCTAAGGAATGAAGATGTTTTCCTTTGCAAAGCAAAACCTTTGCAACACCAGCACAACGTCCCTCTTCAGCACAGACCTGTTGTTCACCTGAAACGTAGCAGGATGGGCAGCAAACGGAATATGCAGGGAGAGATGGGGAGAAAAAAGAAACAGAGAGTCAGACAGACCTCGTGCTCCAAGGGCTCTTCCAGCCTGAGGATCAGGTATCCCCCGGCCGGAGCAGCCTGCAAGGCTGGCTCAGCGTGTTTTCCTCCCGCAGCCAGGAAAGGACATTGACTGAGCTCTGGGAGGCATCACGGGAACGGCGTGTGTCAGGCCGTGACAAACTTCTAAGGAAAGCTGCAGCAAACACCCTGGTACCTGTCTGGATAAATCAAAGAGCACAGGAGCCATCCCAGCTGCTCTTGCCAGCGCAGAGCAGGTTAATGTGAAAGTATTTTGTCTGCAGCTACGCAAGGGAGGCGTCCGCCTGCCTGGTGCAATGAGTGCCACACCAAGGGGAGCTTCGTGCCCAGTTTGCCACGCCTGGTGGTGACACACACCTGTGTCCCAAGGGTGGCTGGAGACTTGGAAATGTTCACAATCCTTGGGTCTGAGGAGACATCCTGTTCTCTGGTGCCCCAGGAGATCCAGAAATTCCTGGTGATGTCGCAAACTCACCGTGCATCCCTTGGCAAACTTCTATTTTAGCTCACACCTAAAATGAGCAAATATTCTGCTCTTCACCTATGTGTCCAATATTTTTTACATAGTAATAAGCCTCTCCCTAGTGAACCTACAGCTGCCCACCTTGTGCCTACATTTGGAAGGTATCTAAGGTTTCTATCATATTGTTTGTAAGGCCTAGGGGACAAAAAGGGTTAAGAACAAACCCGGATTCTCTGGGGAAAACAGAAAGGCACCAGAAAAGCCAATTCAACTGATTTTACCCAAAGGGACAAAAGAAGGTTTAGCAGGTCCTTTATAAAATGTCAGAGAGAAAAGCTTTATTCTCCCACAGGGAGAAACATACCCATTAACAAATTAGGTGAAAGCCGAGTGAGATGTAAAAGGTCTGAAACGGCTGCATTCCTCAACGCCTTTAAATGGCCTGTCTTCACACACTTCATTTATTTTGGACAGCAGCACTGCCCCTGCCAATTTGGGAGCAAAGAGGACTGTGAAAATACCTGGGGATGAAGGTATTTTTAATGTTAATAAGCAAATCTTAAATGATCTGAGCAACACTATTTGGGTTTTAGAGAACAACCAACTCGGGATCCTCCCAAACACATGCTCATCTGGGTTCCTCGTTTTTCTCAAAGCACTGCTGAGCAAACCTAACCTGAGTGGAAACAGACTTCAGGGGAGCTACTCTTGGTATTTATGAGTTGGGTAAATGCCCACTGAAGGGAGGCCAAAGCAATCACAGCATTTAATTATTCCTGACAAGTCACAGGGAAAAAAAAGAGGAAAAAAATAACACCTTTGTAATGAAGGACACTATGACAAGTGAGCTTTCTCCACAGCCTGCAGATACCAAAAATATATAAAAATATTTCCTATAGTATCTTGGATAGTATGGGGAAAATTAACTTATATTCCACTTCCAGAGACTGACCATAAAAGCCAAATGCCATAACCTGTTCAAGGGAAACTGCAAAGACAGCAAGGAGGAGGGAGGAAGATCCAAATGGAGGGATGAAGCTGTAACAAAAGGGATCTCAGGCTGGGTTCCTGCTTGGCTGGGATGAGCATGGAAATGGATGAAGTGCAGGAGCACAAGACAGCAGAGCTGGGCACAGACTCTTCCATCACAGCTAAACTAACAGCATTCATCAGCAGACCACGGGTGGAGGGCTGGAGTGACAGAAGCAGGACAGTGTTAACAGTTAATTATGTGTGGTAAAGTACAGAACCATCAAGGCGAGGGGATTGGAGCTTCTGCTGACATCTGGCAGCGTTTTGGGGAAGCTTCGTTTCTCCTGAGGTCCTTGTTGATTCAGGAGCACTGATTTGCTGAGGTTAATTGGAGGAAGAGGTAATGAGAACTGACTAATCACCGAGCTGTGTGCCCTGCAGACTCATTCCAGTGTCAGTCATTATATCTTGCTGATCAGTCAGGCAAAACTCAGTTTTAGGGGGAATTCAGTGACTGATCAGCACCCTTCCTTGACTCATTTGATTTGCATTTAGTTGTACAATAAGCTGATAAAAACTGTGGTGGTGTCACAGCTCAGCTGACACAGCAGCGAAGGCATCACAGTACATGCTCTAATTCCTGGAGAGCTTGCACTGAAGGTCTGGACATGCTAATGTCACTGCTCATGTCTTCAATGTGACTGTGACCCCTGCAAACTGAATTAACAGAGCTCTGCCAGCATCTGCTGCGTGCACACCTCTCCTTTTCCATGCAAACACGCAGGACTGCTATTACTATATTGTTTTTCCAGATAAGGCTTAAAGGATCAGTATTTAATTGCAGCAGTGAGTTCAAGGTATGAGACACGGTGTTTGCATTAGAGAGCTTTGGAGGGAGGCAGCAGCACTCGGACGAGCCATGACACACTCACCTCATTTAAATGCAATTCAATTTAGCCAGCCCCTTTGGCACAGAAGTGGGAAAGATGACTTAACAAAAAGCACGGAAGAATACTTCTGACCCCAGGTGTCAGATGGATTTGTGTGTGACATTCACGGAGGAGCTGTCCAAGAAAGCCTGCAGCCATTCATTGCCAGGCTGCAATTAAGGTGACAGCCAATACTTAAAACCTTCCTCATACCATTCCCCCCTTTTCTGGCCACATTTTAAATATAACACAGAATAAAAAGTAAAAATAGACTACTGTGCTCTGCCCCACAGGAGGTTGGGCCAGGATGAGTGGATTTCTATGCAAACAACACACAGAATGCCCTCCTTTAATCAGTTTGTTGCATGGCACAGATAGGAGAATTAAGTGAAGTTAACTGTACAGTTTTCAAGTCACCATTCAGCCTTTCAGTTGAGACAGATGACTTTTACTTACAGTGCTGCTTCCTCTGGCATTCAGTGGAGGATTTGGCAATCCTCTCTGGGTCTGGTTCTCAGCAATTCTCTGACATGGGGGCAGTTAGTGTCTCCACTGCACATAATAGAGCTGTAGAAGCCAGAAAAAAATGGTTCTCCTCTAGCCAGTTTACCCCTTTCCCATCTGACAGAAGTGATTTTCTTTCCTGATCCAAAAGCCAACACACCCCGGTCTCTGCCAGTGAGCATGGCAGGCACATGTATTAGCACACAAGTGCTCAGAGTCCACTAATGTTTGCAAAAAGTCTCAAATTCCCCCATTAGTGCCTTTTTCAGGGAACCAGAGAGCCCCAGTTTACCCAGGGTAAAGAGGCAGCCTTAGCACTGTGTGATTTGGGCTGCATCATCTGACACAGGGAGGGGCACACAGCACTAGGGGGTAAATGGGAAGTTACAGCCCTTCCCTTCACCCAGTAAACCTGGGAAATTAAGCTGGATTCTGGCTCAACTTCCAATCATTGTAACCTCACTTCTGCCAGAGGGTTACTCCTGGTTTACACAGGGCAAGTTAGACCCAGATACCAACTGTAATGGACCTGATTCTGTTCATGTTTACACCAGCACAACCTAATGATGATGCTAAATAATTCACAATTAAAAGTCAAATTACTATTACTCGGCGAGTAGTCATGGCAACTTCTTTCCTTCCCTGGCAATAAATCCACTATCTGCTGATACTGCCAAGCACTGATCAGGTCTAGAATGGAGCATTATGGGACAGATAAGTATAAGAGAGTGATGGTCACACTCGCCAGACCGAAGACACTCCAGCATCTCTCTCTGAATTGCCTTTTGGGCTGCAGGCATTTCTCGAGAGCTTTTCCAGCTCCATGCAGACCGTTTGCTCCCACTGACCTCACTGCAGCTCACCTGCTCCTCTCCCTGACCCCCTCTGGGGTCCCCCTCAGCACATCACTCTATTTACATCCCTGACATGATGGGAACCAAGGCACAAGGACCAAAACAAGGCTAAACCACACTGAGGGAACAACCTCCACAACAAGACTTGGATTCTGCCGTTGACAGAGGAGTGCTGGCTCCTGGACTAATTAGAAAGTGCTGAACTTGGAGACATCTTGCGCATAATGTATTGTTTCTTTCCTTGGAACACGGTCCTGCTCTCAGCTGCTCTTCTACGTGCTCCAAAGGCAGAGATTTAATGCTGAAGGCAGCGAGGGCACTGGGAGACTGAAGCTACACCTGAGGCAAGCTATATTCTTCTGAGACAATTACAGCTGTAAAGGTTTAGCATAAAGCTCAGGAGAGCAGAAAGCACAACACTGTCAGACACAAGCTTTTAATTCTGAAACTGGCTCCTAAAAAAGATAAGATAAAGCCAAACCAGATTAACCAACTTCAAAGCAAGCAGCAGGGCATTTAGTTCGTGCTGGAATAGAAGGCAGCTGTGCAGAGCACTGATGAATCAAACAGGTAGAGGTTCCTTACTGAATGGCTCCTCATCCCTTCCAGGTTTTTGGAAGTCTCCTGTGATTAGTCCCATCCCCTAATGAGATTACAGCATCCAGGTGATGCAGCAGTGCCTGTTACGGAAATGTTTAAGAGGCTGATCCAGGCGTGCTAGCAGGAGCTCTGTGGAACAGCCTTCTCCAATTAGTTAGCCAAGGAAGAGTGATACTGAATGACTCTTACAAAGAATACACAAAGCACTTACTGTTGCGCTAATCATCAACTTTCTAAGTAAAATTAAGCAATTTGCTAATTAAGACTCATGACAATTCATCATTACAGTAACTCTGCACTGCAGTGATTCATCACCCCCGTCACCGGCTCCGGGGAAGGGCTGCCTCCAGCGGCTCCTTTCCTGCTCCAAGCAGCCCTGCCTTGAGTCACTCGGGCCGGGCTGGGATCTGGATGGCTGCTGCTTTCCAAAGGGAATCAAAAAGGTGGGGAGAAAAGAGAAGGGGAGGAAAAGAAGAGAGGGAGGGGGGGAAAAGGGAGAGGAAAAAAAAAGGGGTTCAGGGAAAAAAGAGGGTGGGTGAAACCCCAGGTAGTTTGAGAGAGAAATAATCTTTTAAGTTGGGTTGGGAAAAATAGTTGCCTTTTCTAACATTATTTGATTCGGATGATCAGAAATTAAGTAGGTAGGTCTCATGAGTTCCAAGTGGCACATTTTGAATTAAGGTCTGGCCAACCCATGACAGGGTTCAGTCTCCTGCTGAAGAAGGGAGGAACAGAGAGGGAATGATGCCTCTGATGACTAAGAAGGAGAGACACAGAAACTGGGAGACTGAAGGGAGAAGCCCAGGGATTTGGTGCCTCCTGCTCGCTGAAGCACTGCTCTCTGGACCTCCCACCACCTGGATCTTCACTCCCTGGGGCTCCCATCACTGCACAGTCCCCTCACGGAGCCTCCCCCACACTGGGCACCACAAGCAGATGCCCAGCTTGGAAGAGGAGGCTGCGAGCACAGAGCCCTCCCAAGGCACAGCCATACCTGCCCTCCCTTGGGCAGCAGCCAGAAGACCCTTCCCCTACAGCAAAGCAACCCTGAAAGCTTGAATTGCACACACAGTGTGACTCTTGGATCCTCAGATGATCCCTCAGCTTTCTAAACATCTTCCCTTCTTCAAATGGGCAAACAGTCTTTCACCCATTTACACTGAGACACCAAACTCCACGACTCAGCCAAAATCTCAGCACTTCATGCTGCCCCTGCCAGTTGTTCATATTTAAGGCAAGAAGCAAAATAAAAATCTCTTAATATTGGTGTTATGTTCATCTCTGATGTAGCCTCACTCACTTGAACACCGTAAGTTGACCTTCTCTATCTCAGGTTCACAAAATGCAGACAAATCAATTCCCAGGGGCTGCAGGATGAACATATCTCCTCTCCAGGGGGTTCTGCAAGGAAGGGTTAATTAGCTGAGGAAACTCACAGCACTACAGCTGCAATGCCGCAGGCAGGGCCACCCCAGGGAAGCCCCGGGAGCACCACAGTATTCCAGCTTCCCACCTCAAGCACAGCAGTGGTGTCACACACTGGAGGAGCACCAACCTCCTGGCCCCCTGAGATGTCACTGCAAGGGCAAAACTCAGCACAAGCCCTGTGCTCCATTCAATGATTTCTGTGGGCAGTGCAGGCCCACGCTGTCAGGAAGCAGCTGTGAGGGCCGGGCCTGTCCCTGCTGGGGGGAGCAGAGACCCACACCACAGCCCTCAGCACCCCGTCCTGTTGTGCCCACAAAAGCACCTGAGGCCACAGAGCTGTCTGCAAGCAC
This sequence comes from Machaerirhynchus nigripectus, assembly GCA_013397975.1. Classification (NCBI taxonomy): domain Eukaryota; kingdom Metazoa; phylum Chordata; class Aves; order Passeriformes; family Dicruridae; genus Machaerirhynchus; species Machaerirhynchus nigripectus. Next base: position 42,022 of record VZRQ01000708.1, read on the forward strand.
CCCAATCACCTGCCAGCCCTAAATGGGACATCTTAGATTTAACCATCCCAAGCTGATCCAAGCTAGCTCTACCAGCCTCCCTAATTCAAGGTACAACCTCTCTGGGTCCTCTGCTTGCTTTGCTGCCTGATTTGCCTCCTGGGTGCTCCAGGACAGGCTGTATGATGCAAACCAACCTGCTTGAGGCTGGATTTTTCTGGGGCTGGGAGGATTTGGCACCTATAAATTGTAAGGTGAGTCCCAGAAATACCACAAACCAGCCCAGCAGGCTGGCTGAGGAGGGAAGGATGCTCATCAGCCATGTATGCTCTGTTCCCTGAATAAAGGGCACTAATCTAAGCCTTTGCACCTCAGGGGCAGTGAGAAGAGCCTGGCAGCACCTCCCAAAGACTGGCTGCATGTCTGAGCTTTGACATCTTCTTCCAAACGGTTTCTTCAGCTCAGCTTGCTGTTTGTAAGCAAATCTCCCAGCAAAGTCCTGTCTGGCAGAGCAACAGGTGCAGTGATCACAACAGTCAGCACTTCCACCAGCCCAGGCAGGGACAGGGATGTGTTCCCAGCTGTGCCTCCACAGAAATCCATCCATCCATCCATCCATCCATCCATCCATCCATCCATCCATCACCACACAGCAGGAGAGAAGGAACAAGTCAGACAGCAACTGCTGGCGTCGACTCAAGCAGCGCCCAAGCCAAACTGTGTCGGCAGCCTGAGACTCCCACAGCATCCATCAGCCAGGCACAACATGAACTCCTTCCTGGGAACGTACTGCCTCACACCAGGACACAGGAAAAGGGAATGGCCCTAAATCACCACTTACAGAGACGGCAGAAGTGCACTCCAGAGGGGAAATGTCTGCACGGGGAGGACAGTGAATGTAAAGAGTAAAGGTTTTCCCCCCCCCAAGCAGTGTTAGTTAGCCCAGCTGAGAACAAACCATTTCACCACAATGCCTTCAGTTTGAAGTTTACACTTTTGCCTGGGGGAGGGGGGGGCCTCCTCTCGAAGGACCAGATGTGCCTCATTGCACTTGATGAGGCAGGTGGGAGAAATTAAGGGGCACATGGCGCTTGTTAAAAAGCATCATCTGTGCAAGGTCTAAACTACAGGTCCAACGCCCCATTTCTCTTAAGCCCTGCAGAGGGGAGCAGGCTCAGAGGACCTCGGGGACAGGTTGTGATTTTAGGCTCCGGTAAAGCACACGAGAGCGCCCCGATTTCTCTAGTCCTGCAGGACGGGGCAGACCCTCTCAGACAGCCGTGCGGGCAGGCGAGAGGCTCCAAGGCTGCTTGATGGGGGTGAAACTCCCAGCTGTGATGGGCTCTGCTCCCTGACAAGCCGCACGTGGTCCCGGTGCTGCCCCTGGGGTTAAAAGCGGGACCGAAGCAGGACTGGGGGGTTTGGGTTGGCGGCTGTGTCCATGGAGGGTGCGTGGCCGCTGGAGAGGTACCTGGAGAGCTGCAGCGGGCAGGTAAGGCAGGAAGGAAAAAATAAAGTGAGGGGGAAGGGGAAAAAAAGAAAGTAAACTAGAGCAAAACGAAACTGCGTTGGCCGGGAATCGAACCCGGGTCAACTGCTTGGAAGGCAGCTATGCTCACCACTATACCACCAACGCTGTGCTGCATAAAAGTGCCGCAGCCGCACCTAAAGTGCGTCATTACCGCACTCCTACCGGCCTGAGCCCGAAATTCCACCGTTCCCAGGGATCCCTCCCTGCCGCGGGCCATTCCAGAGCTGTCGGCAGCGTGGAGGAGCTCTCCGGAGCGGGAGATCGCTCTTACGTCCCGTAAGAGTGATGATGCCGCTGCGTTTAAGCTCTGGCGGTGGAGTGCTGCTTGCGGGGATCAGCCCGGGGGCTGGTGTGGGTGGGCACTGAGGGGGCAGGAGGCTCGCATCTCCTTGTTCTGGTTAGTAAATGTCTACAAAAATGCGTTATTTCGGTATTTAGAACGGTCATCCTGATCTCAGGTGGTTGTAGGAACAAGAGGGTGAGAGACTAGGAGAGGGCTGGAACTCCACAGCTGAGCATCATCATTACTCAGGGAAAAAAGCTTCTTTACATCCTGTTGTAAACTAATTTTCAGCTCGGAAAACAGGCTTAGCACAAGCTGTTTAAATCCAGAGGCCTTCCTGTGGCAGTGGGTAAAGCCCTCAAAATGTGCCCCCAAAAAGTATATAAAAAAGAAAAATCCAAGTCTATTGCTCAAGGCAGCTGGGTTTGATTCACATCTACCTGAGTTGCAGGGATTTCTGCAGTGGAAGTGAAAAAGGCTGTTTCCCCTCAAGCTGCCCCAAACCGAGGGACCTCAGACAGGATCTGTGTGTGAAATCTCCTCCTTGGAGCTCCTGGGAGATGTCCAAAGCTATGCAGTTGGTGGGGCCTTCGGTGAAGTTAATTAACCCAGAGTCTATAGCAATAACACTTGGCAGCCAGCCCAATGCAAACATGGTCTTGTGCCCCTTTCACAGCCTCTGAGCATCTGTCTGACAAGAAGGGAATATTCCCAGCATTTAACCCTATCAGGGCTTTTCCTCAGACCTCTTAGGTACGAACCTGGTCAGAAGGGAAAACTTGCTTTCTGTTTCTACCTGCTGCATGCAATTTATTTACTTTTTAAAAACTTGACAGCTGTGTAATGCTTCCAGCTTCATGTTCCACTTGTTTCTCCATCAGCTTCCTTAAGGTATGTCACAAACTGGCTTTGGTTGGTTGTTTGTGGTTTTTTTTTTTTTTTTACTGTTAGGTTCATTGTTTGATGCCCATTAGTATGATGTGAGTAGTCTCGCAGGGGTTTTTTGTACCATTTTCTCTACATCACAGTTTGTACAAAACCTTCCTAATGAGCTCCTGTACAGCTAATCCTCAGTCCACTGGAATTCTTGCAGAGACTGTGCCTTCCTTCCCCGCTGCTGACTTGAAAAATATCTGTTTAAAATAGATGTATTTGTGTGATTCTGTAGTATTTTATTTGTAACTGTTAATATATTTATATCCAGCCTTAATTTTCAGGAAGTGCTGCTGGATCTTTTCCAAAGAGTGAAGGAGTACCTAGACTTACTGAACAGCAGCCTGCCCCACCTGATCTTGTATGGGGCTCTGCATTTAGAAGTCAGTTTTAGAAGCTGTTTTGAATGTGTTTGTAATGCTTTCAGAGCTAGGCCTGATTGCATCTGTGCTCAGGCTAGTGAGGGTTCTCTGGGAGGATTTGTCACTTTGCAGGAGTTTTCCCAAGTGTCTGCAGGCAACTACACTGCAAAGCAGGAGCAGAGATCTCTCTGTGTGCATGGCTGGGTTGCCAAGTGAGCTGACTAGAAGAGAGCAGCGCTAGCTCAGGGCTGGGAAGCACTGATCTGGAAATCCTACTCCCGCTGGAGGTCAGGCAGTTGCTGCCAACTTGAGGGCCTCAGTCTTACGCACCATTCCCTGTTCTGATTTGTGCTTGGACTTCTTAAGTCCTTCTGGCTCTTGAACCTAAAAATGCCTGATTAAACACAAAACCTCTTGTATGGATTCTTTAGCCCAAGCTGTTACCTGCTGTGGATGTTGGCAGAAACTACCTCCAGGAAGAGACCTGCCACTGAGCAGAAGCTTATGCACCAATGGGGAGAGAGAATAAATCCTGTCCTGAAACTCCTGCCTCATCAATATGATGATGCTTTTTAAACAGCTTTTAATTATAGATAGTTGATAAAGAAGGACATTTGTATGAAAGAGCTTGCTTGCAGGTGTGTTGTGTGCTGGGTGCAGGGCAGGATGCTGGTTCTGCTGACTGGCGAGGCTTTTTTTGTACCATCTTCTCATCTATAGCTTCAGTCAGGCTGGTGGCCTCCAGGAGCTGAGGAATGAACTGCTGCTGGTTCTGTGAGCTGCTGCCCTCTGTTGCACAAAGCAGTGCTGACACTGTCTCCTGCTAGCAGAGAGAGGAAATGGAATGGCAGGTATAGGCAGTCAGAAAACGCTGTCTGTCTTCCTTGGAAAGACTGATGAGTGTGATAATGTGGTTGTGTGTGTAGATGAGGTGTGACAGTGGCTTTGAAGGGTGAAGTGCCAGCGTTGTACCTGCAGCCACGGCTGAAGGTGAATAGCATTTCTCAATTTGTGCTGTCCCAGGAGTTCTCTAGAGTGCCCATGGCCTGTGGTGGGAAAATGCATTATACATTATACAAGCTATCTGGATTTTTATATACTCACAGAGAAGCAAAGGACACACTTTCAATCTTAAAACTATTCTTGGCTAAAACACATATTGGGGAAAAAATTATTGAAACACCCTCATTGAAGACTAATCTTAATTTACTCTCCCAGTTAAACTAATTTCTAATACAAGACCCTTAATGGCACTTTTTCTTAATTCAAGGATTACTTCTCCACTAGTCCTCATCTGTTCACTCCTACGAGCCCTTATGATGTAGAACTCCCAATTCAAACAGCTGAAGATGGGGTGTTTGGTTCCCAGTTAAGTCAGCCCAAAGAGCTTCATACAGACTTCTCCTCCGTGGATCTCAGCTTTCTTCCAGATGTTACCCAAGAAAACAAAGAACAAAATCCCCCTGAGGATGGTAATGAAACACAAAAAGAGCTTGATGGGTCACTAACAAGTACCGAGGACAGTGGTGTTTTCATGGATGAAAGCAGCTTGTCACATCCAGGTGCAGCTCAGCCATCTCCTGAAGCATCCGGCACGTGTCCTCCCCTGACCCCAATGACCCCTATGACCCCAGCTTCGGAAAGCTCTGGAATAGTTCCTCAGCTACAGTAAGTTTATGTGTTATTTATGTAGAATACCCCATAGTTAAAGTTTGGCTTAAACTGCAAGGTGTTGCTCTGACTTTTCACTTGGAGAATGTAGCAAGCATGGCTTGGTCTTAAATAAGCCCAACCAAAAAATTACAGGGGGAGTTGTTCCTCTTGAAAGGGAGAGGTGAAGAAAATGAACTGACAATACTGGATAAAAATATAGAGATACTTGAAGAGGAGGATTCCTTCCAGGAAGGAGAATGTGAAGGATGACAGCAGGCTCCAGGGGTTTAAAGATTGCTCTGCTTTTTCAAAAGGAGAAATAGAACTGAGTGTGAGGAATTCTGGCCTCGTTAAAAGATGCTGTTGTGTCCAGGATAAACTACGGAGTAGTTTATACCTGTAGAAAATAACACACCCTTACCTACCTTGGGTGCTGCAGTAACTCTAAACAGTCAGTAATGGTTCAATCCAAAGCTTCAGTGATGCAGCTTTTGGAAGAAACACAAACTTTTAATTCGGGGACTAATACCTTCCCACCTTGTTCTATCTCAAAGTGCAGTTTTGGGATTGAATTACTTAAGTTTTGCCAGAAGTTGCTTAATGCTAGAGTGGGAAAGAGACAGGCAGGAAATCAGTTGATAGCAATTCTTAATTGGAATGTGACTCCACATGAAGCCAGGACTGCTGGGGGGTGGCTCTGCAGTGACTGGCTTTTGCAATAAGAAAATTCTCCTCATATTCCTCAGGAATATCGTGTCAACTGTAAACTTGGCTTGTAAACTGGATCTGAAGAACATAGCTCTGCATGCCAGAAATGCAGAGTATAACCCAAAGGTAAATCTTGGACTCAAAGCTTTACCCTCACTTCCCTTTCTCAGTGCTGAGGGATCCCGATGGTCCTGGGACTGTAACCTTAACTCCCCTGCTCCTAGGTGGGTGGAAAATAACTTTAGGGTGGTAAAGAAACACTTAAACAGCAAATATGTGTTGTGACAAGCTTTGAAAGTGTTAATGGTTGCAAGGCTGATCAGAAATACAGTACCAACTAAATTCCTGTCAGGTCCTCCTTTGAATTTGTAGAGGTTTGCTGCAGTGATCATGAGAATCAGGGAACCACGAACAACAGCCCTCATCTTCAGTTCAGGAAAAATGGTCTGCACAGGAGCAAAAAGGTATTTTTCTGGTTTTTCCCTTCCCTCTAAAGGTCTGGATCTTGCAGCTATGCATATATTCTGGTGGAGAATGTCTGTCTGAAAAGTCTTGTTTAAAACATGAAGCAAAGGGCTAATTGTAAGAAAAAGTGAAGCACTGATCTTGAAAGTCTTGCTTTCTTCATGATGGCACCTTAGCAATTTCTGAGCTGTGTACTTCTGTCCCTGAATTTAGATTGAGCTGAGCAGACATCAGCAGAAAAGCTGCTAAAATTCCCAGGAATTGTTAAGGGATTATTTGCATTTCTCACTGATTTTTAAAGTGTTTAGGACATAACTTGTGTCTGTCAAGTCTCTCTTCAGTGTTTGTGTTCACCAATCAACACATCTGCCTCTAGAGAAAATGGGAGTTGGGGAAAAGCAAAGTTTATTTCATGTACTCTGAAGTTTTTTTTCTGGAAATGCAGCAGATTGCCTTGATTTTTATGTCCCCAAGCTGTCAATTAGAATAAGGTCATGCTTAAGAGATGTCCTCTCCAGGCCCTACCACCACCCCAGGCAGGTGATTATACTGGTGCCTGCAGCCTAACTCTTAGATAAGCACTGAGAAGCTGTTTTGAGGAACTGAGAAACCTCTCAAAAGGGGAACCTCTGGGTGATGCAACATCTCCAGGGGGTTCAACCAGACCACAGGAAGGTGAATAATGATGTAATGCCTTATTCCTTTTAGCTCCCTGCAGAAGTTCTAGGGATAGAGCCTTGCTATTCTGAGCAACAGGATCTCTTTTTCTGGAATGCAGATTAGCACAGTGGTGGCTATAAACTGAATTCCACCTCAAGAGCAGAGGAAAACACCAATCAAAGTTGATTTTTCCTCTTTGCTCTTCCTTCAGTGAAAAGCCCCATCCCTGGAAGTGTCCAAGGCCAGGTTGGAGAGGGCTTGGAGCAACCTGGGAATAGTGGAAGGTGTTCCTGCCTGCGGAAGGTGTCCCTGCCCATGGCAGGGGGGTGGAATGAGATGATCTTTAAGGTTTCCTCCAGCCCCAACCATGCTGTGATTCTGTGATTTGAGGGCTGTTTGGAGAGTACAATAAAGGTTTCTTCCTTCAGCGAGGAGCAGTCACGGCTGGCAGCCAGGAAATACGCGCGGGTGGTGCAGAAGCTCGGCTTCCCTGCCAAGTTCTTGGACTTCAAGATCCAGAATATGGTGGGGAGCTGTGATGTGAGGTTCCCCATCCGGCTGGAAGGCTTGGTTCTCACCCACCAGCAGTTCAGCAGGTATGAGGAAATCAGGTGTAACCCTGCGCACCTTGGAGCAGGGTCTGCAGCTACTCCAGCCTGGTCCATGCCTTTGCTCCAATGTGAACTTTTAATACCAAGGTGGCCTCTTAACTCCCAGCAAAGCAGATGCCTGACTGCAGGAAAAGGTTTCCAACCTTGAGGCATGAAGCCAAACTGCATTTGCAAAATACAGAATTGCAGCTATACTGTGTTTTCCTGGGATGTTGTTTTGGTTCTGTTTGGATGTTCTTTAGCCAAGAATTGAAGGTAAAGCTGTAGCTGAGTGGTGGGCATGCTCAGCCTGCCAGATCAGCTTGTTCAAAACTAGATATTGCCATCAGGAAAGGATGATTTCAGCACTGACAAAACCAAAATTATTTTATTAGTGCTGCATCTAATAGTCTGCCATTTCATTTAGGAACTAAATACACAGTAAATATTCATGCTTGGCTGTTATCTTGTTTTAGTTGCACAAGGTGCTTCCTGATAAGGGCTCTTTACAGAATTGGAAGGATTTACTGTGAGGGTGGTGAGGCCCTGGCACAGGATGCCCAGAGAAGCTGTGGCTGCCCCATCAGTGGAAGTGTCCAAGGCCAGGCTGGACGGGGCTTGGAGCAGCCTGGGACAGTGGAAGGTGTCCCTACCCATGGCAGGGGGTAGAACTGGATGATCTTTAAGGTCCCTTCCAACCCAGGCCATTCCATGATTTGAGGACTGTTTGAAGATTACAGTAAAGGTTCCATTGCTATGGAAAATCAGAAGTGACTCACAAGTCTTTAAAAGTCAGCAGGAAAATCTTCCACCAGCTCCAGATGGGTTTAACAGGTTTCTCTTCTAAGATGCCTAAAACCTGACCTGCATTTTTCAGGGCAGCTAGCTAAAATCTGTGTGGTTAATTACCCTATTGTTAGTGTAATTAAAGAGGACTTTGTTCATACAACACTGAAAGAAGCATTTGCATTTTACCGATCTTACCTGCTTGCTTTGAACAGCTATGAGCCTGAACTGTTCCCTGGCCTGATTTATAGGATGGTCAAACCAAGGATAGTGCTGCTTATCTTTGTGTCTGGAAAAGTTGTACTGACTGGTAAGTGGTGCCTCTCTGTATCTGTAGCCCAGTGCTACCTCACTTTCTGAGAGAGCATTTAAATTAAACATTAACTAAAAATTAGTATCTTGCCACAGTAAAGCCACTCAGGGATCTTTTTAATGGCTGCTGCAGCTTATCTGTGCTTTCTGCAGATAACATCAGTATTGTTGCACTAGAATCTTGTATTGTTTCATATAGAGAGTCTCAGATTTCCATGTTAAGTATTTTTTTTATTCAAAGCCTGATGCCACGTGCCAATGTAGAGGATGCCAACAGGATGCTGACATGCCAGTAACTACTCAGGCACTTAAATAGGAACCTCACAATAAGCAATTTAAAATTACTTGGACAGGAAACAAACTTCTTAAAACACTTCACTGACAACATTTAGTAGGGATTATCAGAGGAAAGGGTGGAGATCTAAGAGCTTGTTCCAGACTGTTTGGCAAAACACTCATGAGGCAAAAGCCTTGCTGAGTCAGTGTGCTCAGCAGATACCTGTACCTTGGATCCCAGGTCGAAAAAGGTGAATTCCTGAGCCCCTGGCACATCCTTTTTGTGAAGCTCATGAACATGCTTCTATTCAGATGTACTGAAAGGTAAATGGTACTCATTCCCAGCAGCTCTGAATGCTGTATTTATATTCACAACACAGCTTTGAGACATGTGGAAGACAAGAGAAGTGCTGCCTTAGCCAGAGATTCTCACATTCATAAACCAGGAATGAGCTCAGCTAAATGAAGAATGGGGCATTCAGGACAAAGCTGAAATGCTTCCCCCTCCAATGTCCACCACCTTCTTAGGTCCAGTAAAATCATACTGGTCAGTTCCATTCCAGCAATGCTTGCATTTTTGGGGTGCACTAATTGTAACACCCTTGCTTCTGGGCCTGCAGCACGCTCCCTTAGTCACTTTCTGTGAATACTGGGCCCAGCTGTAATGACAAAACTGAATTTGCTGAGCTGTGAGGGGATTTTTTTTCTCCCTAATCAAGAAAGTAAATTTTGAAAGTAAAAGTTGTGGTAAGGACGATGAAAAGGTTTACACATTCAACCTGAGCAGGGCTTAATTCAACTTTTAAGTTCATTTAAATACAGTTTTCTTGTAGCTGATGTTTGCTGGACCAGCATGAGAAGCGTCACTGGCAAGGAATGTTCCTGCCTACTGCAATGCAGTTTGTGTGCAAGACTTGGTGTTAAAGATTTGATTGCAGTACCACGGAAAGGGATTTGAAATCAAACGTGTCCTAACACACAGCTTAAAATTAAAATTGCTTCTCAGAGCTGGAGAAGGAGAGTTCTCAAACTGTGGAACAACTTACAGTATGAAATAAAGGCCTCTCACTTCTTGTTTCTACCTTTCCACTCACCTTATCAACAAGCAGAGCTGTTATTCTTAAGCAGTTAACACCATGGTGGTGCTCAGTTGCTTTTTTCCTTCTTCAAAGCCAATATTTTGCACCTGTCAAGAGCAGAAAATTGCTGTTTTGGTTCCACAGATTAAACAAAACGAGTCTTAAAGCTAAGCAAGCTAGAAATTGTTCTTTGAGGCAGCAGATAGAAATCCTGCCCTTAATAGTAAGGTTCTTTCAATCTCCTGGGTTTCTTCATGGTTTGTAATCTCCCTAGGTTTAAATTGCATTCAGTTACTCTCAGCACTCTGTTAATTCATGGGGTTTTTTTTTTCTTAAATGTCCATTTAGGAGCAAAAGACCGTTCTGAAATCTACGAGGCATTTGAGAACATCTACCCCATTTTAAGAGGTTTCAAGAAACCATCGTGACGTGGCTCACAAAGCAATCCAGAATAACACCTGGGTTTGTGTCCCTCTGCATGGAACAGGAGCCAAGGGGATTCCTGGACCTGACCGTGGAGTTGTGGATTATTAAGCAAATGATTCATTTCTGAATGCTGATGTCTTTCTATAGTTTGTGAAATGTTCTTTTCTTTCAGATTATCTGTCTGTAATCCACCTGAGTTCTGACAGCTTCTGTCAAGCTAAAACACTTGACAAATGAATGCACTTTTAATAGAATGTATATTAAGGTGGCACTTAAAAATATGTTGTAATAGAAGCTATGTGTCTCTTCCCCTGTTGAACAGGCGAATCCACACTGCACTTCAAACTGGCTTAATCAAAATCCTCAGCTCTAAGTGTCCTGAATTGCTCCTGCAATGTTGTGTTTTCATATTTAAGCTCCAAATAGATTATTGTCTATATTATGGCTTACAGAATCCAGCATGAGTTGATTTTGGTGTTTAGAAGACATGTACTGAATCACACTGATCCCACTGGCTGGGCAAATTCTTGTGTGTGATGGTGCAGGATTTTCTTTTACAGGGAAGATGTTCCAGGTCCTGACTGCTGGGATATACCTAGAAAATCTGTGGGTGGAGGGGTAACTAACTAAACTATCTAATTTGACATGGGACAAGTTAAATTTTAACTAAATGGTACCCACTTGTATTACTGAAGTGCCCTCAGATGATGGGAGTTTGGTGCAGACAAAAACATGGTGGCTTGGTACTTTGTTAAAAATGGACTTGAGGAAAATACAAAAAGATGCTCATGACTTAATTATCTGCATTATTTATCCGGAGTTCAGCCAATGGCACTAAATCTGATACTTTTGGAGCAAAAACAGTGGGGTTTCCTGTGCTTGGTTTGAGCTCAAGCCTTTCTTTTCAGAAGGTGTCCTGCTCAGAGTGGTGCTGTGAGCAGGAACAGGGCAAAGCCTATCCCATGGCTGTTCTGGAAACTCCCTGGAGGCAAGCCAGCAGTTTGTGCCGTGTCCTCCACTCCTTCCCTCCTGAAGGTGTGGTACCTGTCTGGAAACACCACTAGAGGTTGCTCTCAGATGGCTTAAGTGTAACCCAGGCCAAAATCTTCCTCTGCCCTTGCTGGAAGTACACGGGATGGGCTATGGCTCAGCTCAGAACAGGGTCTTGCTGGGCTTAGTTTTGCTGCCACAAGTTTATTTCTGATTCGGCGAGGGTGTGACTTCATCTTCTGTGTCTGTTATGTGTCTCTCACAAGTGTTTTTATATCTTTCTCTCCACTTCTCTGGAAAAGAGTTTGAAAAACTTTGTGTACTTCCTCATGATAAACCCGTCTTAGCTGTTATCAGGTTCTCTGTCAAACTGGATTTCCACACTCGAATCTATTTTAAACACAGGCTTACTTTTCTGTTTGCTTTCTAACACTGGAGACTTTCCACAGCCATGGGCTGGACTTTTATTTGCGCTGTAGCTGTAGTAGCAGCTGATGAGCTTCAGTTGCAATAATATTTTTTGAGTGAAAACACCCTGGTTTTATTGAGGTGTTGGGGAGAAAGGAAAGTTTATCTAAGATGAGCCCTCTTCAAGAAATCACATTTTGCTTAAGAGCTGGCCACATGATTTCAGTGGTAAAATCAGTGCTCTTTGGAAGTATGGATAAAGCCTTAGAGATAAGAAATGGGCTCTGTGCCTTTTCACTGAGCTACTGATTAAGTTAATGTTTGCTATGGTAACTCTTGTCTTAAAAACAACAATCTTGGTCCTACCTCCATTGTGCTGCTCCTGCTAGTGGTTGATAACACTGGGAAAGGGGGAAAATGTAGGCTGGGAATTGCTCTTAAAGAACAGAAAAAAAGTAGAGCAATGTTTTGTTGTTGCAGTTGCGTTTCTTTCTTTTGGGAAGGGGGAGATTGCTTTAAGTTATCCTGGCTTCTGTGGATTCCACCTCCTCTAACTGCCTGGTGTCTCCCACTCCAGACAGAAGAGGGGAGATGGCTTCAAACTGAGAGTAGGTTCGTATTAGGAAATATTAGTTGTCAGGAAAAAATTCTTTACATGGACAAGGGGTTGCCCAGGGAAGCTGTGGCTGCCCCATCCCTGGAAGTGTCCAAGGCCAGGCTGGATGGGGCTTGGAGCAAACCGGGACCGTGGAAGGTGTCCCTTTCCAGGTCAGGAGGTTGGAACTGGATGATCTTTAAGGTCCCTTCCCTCATGAAAAGGAGTAGCTCCCTTCTCTCCTCAACCCTCCTTCACCCTATGTATTTAACTCCTCATCGTGGCTCCACCATGGAGGCTGGGTTGAGGCAACCTACCCCTGCGTCGGTTGTAAGGATGTGCATCGGTATTTGCTACCTGGGCAAAGCGGGTTGGATGTTCCTGTAAATACAGGGCCGTGCTTTGACTGGTATCCGTAGTCCCCACAGTAGTATTACTAAGGGACAGCTGCATTCTGAAGCCTCAGGAAGCAGAACGTAACACCCACGTCGCTCTGGGAGCAGGGCGGGGGTCATCCCCTTCCTTCTCCAGAAGGAAAAAGGCGCAGTTAATATTAAAATCAGGATTTTCCCGGCGGAGCGCGGCCCCTCCCGCG
>VZRQ01000708.1:54905-116630 GCA_013397975.1 Machaerirhynchus nigripectus
CCGGGTTGTGCCCCTTCCCCGCTGTCCCGGGGGTCGGGGGAGGTAAACGGGGCTCGGGGGGCTCAGGGTGCGGGCGGGGGAACGTTCCGAGGGCTGCTGGGCCCACCCTGGGGCTGGGGGCGGCCACGGCAGGACCCTCGGTACGAGCCTTGAAATAATAATAGTTTTAATAATAATGGAGAGATCACCCTGACTTTCACTCAGTCAGGTGCAGCTCTCAGCAGATGAGTCCGTGTCGATGTAGCCACAGAAGCTCCAGACAGTTCAGGGCACAAAGAGAAACCCGTGCAGTGAGTTATTTCAAGTGGGTTACCTATTTTCGGCAACGCGCCTTGAAACAGTAGTTTTTTAAATCCTGAAGCAGAATTAGGAAGGTGTGTAAGAAAGAAAATAAACATTTTGTTGTGCGCATAGCCGTAAACGTGGACACCCCTTCCTTTAGGATTACAAAAAATACTCCACTTGAGTTATCGTGTGCCGTCCTGCTCCTTTTGGAGCACTGGCTCTCCATGAGGGAGGCTGGATGAGTGCTATGCCCATAAACAAATTTTCTCATGATATGACTCAGATGTTCACAGCGTGTCCATCCCACATTCTTAAAAAGTCTTCCAGTGCCACGTCTGGAATAGCTCCGATTCTTGGCTGGCACCGTGTTCCTGGTCCCTCGCTCGCAGCTTCGCTAGCAGCTGTTGGGACTGATTCCTGGAGCTATTTTGGGAAGGTGGCAAGCAGCGTGTGGGGTGGTGGTGTCCTCACTCGAAAGGCTCCTTTTGTCCTCAGAAACAAGGGGACAGTGGTGCCTTTTCACCCATCAGCATCCACGGGAGTGGGGAAAGGCTGTCAGCCAGTGTGAGTCAGCGTGCAGAACTGAGACCTTAGTCTGCCTCTGGATGGGCTTTCTCTTTTTTTTATATAAAAAAAGCTGTGTTGTAGAACCACAAGTTATATTTAGTCATTCTAAAATAGGTGGAAAACGTGTAGTTGTGTGAGACTGCTTGGGGTTTTCTGCACATTCTGTGAAAAGATTGGATATGGAGCTTGGAACCTAAACCAAGTTTGGTATTTTTCCTGTCTCTTTTGTAGCCTAAGTTTTTGGCTAAATATCAGGTTTAATTATAGAAGTTCAATTGTAGCCTTTGTTAGAGTTGTTCTGTATTAACCAAAGCTTAAGAAGTGTCTGCCCATCAGAAAAATGAAGTCATAAAGAAGCAGCTTTAGCCAAAGTACCAGAAGCAGCAGTGTAAGAGAAAACCCTCTTTATCTTCTCACACGAGATAGGATCAGCTTTTCTGTCTGACAGTCGTCACTGCATCCTCCTGAGATGCTCTCACTGCCCCATTTGTCTGTGGCTGGAAAAGCTCCTGTATATTTACACTGTGTTTTTCAACTGCAAGAATTAAATATCTTTTTTTTTTTTTTTCCTGTCTTTTTCCCCCCCCCCCTGCCTGGACATCACGGTTCCATCTGTGGGGATCACTGCTGTTTTATCAGCCTGGAGCCTCCCTATACACACCATTTCCCCAGGCTTTTTTTCTCCTGCTGCTCAGAATTTTCCCATGAATGAATTGCAGTAGTGCAGTTCATTAAAAATGGCAATTTTATTTTAATGAATCAAGGGAACAGCACACCTGTGTGAATAACACAACATGAACAACCTGAATATCCTTGATGGCAGCAGGAACACTCCGTGTAGGGACAAAAGCTTGGGATTCTTCTTGGGTTTTGAGGATAATGGGATTATTTTTAAACTGTTCCTGAAATATTTTCTTTGCCTTCTCTAACTGATATTTGGAATGACTGATGTAAGAGTGAGAAAGAGGTCTGTTTTCTTTGTTTGCTCCTTGTGGGTGTCTGTGAATTTCTTGCAATGTGAGCCCTGGGAGAGGGGGAGATGTTTTAAATGGTGGCCAGGCACCACTGAATCCAAAGCCATGCATGGGCAGGTGCAGTTCACTGGCTGCAGTTCAGCTGGTGTTTACAGCCATCGTTATTTATCTGTTTATTTTATGCCTTCTAGTAGTACCTGGGTTAATTTTAGATCAGCCAGTGCTGGAGGAGTGTCATGACAAGGGCTTTGCTGAGTGGCTTGGCATGAGAAATTCAGAATGTGGAAGTGTCTGGGGGCACTTGGGCCTCCCATTTGTCTTTTTGAAGTGTTACAGAGGGGAGAAAAGGATCATTATCTTCCTAGTTAAATGTGAACAAACCAAGCATTACTCCTTGTATCCAACAGTGGTTTATTTTTAGAATTTTCTTGTGAATTTTCCTTATACGAAGACAAACAATTTCACATTCTAATTATTTCAGATTTCGTGGGACTATTTTGTGTGCTAATTTTTAGAAGAGCTACAGTAAAATTGGAAGCTTTTCGTCTGTCTGGCAAAAATCACACCCCGTATCTGTGAGGGGGAGAGACTGAGGAGCTGTTAAGATTAATTACTGAAGGAGAACTACAATTAAGGATGAGTAGTCCAGAAGTCCTCCAGTGAAGCAGTCACTGACATTCTTCTCTTCATGAGTAACGTGTTGTATATTCAAAAGCCAAGCTGGCATCCTGATGCTGGTCTCAGCTCAGAGGTTCTTCTTCCTCCTGGGAGTGTCCTCCAGCCTGTCATGTGCATAAATTCTCAGAGTGTGTTTCCCAGACTACTGAATTGCTCTGCTTGGTGTGTCTGCAGATGACAAAAGCCAAAGACAGTACAATTGTGACGTCTGAGCCTGCCTCATTTCTCCAGGCTGTGGGGTATGATTAGGAATAGTGACTTTTTGCAGCAAGGGAGTTAAAATGAGTGTAGTGCCCTCAACTGCTTCAGCATTGATCAGCTCCTGTAGATTAGGAAGCCCCTCTCTCTGGTTGCTTCTCTCTAATCATGAACACATGGAAATAAGCCAGGTCACCACAGAAAATCTCACCTTAATGTGATAAGACTTGAGGAAAGAGAAACATTTCGTGGGTAATTGGAGATGTTCTCTCCTCTCAGTTTACATTTTATGGGAGTTCCTATAATAATTCATCCCGAGTTTTGTTTCTTTGCCAAATTGAAAGGCTAAAGATATATAAAGAAAAATGAGTTACAGGGTGCAATGCAATTGAAATCAGAGCTATATAAAGAAATGGAAATGTTTGCTTAGGAGAAACCTGCTGGAGAAGTTGGTAGGAGCTGTTTGACATCGCTGCCGAAGCGTGTGGTGAGCTGTAATTTCTACAGGCTTTCACAAAGATTTCTGTCTTCCCTCCACCGTCAGAACTTAGTTTATTTCTGTATTCTTTGACAGATCATTCGACTTTTTGCTGGTGTGATGGACAGGAATTGGGTCATTCTGTTCAGTCAGAGTCCGTGCCCATTAATCCAGCTCTGAAACCAAGAACTGCCAAATTACCCCAGCGCTCTCACTGTGTGACTGCTGAGCTCTGTGTTTCTGGGCCAAGGGGTTTTTGGTGGCAGCCAAAGGTCGGGGTGCAGGAGGTGTGCACTGCTCTGTGGTAAACAGGAGGCTCATGCAGTGCCTTTTGTCATTTCCATGATGACTCCTGGGGTGAGGACACACAGGAAGAGGGGACGCGCTGGGCTGAGCAGCTGGGCTCCAGTTGCACCACATTCCTCCAGCTCACGTGTGGCCTCTGGCTTTTATGCCAAGCACCTGCATTTGGTTTTGGTTTGTTTTGGATGGAAAACAGATATTTCTGCTTGACTACAGAAGCAGCAGCCAGTGGTTTTGTTGTTCTAATGCTAATGTCATCTGGAAGGGTGGTTACACGCTCTCTGAATCCAAAGGTAGTCACCAAGCTTTCAGATTTCAGCACTCAAAGGAAAAAAGTGAAGCATTTTGAAGTCTTACCTGAAATCAAATCTGCAGAGTAACAGAGAGGGAAACCCAAGATGTCATCCTGTCAAGGCTTAGTGTACTGTTCTTTCTAAAAAAAGTTTAGATGTCCCTGAAATCAAGGTAAAATCATAAAATCACGTGGTTTGGGTTGGAAGGGACCTTAAGGACCATCTAGTTCCAACCCCTGCCATGGGCAGGGACACCTTCATGCCCCATCCTGCCTGGCCTTGAGCACTTCCAGGGATGGGGCATGTGCAAATATCAGAGCTCTGTTAGGATGAAGTTGTCAATTCTACATGTTGCAGAGGAAAAGAGAATGAATTGTGGAACAACAAGGGGGGCAGAATGTGGCTTCTGCATACTCAAAGGGTGAAAACACAGGATGATGAATCCTAGAAATATTCCTTTCTGATCAGTTCTCTGCAGTTCCCATACCCCAGAATCCAGTGAAGCAGAGCTGAAGCAGACTTTTGGGTCATGGACTGTGTGAGATAGTACTGTTAATTTCTCCAGTGACTGAAGGTTTTTGAAGTACTCTATGTTTTTTGTAAGACACAAAATACTGCTCTTGCTAAGCTATAAATCTAGAAGTAGCAATAATTTGCTTACAAGTTTGATAATTCAGCACTCTGATGTTTCTCCAGCTTAGAGGTTCTGTTGCAATTCCAGTGAGACACATGCTCTGGAATTCTGCAAGAGTTTCACACATGTAGCCATTACTTCCCCCGATGAAGACAGCTGAGGTTTGGAGAATCCCCAAGTTTCAATTTTATTATCTTTTTCAGACAACTTACAGTGCTGTAATTGTGCAAAATATCAATAAAAGAATTTAATCTCTTCCAGGTTTTCAGACAAGAAAGAAAGGCTGATGCATCTTAAAACCAAACAGAGAGAATTCCAAAAACAGTAAGTTGTATTTATTAAATTGATATAAAAGCTAAGAGATCTCATAAAAGGAAACAGTCTCTTTAACACACTGTTGCTGGAGACAGACAGAGTCCAGATAGTCATAAAACTTTCAATCATGTTTTTTCCTCTAGTGTGTTGAAGGCCATGGAAGGGAAAGAAATAACTGATCAGCTGGTGAGTTGCTCCAAGTGTCCCATGGTTTTTAAACTCTCTGAATTCCTAGATCACATAGTTTAAAGTTACAGTTTACCTTGAGGGCATTGTGTTGCTTTCCCAAAGAGCCTGCTGTAAGCAAAACTGAAATGGGCTCTGCAAGCAGAGTGTTCCAAGCTGTCTGAATTTTTCATTTCTCACTGGATATTTGTTCAATAACTTACTTTACTGGTTGACTTTATACTAGGCACTCATTTTGTTTGTGGCATCATTCTGTGCACAAAACACTGTGTGAAATATTTAGTTGTTTGATCCATTCAAGAGCATCCTCCTACTTTTGCTCTAAAGCTGCTGGCTTTGTTGTTAATCATTAGTTCAGCGTGCTTGAAGTCGTTCATGCCCTAGAGTTGCTGAATGTTCTTTTTCAGAGATGGAAAATAATGTCTTGCAAGATGAGGATTGAGCAGCTGAAACAGACCATTTGCAAAGAAAATGATGAAATGACAAGACGTGAGTAATGCCTGTGCTTTCGTGATGTGCAAAAACTCCCTGTGCCTTAGAGTGAGAAATCAATCGAGGTGAATTTGAGCATTAGTTTTTTAAAACGTGGCGAATTTCCAAACTGTCACTTCCTAAATCAACTTGAAGGCAAATTGCTGAGTGGATTTTGGCCTTTTTATGCTTGGGTTTTAATTAGCAAACAGCAGACATTATTCAGCTGGATGGAGATGGTTTTGCAACAGCTTTAAGAGCAAATGCTTAGCAGCTTGTGACTCTGGCTGTGTCCCTAGAGATGGCTTTATTCAGTGTAGTGTTTCTGATCACTTCCTCTTGATAAAGAGGGGCAAACAGCTCTGCAGCTGTCACAGATTTCATGAAACTGCTGAATTTTAACCCACACCTGTCTGAAAATCCTACAATCCTGCTTGAGCAAGAGTCACTGAAATATGGTGTAGGCTGGAGAGTTGCTCCGTTCAGAAACCTCAGTTTTTGAAACTCGTTAGATTGTTTTACACTAAATTTGCCAGGTCATTTTTCAGAAGAGGATGTGCAGCTCTCCTTACAACCTGTGTGCAAGGGAAACAGAGGAAGCATATTCAGGAGCATATTGATTGAATCTGGGATATTTTTGTGGCTTGAAATTCAAGAGGAGCCATACAGAGAGTGGAAGCAGAGGCATAACCTGAGAATAGTCATAAAGGATTAGCACAGGCTTGGGATGAAAAATGAAAAAAAGGCTGAGATGCAAAATGATTTTCAATTAATAAGGAGGATGGATAGTAACAATAGGAAATGTATGATAAAGAAAAGGTGAAGGAGTAGACAAGTGTGTTAGTTAACAGGAAAGCGAGCAAATAACAGTGCAGAGAAGTCTGAAGCATTCAGTGCTGCCTTTACTTCATCTTCCTGCAAGGAAAACATGATCAGCTGCTTAGCCTGGTTAAATTTTACATCATGAGGGGACTGCAGGCTAAGGAAAGGAAACAGACAGCTACGTATTTGCTTTATGGAACCCAAGGAACAAGGTGAAGTCTTGGGAGCACATGAGGGAGTTGAGGGCGTCTGAGGAAGCTGAAAACAGTACCTGCTTTCAAAGGGTGCAGGAAGGAAGAACATCAAACTGATGACACAGGCATCCTGTTACAGACCTGGGGGGACTTTGCTGGTAACTGGAAGGTAAGGTGGTTAAAAATAGGCATCACTTGGTTGTCATATTTGTGTCAAATTCATGTTTTGTTATTTATGTCATGGTTATGATATTCATGTCAAATCAACCCCTTGTCTGGGGAACAAGTGGTGCACTGGAGGATGAAGCAGAAGTTGCACATAACTTGGATTTGGGCCCTGTCTGAAACTGTCTTGTGAGCAAACCAAGACATTTTCTCTGAGTGTAGCCCCTGCAAGGTCATCACAAAAGGTTAGGAGAGCTGCATTCAAAGAGCATTGACTCTGGTCAAGCTGAGGAGGTGAGACAGGTGGAGCTCAGCAGGAGCCAGTTCCTGGCCCAGTTCTCTTCAGTAATTCCCATAATAGCTCAGTAGAATAGAGGGTGGAATGGAGGAAGCCAGGCTGGATGGTGAAATTACTTCTGTGGAGACCAGGACCAAATTCAAAATCATGCAGATAAATAGACAACATCATCTGAAAAGGATGAAGTCAGGGTACACGTTGTTGTAAAGAGAAACATAAACCCAGAATGGGGGATGGTGGTGAGATTTGGCAGGAAAGGATCTGGGGAACTGCAAATTAAATAAAAATCATCAATCTTGTGGTGCTCCAGAAAGGCTCAGGGCTCTTTCTGGGTTAACTAATATAATTGCTGTATTTAAGATGGAACCAGTTATCCTGCTGTGCCAGGTATTGCTGTTGCTTCAGTGGAAGTCTGGTGTCCAATTTAAACAATTTAAGAAAGACACAAATCACCTGGAGAAAGTCTGAGTATTGGAAAGGAAACAGAAAGAACGGCTAAGAAAATTCATGTTTGGTTTAGAGAAGAGGAAGTTGAAGAAAAACAAGCTTTTCAGTAGATAAAAGGTTATTATTGTGGAGATTATGACTTTTTATCTCTAGCCTGTGAAGAAAGAAGAGGAAATCAATGTGACTTTGAGGAATTCGTCACCTTTTCTCAAAATCCTCTGAAGGTGGCAGAGTGTTAGGACCAACCAGGGAGTGGAGTTCTCCATTTTCCTACTCTTCTGTGGAATTTATTATCTGCAACTTTTGCAACTTCTCTTGATTCACAGTGAATTTGGTTAGATTTAACGTAAAAACTGAGCTGACTAGTGCCCAACTTAACCTATTGTTAGCTCAGTTGCTTTTGGAGAGAGACCAGAAATGAATTCTAGCTGTGAGTAGCCAAATAGGTCAGGAAACCAACTTGGTCACTCTTGGGCCACATTAAAAAGTGTGAAAAGGTTGTTTCTCTTCTCTTGGATGTGGCATAGTTTAATTTTCTGAAATAAGAACGATTTCTAGAACACTGGGTTCCTGCTTTTGGAGCTGTCTCTCCTGGAGACCTCAGTAACTGATGGTGCTTAAAATAATGTTTTAAAATCTGTGTGTTTGCCTTCCTTCTGTGCAGAACAGTTCAAGGAGACAGGCTTGCAAATACCTGGCAGAGCTCTCTGGGCAGAGATCAGTGTGCCTGGGCTTGCATTTATCAGGCAGTGCAGGTGTGTGGGACACAGTGGTGTCCTGAAATACTCCTGGGGGCAGATTTTTAATCACCTCATAAACTGGGTCATAAAGCAGAGGTGCTGTGCAGAGAGCAGGGCTGTTGTTTGTGCACTGGGACTGCTAAAGAGGAAACGTGAGTGCAGTGTCTCCCCTGCTCCCAAGTAATTGCTGTTGGACCTGCAGGGAAGGGAGTTCACTCTGAAAAAGTAGCCTTTCAAGTCGAGCATGAATGTGAAAATTGAACAGATGGACATTTTCCTCCTCCTCTGTTTCTTGTTCTTTATGCAAGGAGAGAGTTTGGGAATATGAATGCAAGTGTTAATTGATTTTGTGTTGATGTTACGGGACTGCTTAAAGGAAAAGGGAATTGCAGCTGACACAAAGGGATTCTTGGTATTGCTCAGAGAAAAGTGGATTTTTCTGCTGCTCCTCCAACAGGGGTCACTTATTTATGTTGTATAAACCTGAGGATTATTAGTTCTTATCTGCATGGAGGAGCTATTCTCACCTCCTTTAACTTGGGACTTTGCATCTCCCACATACCAGATCTTCCTTCCTACCAGCCACACCATGGATTGCAGCAGATCAGATGACTGGAAATAATTCCTGATGTTCAGAGAGCAGCCTCTGTGTCTGCAGGGGCAGGCACACTTCAAACCAGGGCACTTGGAGAGTTTCAAACACGTATTTGGGGAGAGCACAAGAAATCTTTCCCCGAGCTTTTAAAAGACAGAGGTGGCCGGCTCTCTCTAGCACCATGTTTGTGGGAGCATTACCACAGCCAGTTATTTTATAGCAGAATCAGCAGATCATAGGATCATCAAGGTTGCAAAAGACCTCTTAAGATCATCGGGCCCAACCTTGGATGCTTCAAGATGCTCTTGCAGGGTATTTTTCCAAGCCTGGCATGTGGAGTGAATCCAGGCAGTTGCAGCACTTCAGCAATGAGCACATTTCCCATTGTGTGAGTGGAAAGGGAGATAGCCAGTGGTCCCTGTGGAAACAAGGAGCCTGCACTGTTGGGATCCAAGTGCTGTAAGAGCACATCCATGAGTGAAGCCCAAATAACCCTCACTAACAGCAGCAGTGGTGCCAGAAATGGTGAATGAAGATGCTATCTGCACTTGATTTTGGCTGCAAGCAGGGCAGGGCTTTTTTGGCCAGCATGATGCAAACATGTAGAGTCAGGCTATTTCTGTCAGGATGATTACTCCAGGAGTTTAATTAAACTGGGAGATCTTGGCTTTTGTGCTCCAAATCCAAAAATAGCTGGGTAAAAGATAGGGAAAGAATAATCCCAATTGCAGTCTCTTTGGAGATCCTCAGAAGAGATTAAAAAGTTGTACCACTGAGCAGCTGGAAGATGTTAATAGTTTAGCAGGGTTTTCTGTTTTAAGCTGCCATGGATCTTGTTTTCCATAAATATTAATAAAGCTTTTCTCAAGCTTTTCCTACAAGCACTTCCCAGCTCCTTTTCCAAGGGGTAACATCTGCTGCTGTTCTCACAGACACGGAGGGGCTGCTGAGGATTAAAGAGGAGAACCAGAAGCATTATCGCAGGGCTCAGAGGCATCAGGAGAAGAAGGAGAAGATCCAGAGGCACAACAGGAAGCTGGGAGACCTGGTGGACAAGAAAACCTACGAGCTGAAAACCCAGTATGAGCACTTGGCCAACCTCCGTCGGTCACACATCCTGGAGCTGACCTCGGTCATCTTCCCCATTGAAGAGGTGAAGACAAGCATGAGGTATGGCAGGCTTGTTCTTTTGGGATCATTTGGCTTGATTTTAGACACCCAGAAGGGAGTTGTGTCAGTCTAAGGTAGGTGCTCTGGCTCCCTTAGGATCTGTGGGGAGGAGGAGGAGGTGTGTTCTCACCCAAAGACAGAGGTCCAGGATAGAAGAATCTGAATCTGGAGGTGCTTTCATCTCCCCACTGAGACATCTGAGCTGCGTGTCCAGTGTTAAACTTCCTTAAAATATGGTTGCCCCATCCCTGGAAGTGTTCAAGGCTAGGCTGGACAGGACTTGGAGCAGCCTGGTCTAGTGGAAGGTGTCCCTGGGAGGGTTGGAACGAGATGGGCTTCAGGGTCCCTTCCAACCCAAACCATTCTAGGATTTTACGAAAATAGGTAATTAAAAATCCCAGAGAAAACGAAATTAGTTTTGGGAATGAGGAGTTCTGCAGGAGTGGTCTGTAAGGTCCTTTCCAACCCAGACCATTCCTGGATTCTACAAAAATAGCCAGTTAAAAACCCCAGAACAAACGAAAGCATTTTGGGACCGAGGAGTTCTGCGGGAGCATTCCAACAACCATTTTGCCCTGAGTGAAATCTGGCTCAGTGCCTGCCAAGTGCCCGTTGGATTCTATTTTTAACCACTTCTTTTCAAACCCTTCTGGGGTCCTGCAGGGACCCTGCGGACGTGTCCTCAGAGAGTGACAATGCCATGACCTCCAGCACTGTGAGCAAGCTGGCGGAGGCGCGGAGAACCACGTACCTGTCGGGGAGGTGGGTGTGTGACGACCACAACGGGGACACCAGCATCAGCATCACGGGGCCCTGGATCATCCTCCCCAACAACGGGGACTACTCAGCTTACTACAACTGGGTGGAGGAGAAGAAGACTACACAGGGACCTGGTAAGGGGCAAGGCCTGGTTTTAGGCAGCTGGGACACTGCAGAAGCTTTGGGTGCCAGTAAAAGGCACTGAGGAGCAGTAGACTGGTCCATTTATTCTCACCCTGTGCCAGAAATAAATGCCAGTATAGGGATTGTAGGAGAAGATTCCCTGCCCAGTTGGAACTAGGTGGTCTTTAGGGTCCCTTCCAACACAAACCATCCTGTGATTTTATGATTAATCTGCTGAAATCTTCTTTTGCATGAAAAGGTCTCTGGGATACACAGCACAGTGAAATAGAGAAAGTTAATTATTCACAGTTTTGAGACAGTTCACATGTCATCATCTTAGCAGGAATTCCAAGAATTACTATTTTCTTCCAACTTCTGACAGATTTCACTGGAAATGATTGCTAGATTCAGGCTGTTCTCCATACTTAGAAATGACATATTCCAGAGTAGACTCCAGGAACATATTAACACACCCACCGAGGCTTCATTTAAAACAAGGATTTCATGTTGTTTTTATTTCTTTCAGATATGGAACATAATAACCCTGCTCATACCATCAGTGCTGCATTGTGCTATGCAACTCAGCTCGTTAACACTTTGTCTCTCATACTTGATGTAAATCTTCCCAAGAAGCTCTGCAACAGGCAAGTGAAAACACAGCAGGGGAATCTGTGGCCTTAAGTCAGCTTAGTTTGGGGAACAAAGTCATGAATTGCAACAGCTTTTTTCGTAACACGGGTGTTAATTTGGTAACATTTTTGTGCTGTTTGAGGGGAGGGCTAGCAGGATTTTAAACCACTGTTAACAGTCCTCCCTTTCTTTTTTACTTCCTGAGAGGAAGCCCAACCATCACAGTTGAAAATAACACTTTTCTAATTGATGCATTCAGCATTCTCAAATGAGAGATGAAATATGGCAATGTATGAATGGCACTTTTGATTTTATTGGACCCCACTGTGCTTCACAAAATCCCAGCCCAATCCAGCAGCTCTGGAACAGCTCTGCTGCCTCCTGTGCTGTAGGACAAGGTTCTGTAATATGGCATGGCAGCAGTGTAGCTCCCAATGGGATAAAACCCCCAGGGGGAACACACCTAGGAGTGATTAAAAACCCCATGTGGGATGAAAGGCACTGTTAGAATTGGGGTGTCTGTGTGGAGCAGCTGAGATCTGTACAGAAGGAGCTGCAGATCTGGTCAGACTCCCAGGGGTCTCAAATGTGCTGCTGAGGTTCTTTTAGGTGTGTTAAAACAGTGGTTGTCAAAGTGAGGGCACAAAAGTTGTGTAGGGTTTCAGGTTTTTCCCACCCCGTGGCTGGGAGGTTGGAGCCAGATGATCTTGAAGGTCCCTTCCAACCCAAACCATTCCGTGATTCTCTTCTAGTTTTATTTGGATGTTCAGAGCTCAGAGAAGGAAAAGGTTGGGAACAGGAAATGATGCAAGGTTTTAAAGGAGATCTGAACCAGTTTGGCACTGGTGGATCTCTGAGTTCCCTACAGTTCACACCACCTGTCCTGTGGAAACTGGCGAGGCCAGGGCAAGCAGAGCTTGTTGATGAAATGCTCACAGTCCTGCTAGGTGAGAAATTAATCTCCTGAGCACTCTAAAACTGGCTGTAAACTTTAAACAAGTGCTCACTGCGAGGATTTTTACTCCAGGATTTATTAGGAAGCCAGGGCACAGAATGCTGATGCCTCCAGTAAGTAGATTTTCACAGCATTTTGCTTCCTGTGTATTTGTGTGTGGTGCTTTAACAGTGAATTCTGTGGAGAGAACCTCAGCAGACACAGGTTCACACGGGCAGTGAAGAAGCTGAATGCTAATATCCTTCACCTCTGCTTCTCTCAGGTAGGGGGGTGCACATTTGTTATCTTTAAACAGCTTTTTAAATATCACAGGATTTCCTCAAGGAACTGATGATTGCTTTTTTTCCTTTCCATGTGTCAGCATGTAAATTTGGATCTGTTGCACCCCCTGCATACCCTCAGGAACCTCATGTACCTGGTCAGCCCAGACACCGAGAACTTGGGCAGGTAAGAAAAGCAAAATATGAAACTCTCCTGTGGCTGAATCCCTTTGGAATTTATGCTTTTGCCTTGTTACTTAGAAGGGAAATTCTCTTCTGCTGTGTCTAAAGATCAGTCCTCAGCACAGAAATCGGGGTAGTTCCAGGAGGAGGCAAAACAGGACAGAAAAAGGGGCTCCTGAGTAGGAAATGGGTGTTTGCTGTGCTTCTGCCTATGGCAGGCTCAGCTGGAGGCTTTGCAGCTGATGATGGACTTATTTCCCCTACACCCAGGAGCAGGAACTCCTTCCCTCCAGGGAACAGCAGCACAAATGCCAGGCAGCCTTGCCATGCTCCAAGCGTGACCCTGCCCACGCCTTGCCAACGTGCAAACACCTGAGAGCATCCAGTCATACAAACCCTGAGAAGAATCCCAGGCAAACCTTTCCCAAAATACTTCCAGTCAATGAGCTGCCTCGACTAAAGCTGACCCTTCAAATAATATTCATTTATATGTAAATTAAGATTAAAGACAACTCTTCTCTTAGCTTAGAACACGATGAGAAGAACGTCAGCTCTGGCCTGCACGCACCAGGTTTAATAATTCATTTCTTTTTTTCATAAGTTAAATATAAGAAAGCAAACAACACTGATTTCCCCATTGGGATAATCCAGACACAAGTCACTTGTGCCCAAGACAGTCTGCAAATATTTGTTTGATGTGCCTGGTGCTTTATTCCCCCCTAAACACAGTAATGTTCCAAAATCAACTCTTCTGTTTTGTTCTCGTGTACGGATCTGGTTTTATTCAAAAACCTGCAGTGCCACTAAGAGGAACTGCCTGTTCCCACTTACCTTGTGTTCTCTGGATATATCCCTACGGATTCAGCCCAGAGACATGGGGAACCACATCTTTGGAAAAGATTTTGGGCAAAAATCTGCGCTTGCTGCTGCTTGCCTGAAAACAAGGAGAGTGCTGGAAATAGCCAGAGGATGAAGAGCTGTCCCCTCAAAGGAAAGCAGCTGCTCTAAAAGGTCCAGGGGCTGCATTGGGCACCTGTGTAGGTGTCACAGAGCTCCACATGCATCAGCTGGTAAAAGAAAGGGTTACAGGAGAGCTGGATAAAATACCCACAGGCTGCTGAAAGGCTTTGCAGACAGCACTGGGAGCAAAGAGTCTGAGCTGGTTGAAATGAGGCACATGCACTTTACAGAGACATTAATTACCCACAGGAATGAAGGTGGGGATTCTGTTTCCTTCTGTCATCCTCTCAGGGCTGGATGAGTTTCTGGAATGGATGCTGTCATCAGGCAGGAGTTGCTGGGCTCAGGACAGGGAGAACGGGTGGGACGCAGTGGCCTTTGTTAGAGAGGAGGTCACTTGGGATGATCTCATGGTCCCTTCTGGCCTCAGCCCTGATGACTCCCTTCTTGTGTTGCCTTGTTAAGCAAAAGGCTTTGCCAGGAGGCAGTGCTCCCATTCCTTTCCAGATTATGAAAGAGGAGTGTTTGCCTTTAATTTCTCAGCTGGCTGCAAAGTTTGCAGCAACCAGCTCTCTTTATTTTCCTTTAGATACCCAAGCCTGTGGTTGCCTGACAATCTCCTATATATGCTGCTGTTTTCATATGCTTATAATTTTACCAAACTTTAATTATAAATATTAATATTTCCCATGATAAATTACTGCTTTAGACTCCTTCTCCCACTAAAGCTGGAGAAACTCTTGCCTGTGCTAAATGGTTACTGTGTTTAGTGGTTGGACTCGGTGATCTTGGGGGTCTTTTCCAACCTAAATGATTCCATGATTCCATTAAATTCTTGCTCATGTTCACTGGGCAGTTCTGTGGCTTGGAGTGAACTCTGTCAGGGACGCTGCTTGCTGTGGTGGAATCCACCTTTTTCCATGGAATACAGGCAGCCCAAAGCAGTGGGATGGGGCAGGATGCAATCACGTCTCCCACCAGGCAGTGGCAGCAGGGAACTCTGAGTCACAGCACAGGTGGGTTCGGGCAGGAGCCTGGAGATGCAGCTCAGAGCAGAGCCAGTGCCCAGGGCTGGAGCATCTCCCTGACCAGGAAAGGCTGAGGGAGCTGGGGCTACCAAACTGAGAGGGGCCCTCAGCCCTGTCTGCAGGGAGGGCTCAGAGATGGACCAGGCTCTGCTCTGAGGGGCCCAGCAATGGCACAAGAGGAACGGGCAGGAACTGATGCCCACAAGTTCCACCTGAGCATGAGGAAGAATTTCCCTGGGCAGTGCCCGAGCACTGGAACAGTCTGACCACAGAGGGATGTGGAGTCTCCCTCGCTGGGGATATTCCAGAGCCATCTGGACACAATCCTGTGCCATGTGCTCTGTGATGACCCTGCTGGAGCAGGGAAGTGGGACCAGGTGAGCCACTGTGGTGACTTCCAACCTGAGCCACTCTGTGATTCTGTGTGGTGGGGTTTGGAGTGTCTCCAGGGGAGACCCCACAGCCTCTCTGGGCAGCCTGTTCAAGTGTCTGGCCAACTCAGAGTGAGAAAGAGGTTGAGGTGTTGCTCAGGGCAGAGTGGGAAGTCTCCACTGGTGAGCTGTGCCAGACCTGTGAGTTGAAGCTACACCCCAGCAGAGCTGAGCCGTCTCAGCCTGGCTAGGGCTGGTGTTGGAAATTAAAGCTGTTCCACATCAAGCCAAGATTCCCACCAGTGGAGCCCTGAGTTATCACCAGTAGCTTTCTCTGTTGTGCATGTTTCCCTACCCCTGCCAGAGCAGAGCTGCTCTGCCAGCAGCTCCGTGGGCTGGAACCCTGTCCCCTCCTTGGCCAAGTGTTTGTGTTCTGACCGTGGCGACACAGAGTTCCCTCTGCAGTTTCCCTGCCAGCTGATAGAGACCGGCACGCTTGAGCTCTGCTGTGCCCGTGGCAGAGCAGGCTGCTGGGAGTGCCCAGGGCTCGCCCCAGCAGGGAGGACAGAGGGACTGATGGCACCGTGTCCTCACCCCCAGGTCCGGCCCCTTCGAAATCAGCGCTGACCTGGAAGACTCCATGGAGTTCGTGGACCCCAGCGCGGCGGGCGAGACGGACGAGAGCGGCGACGAGCACGTGAGCGACGAGGAGACGGACCTGGGCACGGACTGGGAGAACCTGCCCAGCCCCAGGTTCTGCGACATCCCCTCGCAGCAGGCGGAGATGCTGCAGAGCCAGAGCACCCAGGCGTCCCAGCCCATCGCCAGCAGCAGCGCGGGCGGGATGATCTCGTCCGCCGCCGCCTCGGTCACCTCGTGGCTCAAGGCCTACACCGGGCACCGCTAGCGGGCACGCGGGAGCTGTGCCAGGGACCCCTCCCCGACTGTGCTGTAGTCAACCTTTACCTAATCAGTTAAGTAGTGCCTGGAACAAAGGAAAGGTCGGACTTTTCGTTTTGTAAACCGGAGAAAACCTTTTTATTTACCCAAGATGACTGTGACGGCCCCGTTTTGTAAATTAGCTCCGTGCTCCCGACGGATTCCGTGAGGGAATTTGTGTCTTGGTTCTGTCTGCATCGAGGATTGTAAAAGGACCCAGCAACCTCC
This sequence comes from Machaerirhynchus nigripectus, assembly GCA_013397975.1. Lineage (NCBI taxonomy): Eukaryota > Metazoa > Chordata > Aves > Passeriformes > Dicruridae > Machaerirhynchus > Machaerirhynchus nigripectus. The sequence goes on from VZRQ01000708.1 coordinate 71,155, forward strand.
AGCTCTACTTTCCGAAGAAGAAACAGATTTTGGAGTGTTTGGATCGGGATGAGCGCAGGGAAGGCTGCTCAGGGCGCGGTCTGGACAGTGGTGCAAATGCAGTTCCCACTTTCTTAACTCCTTACAGGGTTTTCCTTTGTGGGTGTGTGTGTGTTTTAAATCTGTCTTGCATAATGCAAAAATGCGTATTTCTAAATTTTTTTCATTCAGGACATGAAAATTATGCATTTTTAACATGTTTTCTAATCTCTGTTGCCATATTTTTAATACAATCAGCATGGACAGGGAATTCACACAGCAAATTGCTCTTGTTTTAGATTTGGTTGTGAATCTTTACCCAGTTTTGCCATAGAAAACTGGCTTGTTTCATGCTGTTTCCACTGGTAGGTGTAGAAGTTCTGTGTTGTGCTGTCTGAGGCACACGGGCTCTGTACTCTTACTGCCATACACCAAAGAAACACTGGACGTTCTCTTGCTAGACCCACATTCGATGCTGATACAGACTTGCATTGTTGCAATAATGCCCATCGGTTACCACACCATGTTGCTACATTTTAGCATTAGAAAAGCCTCATTTCAAGCCAGTTTGGTGAAGTCACACCCTCTCCACACTACATGTGTTTTTAACCCTATTTTATCTTACGTTCGTGGTGGGGTTTGTTGTTTACTGACTGCCAAGATGTGGGTTTGGTTCCCCTGGCACAGCCGGCTCACGGAACCCCGGGAGCTCGGTGCTGACAGGCGACTTGGGGAGCAAGGGCTCCTCCTCTCCCTCTGCCTTGCAGGACGGGACCCTCACGGGTGGTTTGCTCAGCAAAGCTTCCAACGTTTACATTTAGAGCTGGGGCAGTTCCCCCACAGGGTCAGCCGAGGTCAGAGCCTCCTGCCCTCCTCCTCCTCGAGGGCAGCTTGTAGGGGCACCGCGCCTAACGGGGACACAGCAGGGCTGTGGTGAGTGACACAGAGGCCACGTCCCTGCCTGATCCCAGCTCCAGGGCTGGCTTTCCCGGCCACCTCACGGGGTGTTTTGTGGTTTGCTCTGTTCCTCTCCAGCCCAGCCAGTGCTGCCTCTGTCCCCACCCAGGAGCGGTGGGAAGCCAGGTGTGGCAGTGACAGCCCTGTGCGGGGGCCCTGCTGAGTGTTGTGTCACCCACCCCTCCATGGCAGCTGCTTCTCTTTAGCCCTGAGCTCGGGCATCTGTTGTCAGTAGTTTCTTTTAATTTTGCTTTTTTTTCTTTTTTTTAAACCAAAGACCCTTAACTCCTTGGTGTCAGACACCCCCACCCTCACTCCTGCTCTTCTGCTCTAAGAGTTGGGTTTGTTTTAGGAGAACAGCCCAGGCCCCTGGACTGCTGCAGCCCGATGGGGGCCCGTGCCCCCAGCCCTGCTGCCAGGCCCAGCCCGGGGCTCTGGGCTCTGTTGGCTCACAGCACTTTATCACTCGCAGCTCTGAGCAACCAGCACACGCCAGTATTGGAAACTGGGCTCACAGCCCAGCCCCTTCTGCTTCCCTGTGTATTTTGCACTGGTCCCCACCATCTAAATACCTTTTTTTTGGTTGTTTTTTTTAATAGGCATTTCAGTCCCTTTTTCATTGCTGCCTTTGTGCTTTGAGCCCCGGAAGGTCAGGCCATGACTCAGCTTCGTGCACTGTCACTGAACTTAGGGAAAGAAAATCCGACACAATAACTTTTCTATAAGCCATATACTTCCTATCCATGTTTTCCAGAATAATTTATTTGCAACCCTGTCATACTCTGAGAGTGCACAAGGGCACCGTGAGGGTGTTCAAATGTGTCGGGGTGGGGCTTTCCATGGAACGTTTCTTTTGTAACAGAACACAAGGTTGTGGTGGTTTTTTTAAAAGTGTTTTGCACATGTGTAGCTGAGGAAGAATTTTGTGTGTCCAAACCTTGAGTGCAATCACCAGGATTCGTTTTCCAGGTTGTTTGGGGGGGTGGGGGAGGGAGGGCAGGAATATCTGTAACTATAAATATTTGAAGGCAGCCAGCTGAGAGTTTACAAAACATTTTGTGTAGCATGAACACGGGAATTTCAGTTCAGGCTAGGACTTCTGGTCATGACCAGTGACCTGGGGGTGGCCAATTTGGGCTGCCAAGGCAGAACCTGATTTTGGGGCCCCAGCCCTGTGCTGAAAATCAGGAGCCTGTGCAGGCTCTTGGGTGGGACACCCAGGGGTGGCTGTGTCACCTGCAGAAACCCGCGGCCCCTTTCTCGCAACTTCCGGACTTCAGATGTAACTAAACACAAATGGTTTGGTTTGGTTGGTTTGTTGTTTTTTTTTTTTTCCCTTCTAAATTTTATTGTATTATTGCAATAAATCTTTAACAGTAATTTTTTTTAAAGTTGTGTATTTATGACTGATACTTCTGTGTGGTTTGTTTTTCACCGTGCTGGGCAAAGTACACAAGAATTTCCAGCCTTCAAAGCATCACAGGGACCAGACCTGTTACAGTGCAATCAGTCGTACAGCGGTGGAACAAGCAATACCCATTCTAAAAAAATACTCTTACATAAAATAACTGCATCTCCATGGGAGCAGGGGGTGGAGTCCTGCACAACACACACACACACCCACAGCCCTCTATGTACATGTAAACGGATAAACCTCTCGGGTGAGCCTGGCTCGGGGCTGCTCCTGGGCCGGGTGATGTTTCTGCAGGTGGTGGATTCCTTCTGCATGCAAAGGGCTCCTCGTTGCCAGGTCACTTCAGGATGCAGGAAGGTGTCTCTTGAAGGTTGGAGTTATGAAAGTGAAGCAGTGTCAGAGCAACAGGGATGGGAAAGGGCCAAGCGGGCTCTGCCCACGGGCCCTGGTGGCCTGGCAGCCCATGGGTCACAGGCTGCTGGATGATGGAGGAGAAACAACCCCTCCCACTCCATTTTTTTGTGACATATCTGACGGGGAGGGCTGATGGCCCTGTGACTCCTGGCTGTTGGACACTCAGGGGTGGGAGCAGCAGCCACCTGGGGCTCCTGCACGCAGAGCTGGGGCAGTTCATGGCCTCGGTCACAGCACAGTCAGGTCATGGCCACGGGCAAAGCAAAGCCTGGGGCCGAGCTCAGCTCGTGCAGGCAGAAGGCTCACGCCACTTCTGCTTAAGCAGGACCAGCAGCAGGAGCTTTTGCCCTCTGCCCACTCTGGTTTTTGGCAGGAGAGCAGCCTGGTAATGCCCCGAGTCCTGTCCCTGCACCAGGACTGCCTGGACCAGCCAAAGGCAGGTGGGAAGGAGAAACAGCCCCGGGTGAGGCTTCAGCACCATTTCCACTGTGCAAGAAGTGGGAGTTGAGACAGAGGTTGGATCTGTCAGTGCAGCTTTGTGCAGGTGTGAAATCCTAGGGTGGTTTGGGTTGGAAGGGTAAGATGGTGATAAGGTGACTTAAAGATCACCTCATTCCAAACCCCTGCCATGGGCAGGGACACCTTCCACTACCCCAGGCTGCTCCAAGCCCTGTCCAACCTGGCCTTGGACACTCTAAGGGATCCAGGGGCAGCCACAGCTTCTCTGGGCAACCTGTGCCAGGGCCTCCCCACCCTCACAGGCAAGAATTCCTTCCCAATATCCTATCCATCCCCGCCCTCTGGCAGCAGGAAGCCAATCCCTGTGTCCTGTCTCTCCATCCCTTGTCCCCAGTCCCTCTTCAGCTCTCCTGGAGCCCCTTTAGGCCCTGGGAAGGGCTCCAAGATCTCCCTGGAGCCTTCTCTCCCCCAGGTGAACACCCCCAGCTCTCCCAGCCTGGCTCCAGAGCAGAGGGGCTCCAGCCCTGGGAGCAGCTCTGGGGCCTCACCGACAGTTCCAGGGGCTGGATGGGGGCAGATGCTGCAGGAGGGGAGCCAGGTCCAGCACAAGGAACTGAGCTCTGCTGCAGCATCCCAGGATTTCTCCACAGGGAACAGGGCCCAGCAAAGGGAAAAGCTGCTGCAGGAAGAGCCAGGATGGAGTAAGAGCCCAACCGCAAGCCTCAGCCACAGGCGGCTTTCTCAGCAGTGTCCATGCCAGGAGAGCCTCAGAGCCCGATGAAAACTGGAAGCTTATGGACAATGGGAATGTTATTACAACTTCTTTGCAGGCCTATCTGGAAATTCAGTCCAGACACTGCAAATGCTCCGAGGCAGGGAAGTCAAGCACATGGTGCAGTCCTTCGTCCTCAGTTCTAAACACTGAACTTTGTAAATCCAACACTGGATTTTTTTTTTTAATTGCTTCTTAGGAAAAAAAACCAACATTCACCAGACCTTGGCTTCTCCCTGAACCACCCCTTAAGGAAACAGAAATCTGCATTTTACAACAAAAAAAAGCCTGCAGGCAGCTCAGCATGGCAACACTCAGAACCAACCCATTTCTGGATGCAAAAGCTTGCTCTGTGAAACAATTTTGAACAGCAATGCTGTGCAGGAGGGACAGTTCCAGCAGACAACGTAATCAATGATGTATAAAGCAGCCCACGCTCCCCAGCCAGCCTGGGGGGAGGGCAGGGATGGGGTAGACATCCAGTTTCCTCTGGATTTACCTGCTCCAAGAACAAAATAGCCACATGGTATTATTTTATCCTCGTTTTCCCCCTTGTTCAACAAAGGTGACCAAAATCTCACACCCTGTTCCAAATAAAATGACCTCACTGACCCCTTATCTAATTACAAAATATTTTCCTCTGCCGCTCCACTCCAGCCTCGCAGGGACTTTCCTCGCTGCTGTCAGCCTCAAGTTTTCCAGAGTCTTGGGTGGTGGGGGGGGCAGGAAAGCAGCTTCTTTCCCTTTGCCCCTGACCAAAATGAAGCTGGAGGCCTTTGATGCCGATGGCTTTGGGAGTTGTTTCGCTGCTGGTCCGGGCGCAGCCGAGGGAGCAGATGGAAGTTTGGGTGAAGCCTGCGCCCCGTTAGAGGATGAAGCCAGGGATTAAGGAGGGATCCTGCTTTCCCTCTCCCTCTTCCCAGCCGATTACAAGGCGGCCACACCCTTCTTTTAGATTCCTAATTTCATTCCTCCCAGTTGTCATCATGTCTGCGGCGCAGGGAGGCCGAGCGGCTCCGGGAGGGGTGGCTGACACCCGGGGGGTGGCAGGAGCAGGTGAAGGCAAAAAATAAAACCAGCACATCCTTTTTAAACCTCCCGGCAAAGCCTGAGCTCACCAAACCCACGTTTCAGGCTGCCAGGGCTCGATCTTCCTTCTCTCGCTGTTCCAGGAAAGAACAAAAGCATCCGCCTTCGAACTCCCTTCTGTCCTCCTCACGCTCCGAACCCAGGCGAGTCACTCCCTGTGATCCCAGGGCAGGTGGAGGTGGGTGGCTCAGCTTGGCCCCCACGGCCAGCAGTTTTCCACATCCTTCTGCTCCAGCACCAAAGGATAGAGAACAGGATGAGGCAGGTGCAGGGCTGCCCTTTCCAGCTGCTCCCTGGGGTTGGCAGGGCAGAGGAAGGCCCAAGGTGAGCCCCACGGGAAGGTGGCACCGGCTCTTCTTGCACCAGGTCAGAGATTTTGGCTGCTCCAGCCGGAATGGTGAGAGCCAGGAGTCCATCCGTGCCCTGACAAGGGGCAGAGAAACAGCAACAGCACCAAGTGGGGGAAGAGAAGGGATGTGGCCGGGGCAAAGGCACGGCTGCCACGCTCCGTTCGGCTCCCTGGAAAACGGCCGCTGCTCCCCCGAGCGCGCTGGACGCGGCTGCTGGCCTGGCCGGGGCCCCTTCCCAGACTTCCACACCATCCACCCTTGGAGGGCTGCGACGGGAGGCTGAGGTCTGGCTCACAGCACGGCAGGACAGGAAGGGACCCAGGGAAATTCCCGGCGCTCCGCTCCCGTCCCGAGCGCGCGGAGTCGCCGCTCATCCCGCGCAACCCTCCGCAGTGCCCCCGGGAAGCAGCAACTCACTGCACGGGGACCAGAGGCCAGGGGCTGCAGCAGAGCAGGGCAAAGCACTGCAAGGGCTCGTGAAAATTCCAGACAGAGCAGGCAGGAGAGCTGCCAGCACAGCACAGAGCCAAGGCAACTCCACGCTCATCCTGCTGGACCCACACTCCCGCCTCGAGCATCCAGGGAACATCCAGGTCAGGTGCCCACACAAACCCCAAGAAGCAGGATGACCAGAAAGTGCCTGTTTCTGCAAGCTTTACACACCTAGCACCAAAATTCCTGATGAAAGGAGCCTCTGCTGCACGCAGGGCTGGCAGGAAGGAAAGGAAAAGCTGGAATCTGTGAATGTTACAGCAGGGAGTTCTCCAAGTACTAGAGATTGGGGGGTTTTTTTGATCCTTTGTTAGTGGGAGGACAGGTTTGCTAGAGAAAGCACACTGCACGTCTGAACTACAGCACAGCACCAAGTTTCTGCCACATGTTTTACAGCATTTTTATTCTGGGGCAAAAGTCTTACAAGAGAAAGTCTGGTAAGGCAGATCTAGAATGCACATTTTATTTATGTAAAAAAAAAAAAACCCAACCAGACAACATGGGTAAGGTAAACAAGAACTTTTTTTATATTCTGACTATACAATAATATTCCTCTCTTTTTTTTTTTTAATCCACTGCCACGCTACTATAATGGATCTGTTCTATAGTCTAAGTTTCAGGTTGTCCAGTTAAGTTGTCTGCAGCTTTTTTAAACAAGTTGACCTTTACCTATTTAGAGTTTCTTCTCAGAAACATTCATATATTATACAGGATATACAGATTTTTGAAACAAGACACTTAAAAACACACACACCTATAGCCGCAACACTGGGAGAGCTGCATTGTAGGGGTTACCTTGTTCAGCCAGCTGTAGACTCTGTATGTACAATTAGTTTTTATAGTGTTATTTACAGAGATGGACTAAAAGCTCTCTTAATCTAAAAGGTAAAGGCTCTTGTGTTTGAGTATGTGCAGTTTCATAGCCCTGTGGAAAAAAAAAAAAAAATCACGACAATTATATACACTGTAAACAGCACAAGGCATGAGAATCTCCTCCTCCTCCTACCCCAAACAACCTCGCAGGAAAAGTGTTTGTGCACTAATATTCCTCTTCCACCTCTGCTCCCGCTCCTCGGGTTTTCTTATGGATGGCGCGGTTAAAGCTGTGGCAGGCAGGGACCCAGTGATTGTCGTGGAGACCCAGCTTACAGCCCGGGATGCCCTTCTGCGAGCGGTGGCAGCACATCCAGTAGCCAGGCCCGTAGGGCAGAGCCTGGCAGTAGGGCTTGGGGTGCCACCGGCACAGGGACACGTCCCCCTTCACGTATTTCTTCTTGCACTGCTTGCAAGGGTCTTCCCGGTAGCGGGGGTCGCGGACCCAGCGCGAGTCCGCCGGCCGGATGTTGTAGTACTCGATGATGAATTTGAAGTAGTAGCAAGTGCATTTTAGGGCAACCAGGCTCCTGGTGGGAAGCAATCCAAAGATCTTCACGATGATGTGGTGAGGCAAGAAGGCCATGTACTGCTGAGGCTCCAAAAGCTGCTGGATTTTAAACCTGGTCTCCAGAAAGTCATGCGAAACCTGCCGCTTTAGGCAGGAAGCATCAAGTACTTGCAAAGCCCCTTCTGCGGGAGGGACAGAAGGGGCCGATGGCTCTGTAGGGACACTGCTTCTGACACATGAGCTACCAGATGCCAGAGCATCCTCATCCTCGTTTTGGGCTACTTCCCCTGGCTTCTCCTGGGTACTCTCCCGCCGTGGCTGTTGCTCGTGAGCAGCAGGCTGCTCGCCCTGGAGGAAAAACAGCCTCCCTGGGAGCGAATCCTCACCAGAACTGGAGCTGGAGAGCTTCTCCTTCCTACTCCCTTTCTCTGTCTTGGTGACTGATATACTGATGCACAAGGGCTCCTTCCTAGCAGGATGCTTTGGGAACATTACAGGCTCTTTCGACGTACAATCAACAGTCACGTTCTTGCTCTGCAAGGGATCTGGTGGCAGCCTGGCAGCAGCTGGACACGGGGACAGCAGAGCCCTGGGAGGCTCAATCCGCGTTTCAGTGTCATTCCTGCCAGCTGTCATCGCCAACACCGCGTGGGCAAGTCCCGAATTCACATTCCCCACCCGGGTATCCAGCTGGGCAGAGGCAGCGCCATCCCACAGCTCGCTGTCACCCAGAGGGCCACAGAGACCTCCGTACCCAGCCTCTGCCACCCCTGCCTCCCCCAGGCCGTCCCCCTGAGCCGGGACCCCCTTCTCCACCTCTCCCTCGGGCTGGGTGCCGCTGGCCAGGAGCACCCTGCCGACGTTCCTGCGGAAGCTGTTGTTGCGGGAGAGGCTGCCGGCCTCTCGCTCGCTCTGCCGCCTCAGGCACTCGGACTCCAGCTTGGCCACCATGTCCAGCACGCGCACGGGCTCGCCCTGGGGCTCGCCGGGGCCCCGCTCCGCGTGCGCCTCGCACGGCCCGGCCGAGGAGAAGGGGTCGGAGCCGGGCGGGGCGGCCTTGGGCTGGGCGCCGGGCCTGGGGGCAGAGGCGGCCGTGCAGCTCTTGGCACAGTCCACCAGCAGGGCGCTCGCCCGCTGCTCCAGGAATGCCACCATCTCGATGACCGACAGCGAGCGGCCCGGGAACGCGCCCTCTGCGCCGTCACTCCCGAAGTGCACCGAGCAGTGCTCGATGCCGCAGGCGAAAGGCTCCGGCTGGGAGCACCTGGCGTTCGCCTCCCTCATTCTTTCCAGCTGAATTTTGGCTTTTTTAAGATCCACCGATTTTTTCCTGCGTTTGGCCGTTCTCCCGTCGATGTCCCACGTGCTCTTGATTTTCATGGAGCCCGTGCGGGTGTTGCTGCTGCACTGCTGGGCTGCGAAGAAGGCGATTTTCTCCTTGGTGTTGCCGGGTTTCACCACAGCCCAGACATCCAGCGGCCCTTCCCCTTCTTCTCCCTGGTGGATCGTCGCAGACAGGGTGTTCTTCTTCTCCCTCGCGCTTGGACCATCCGCTGGGCCTTTCCCGTTCATATTGCACATAGTATTTGGATAAATAATCCCCAGAAGCTTTTGAGATGGAGTCACGAGGGAGGGTTTTGGGAAAACGCTCAGTTTGGTGCAGTTGGTGTATTTTTCTCCTTGTGCTGGTCCCTGGTGGCCTCGCAGGGAATCCTGGCTTATTTCTGGGGATCGCTCTTTCCTCTGTAACTTGAGATATGGCTTTAAGTGCATACCAGAAACCCTGGAAAAACAGAGAGGGAAGAAGTTATAGTTGCAAAATATGCCTGTGTGCAATGAGAGGAGGTGGCCCAGAGCAGGCACCAGCCCACACCTCAAGAGGAACCACATGAGAAAGGAAAAGAGCTACCAAGGCTGCAATATCCACCCTTGGAGAACTTCCTGCAGTAGGAGAGAACTTCCCATTAGAGAAATCCGTTTCCAGGCAGTTGCAAGGAGAAATTCTACAGTTTAAGTTGTATCAGTTGTGAAAACATAACTAGTGGTTCATTCTTGAGCTAGAGCCATCCTTCTGCCTGTTCCTTCCCTAATCCAGTTGTAAGGCACACATGGATCTCAGGGTTTATCTGGACATCAGCTACCACACACACTCCTCAGTAGATAAAGTGTGGTTAAAGCTCAAAAGGGAAATAAGCAAGAGTAATTCTACTAATCAGAGATCCCAGGGGATATCTAATCTCCTAGTGCAACCCAAAATCACAGAGCGGTTTGGGCTGGAACGGACCTTAAAGCTCATTTTGTTCCACTCCCTTCCATGGGCAGGGACACCTTCCACTATCCCAGGTTGCTCCAAGTCCCATCCAACCCATCCTAGGACACTTCCGGAGATGGAGCAGCCACAGCCTCTCTGGGCAATGAAATGAAATGAAACCTTTCCTTTTTTCAGATTGATAATGGCAAATTGGGTCACTTTCCCATAAGGATCCTTCTGTTATACATCAGATGCCCCCCCGAAAGTGACAGCAGCATAACATCCGGCTGAGGACCCCCACTCTCAAGGATGGGATTTTACAGTCCAGAATTCCAGAGCTCTGAAGGACCCCTTGGATGCTGCTGACACTGCAGGAGCAGCCCTCCTGCAGCAGCCCCAGACTCCTCTGCTCCGTCACACCTCCACAGCCATCTTCCATTCAAAGCTCAGGGACGCCGGAGCCCGGGGCACTGCCACACAGGATGCAACCACCAGGAGACTGCAGGCTCTTCTCCCAGGAGTATCACGTAAGCAAATTACAGAACTAACTATAGATCATGTTTCCATGGTAATCTTTGAGTTGTTGCACTCAAAGGCCTCCTCCTTGGGGATGATCTGTGCTCTAGAGTTGAAGAGCGGCAGGTTCAATGCCACGCTCGTTATGAGCTGACACAGACACATTCAGGCACTGAGAGTGTTTCCCTTGAGAGCCAACACCAAGAGAGTTGTTTAAGTATGGCAACTTTGTAGGTTTCTAGCCTAAAACCAGCTTTTAACTAAAAACCTCAATTTGTTGGTCTATAAAGTCCAACAAATTTACAAGTGATGCTGCCTAAGCAGAGGAAGTGTCCAGGACTAGGAGCAGCTGTGCTGCTTAACCACTGCTTTCCCTGGAGGTTTGGTTCCTCCTTCTGGCCCTAATGACAAGAAGGGAAGGCAGGCACAGAGATTTTGGGGAGGTGCATCAAGAGGAAGGGCTTATTTCACCTTTCTACACCCCTGTGGTCCAAGCAGTGCTTTGAAGGCCAGGGAGCAGCCGCTGGAAAGGCGGATGTTATGTTCCTTCCCTCTGGATTTTTTAGGGAGACCGTCACCTGGCTCTTGCAACCAGACAGTGCCAAAACCATCTGCATCTCACCTAGAGACCGTGGGGTAAGAGATCTCAGTGCTGCAGACACACCTACCCAGTCCCTGGGTTAATTCTCTCCCTGTGCCAATTCCAGCTTGTTGGAATTAGGTCACCTCCCAATTTAGTCTCCCCTGCAAAACGCAACTGAGCTACTTTGTTTGCCTCCTCAGTCGGATGCTAAAAGCTAAAATAATCTCATAAAAATAGAACTTCAGGGCATTGAAATAGATGCATGAATAGAAAAATGGGAAATCAGGGCTGCTGGAGTTTGCTTTGGCCCCGTTTTTCACAGTATCTGCCTCACTGTGGTCATACTTCACAGCAAAGCAGGGTCAGGCCACTGATGTGCCCTGGCCAAAGCCCAGCCCAGAAGAGCAGCGGGTGAAGCACTGCAGCAAACTGCTGCAGAGAACAGTGCCTGCAGCCTTCCCTTCCCTTCCAGAAGGACACTTCCCAGACTAGAGAGAAAAGCTCCGGTGGCTGCTCGCCACCATACCCTGGGGAGAGGAGGTGAATACAATTAAAACACGACTTTGCATGCTGAAATCTCCTGAGCCAGGAGCAGAAGATCAAATTTCATTCATGAGTTTTCATGCCAAGGTGTTTGAAAGATGAGCTGAGCTTGTTTTTAAAAGGCTTTCTTCAAGCAGTTTTCAGGAATCCAGCAGGACAATCGGCTCGACACCCTTCATTAAGAGAAGCTGCAAATGAAGGTGAGACCAGGTATTATATGAATAAAAACAGAACCAAACTGGTTACCCCAACAGGCTCAGGGGACATGTTCAGCCAGCAGAGTTGGTTCAGCTGCTCCCAGCTATTTCTGGTCTATGGAGAAAGACAAAGGCTAAAGTTCTGCCTCACCTATTCCAGATTTCTTGTTTAAGGTTATATTTCCTCCTGTGTTTCAGTTAGTCCCTGGCTCAGCCAACAATACCATTTAAGGTTGAAAAGTTATAATTTACATAACAAAATTATGCCTTAGTCAGAAGTTTTACTGCCAGAATAATTGCCTCATTTGAATTCAGCATTCAGTTCATTGCACATGTTTTAATGGATCCGGATTTAAAGAAAACCTTCATCTAATAACTTCAGATAGCTATAAAGAGCACTGTGAACTCCACGAGACCAGCTGCCACCTGCCTCAGAGTTTTCCAGCAGCAGGGAAGAGAACTTTCATTTTAAAAGTCATCTTAGCAATGGGCCTTACCTGAAAGTGTCACTTGGCAAAAACGAGCCCCCACCTCACACGCCCTTTGCTGTGGACATTGAGAACAAACTTTTAGGCAATCACAGCTTCTTCTCTGCACGTCAGCGGCACATTTCATCTCTAGCTCCCAGAATTAGAACAAGGCTTCCCAGCAGAAATTGCTTTGAAGATGAACCAGAGCCCAGTCCCCACCCACAGACTCCCCTGCTTCTCAGTGCTGGCAAGCAGAAAGCTGTGGCAGCTGCAGGTAAGCTTTTAAATATTTAAAACCACCAAAAATAGTTGTTAAAAGGTGAAGTCACATATTCCCTATGACACTTCATTTCAGAATAATTTTGTTTGCTTTCCTCCACCCTTTAAGTTATCAAGCTCTCTAATTTTATCTTTAGAGACAACGACTCTTCAGAAGTCCACGGGAGCAAACATAAAAGGTTTTCAATCCCAAATGTGCGGTTTTAAATTGCTGATAAGAGAGAATTCTGCCAGGAATGATCAGCACTGAAACAACGAGCAGTGCTGCCTTCATACTGTTATTCCATCCTTAAGCTGATGAAATAAAGGGGCCAGTTTTTCTATTCCTAATCAGCCGTGTCTGAAAAACAGGATACTTGCACTGCTGGAATGACACTGCTGTTTTTATAAGTCGTAACTACAGCTTGTTTCCACTGTAGTTTTATCAAGCTGGTTACTACCCATTGTTGATACAGAAATATATTCCTTTACACAAGCTCAGACACTCACACTCCCCTCCTCTCCCCACCCAAGGGAAGAGCCATAAGCCACTGGTGGATTTCCCACCCCTGAAAGTGTCCAAATCCAGGCTGCACAGGGCTTGGAGGAACCTGGTCTAGTGGGAGGTGTCCCTGCCCATGGCAATGGGTTGGAATGGGATGGCCTCTGAGGTCTTTTCCAAGCCAAATCATTCCATGATTCTCCTTGCCAAGCTGGCCAGAATCTTCCAGCATCCTTTTGTATTTATGTATGTTCTAAATCACAGCAGCCTAAAACAATAATATATTTGCTTTAGTGGAAACTCCAAAGTTGGAGAAAAAACTGCTAGAAAAGACTCAGTTTTCCCAATTCCTTTGTAAGGTTCACGGAGAGCCTTAATTCCCCATGCAGCTCCCAGGTCAGGGACTCTGATGATGCCCTGTGAAGCCAAAAGATTTCCTCTGGCCAGCAAGAACAACAACAACAAAAAAGCATAATCTTCACAAGCAGCATATTCACACTGCAAAGTTTTCTGGGCAAAGCACCGGAAGGTTTTATTAGGGTGAAAATTTCCATCAAAACCCCCAAGTTTCCTATGGATTTCTCCTTGTAAACACCAACTCCAGTTGACAAAAGCGTTGCTGACTGCACACCCAGTGCCAACTACAACTCTGAAAAACCCCTCAGGACATACTGATACAAGGCAGGGGCCAAAAAAGAAAAAGAAGGGGGGGAAAAGAAAATCAACAACAACAAAAACCCCACACCTCTGGCAAAGCATTTCTCTTCCTTGGCATCCCAGTTCTCTGTCCATAGAGCTTTCCTCCTCCATAAAGGACACTGACAATTAGCAAGGACTGAGCACTGAGTGGGAGTTAACAACGGTCAACCACTTGTTATTTCTGGAAGGGCTTGGTGGGTCCTTTGGGCTCGATCTCCAGTACCATTTCCATCCCCTTTGCACTGCCAGGGCAAGGCAAAGCAGACAGAGAGAGGCTTCAAAGGCATTCCTCGGATTCTGCCGGGGCGGGAAAGTCCCGGCATGGAAGGCGCTCTGCTACTCGTGGAGTTCGTTCTGGAGCATGGCAAAGGTCCAAGCCCAGAGAAAGGAGGGCTGGGAAGCACCATGCTCCAGAGCAGGGGTGGGTTCGACTCTGGCAGCTGTGGAAGTATCTGATTTCCTGAAAACCCACTCCCCTTGGAGCAGCAACTGGTCCTGACCCACCTCCCAGCACCTCCAAAATGCCTCTCGCAGCAAAGGGAGAGCCAGCGAGGATTAGAGTGGGATTTGAAGGCAAACAGAAGGCATGTGGCTGCTGAAGGAGAGCTCTCTGCTCCAGTGGCCAGCCTGGGGGAAGTGGAAGAATGCCAAAAACACGGGGCAGAGCTGGCCCAGAAGAGCAGAGGAGCTAAATGCGACTTAAGAACCAAACTGGATCCCTCCTCAGCTTGTTCACCTGCTCCAGGTGCTCAGATACCCTGACTCCGGGGGGGACAACACCCAAATACAGCTGCACACAGCACGGCCAGAAAATCCACCACACAAAGCCCATCACCTCCAGCACGCAGAGGTTTTGGGTGACACAATGCACCCCCAAGCCCAACACAGACCACTCCACTTTGAGGTTCCCACTCATTAATGTTTTGAACACGTTTTTCACTAAACACACACACAGCCTTCAGCAGAGCACAGCTGCCTTGGCTACTTTCTAAATTTTGTACAGGAAGAAATGCCACTGCTTCGCCAGGCTTTTGTACAGAAGCACTTACCATGAAGGGAGTGATGCAGCAGCAGTTCTTTGCTGAGCCTCAGGAAGCTCAAAGCCCTGCTTCCCAACCGTACCAGACGTGACACAGAGATGACAAGGCAGAAGGGAACAAAATAAACTGAAAGATTTGGAATTCAAGGTTATCAGCTGCTCCAGAAACGTGTACCTCAGAGATGATGGGATGGCACACGTTGCTGTAGTGGGACAGCATGAGAGGAAATCATGGAGGAACAGCAAGACAAAAACTGGTGGTTTCATAGAGCTTCTGCTGAAAGCTGCCCAGAGCAGCACAGGCAAGTGACACGTGTCCTTCTGGAAATGTTTTACCTTTATTAATTTGTTTTCTGATTTATGAAGTGCAAGAGGATCAAGACCTCTCTTCATATCACAGTGCAACAAATTTCTCCTGTTAATGAACCGACACAGAGTGATGCTATTTATGGCCTTCATTTTTGTGCATACGTAACGAGAACACATGAAAGGTTGCAGAAATTAACCTTGGACCACACGATCAGCAACAGACTCAGCACTCAAAAAAAAAAATAAGCAAAAGTAGAGCTGAAGGTAAGTTATCAGGTTGCTCTTTTGAAACTCAAGACTGAAAGAAACTGGTTCATGAAGTCAGCTGGGGTGTGGAGGACTTCACTGCACACAGCATTCCCCAGGAGTCAAAAGGTGTTCTCATTATGAAGAACACATCCCAAACAAGATCCAAAGAAACTCCAACTGGATGTGATCCTTCTTCGTGAAGGATACCAGAAGGAGACACAAGTTCCAGGTCACATCACTTGGAAACTTCTGTCTTAGAGATCAAAAAGTCCAGGAATAAACATGAGAACTGGTGCAGCATTAAGTCACTGCAGAGATATTTAACAACATAGAAAAAGTGAAAGGTTTTTTCAGTTTGTGAGAAAAAAGAGAAACAGGGCTGCAAGCAAGGGCAGGGCAGAGAGCAAGAGTACAACACAAAGTACCAAATTTGACTTTGCACCATTTTTAAAGAGGGGAGGTAAGGGTGATGATGAGGGCAAAAGCCCAGGCGTTAATCTGTACAAGAGCATTGGCAGGGGGAGGATTAGAGAGCTTCATAAAAATTGTGAGGATTGGCTCATCCCAGTTTTAGAATCCAAACCAGATAGGCTCATGCACTGCAGGCCAAGAAACAGGATTTATAAACCTCTTGAAAGGCAACAATAGGAGGTAATAAACATGTGGCACATTGGAGGGGGCACTGCAGGGGAGAAAGAGAAGGAGAATGATCACGGCCTCTCCAGGGCTCGTATTCTGACTCCAGCATAAAGGTGCTTTGCAAGCAAAGAGGATTAATGTGACACAGAGAAAAAGGGGGAAGAGGGAGTAGTTCAATATGCCAGATTAACCTCAAGGTTCTCAAAAAAAGCCATCTTTTTAAACCAATCTACTATATCTTACTCACATGGGCTTCAGAGAGCACAAAGAGATTTACTGGTTAAGACAGATTGGCAGAGGAATGGGAAAACAGACAAAGGAGCTGGCTTAGCAGCAGACAGCCCCAGGTGATGCTGAATAAGAAAATACCAGCCTGGAAACCAAAGACATGCCTCAAGAATCAGCCCTGGGAACATCTGATTTTGTTAGGAATGACCTCAGCGCTAATTCTGCACCCACAGAAACAGAGGCAGCTCCAAAACAGCAGAGGCACAAAGCTCCAAGTAACAGAAACTGAGGAGGGTTTAGAAATGCAGTGATGCACCAGCAAGAGGAACACCAATAAATTCTGGAAGTAACTGAGGTGAACTGGCCACCACAGAGACATCCACGAAACAGGGAAGTGGAGGTGATGCTGTGACAGCAGTGACAAGCCCTCCAGGCAGACCAGCTCCAGAGCACAGCACACACTTTTAGCCAGGACTGAGAATATTCTGTGAGGGGCATCACACCGAGAATAACAGCAATTGCTACTCAAGAAGCTACTGGAGAACACTTGGGTCACTTAGCACAGCAAAACCACAGGTGAGGGTTACAACCCCATGTTACAGAATGCAGAAGAGGTAAACCACTGAAAATAAGCAGCAGTCCTTAGGCAGAAGGAAAATAAAGGAACAGAAACTCAAATGAGTCTATAAACTGTCATGAATGTTCAGCCTGGGAATGAAAAGAAGGTTCAGAATTGCACAGCAAGATCTGTCATCTTCAGTAATGACTTAATCTACAGGAGGAGAGAAGAAAAGATGCAAGAAAAGATGTAAATGTTTTTAGGCTGGACTAAATACACAAAAGGGATTATGAGCTCCTGCTTGGGAAAGCAGGGAGCTGGGTGACCCAGGAAGTCTTTTCCAGCACTAAATTACCATGAGACTAACATAGCAAGTATATGCTGTCTACACAACCACAAAGAACAAAGGTTAAAAGTTTGCTTTAAACCCACACAGCCTTTGGAAACCAAAAAGCTGGCGCTCTTCCTCCAGACTGAGGAAGTTTAAGAGCCTTGGTTTCAGAAAAAGAATTAAAAAAAAAAATAAAATACACATATATTTTGAAGTAGCTTGAACTCAAACAAACTGGCATGTCCTTGCATTTGCATGAGGACAAGTTGTTCTGCACAGTGTTCCTATAAGGAGACACAGTGAGAGGCGTTCACTTAATTGTCACATGGGCACAAGTGTTTGAAATCAATCGTGCATTTCTCCTTAATAAGAGACACAGGAGAGTGAGCAATGCAAAATCTGAGCTTAAACTAATCTAATTACTTAGTCCATAGTAAGACAAACCGCAACAATGACTGCCAGCATTTCCACTTGCTTTAAGCTGCCTGCATGTTTTAAAGCCTACTCTGACGAGCCTTTCGCCAATTAAGTTTTACTTCAAAGTCATGTTTCCCAAACTAATTTACAGCTGCTGCTAGGATTTCTCCAAGTACACTACCAGCTGTAGTGAATCTGCAGTTGTCATTATCAAATAAAAACATCAAAGAACATTTCTGCCCTTAAGCCATTACAAGGTTTCCCTTAAACACCACCCGAAAGTCAGAATCCAGAGCAAACATTTGAGTGACAGCGCAAGACAACGGGAGAGGACAAGGAGAAGGCCAAAATCAGTGCTGAATACTGAGCTGCAGGCAGAGCAGCCAGTCTGTCCATACCGTTTGACTTGATGGAAGGTGGAGGATGTGGAGTTCAGCGGTTCCCTGTGGAGGCCAGCTCTGCAGGAACTCTTCATGGTAACGACCTCTCCGGCTAAGGCACCTCGTCACAGCCAGTCCATCCTGGGCTACACCCCAGGCTCCCCCATCAGCTCTGCCTGCCCCACACACAGCTTCACCGTGTCTCTGCCACCTAAAAACTGAACAACAGAGAGCTACGTGAGATCACAAGCACAGACGATCAGGACACGGACTTTCCCATGAGAGAGAACAGGTATATATAAAAATATAAATATACACAAACACAAACATGCTACGCATGCATAGATACAAAAGATACGTATTCAGATATAAAAGAACTGAACATCATCATGCCAGTATTGCAGCTGGAGTTCCTGAACACCACTAAACACAAATTAACACGCCCCACCGCAGCCTGTCTGCACACACAGAGTTTTTTCACCTTATATCCGACTGCAGCGCTACCTTGGCACCTCCCACGGAACACGCTGTCTTCCCAGCTCCATGTAAACAGGACGCACAAGATCTCTCTGCTTGTTAGCACCACATCAGGCTTTGGAGGGAAGTAGCTGCTAGCAGCGAGATTTGAGGCTGCCAGGAGTTACGTTAGTGCTCTAATCAAAATAACGTGGTGGATTTCACAAAAGGACAGAAAACATGTCACCACGCAGCCTCCAAGTCTTGTGAAAACTGCCCTGTCTTTGCATCACACGCAGATAAGACAGATTACACCAAAACAAAGCCGTTCTGCAGTATCTCTTGTTCTCCCTGGGCTGCTGCCTTCTACACCTTGTCCTTGGAGCAGACACTCTTACCGGCGCTCTAACGCACTTTGATGGAGAAAGAACAACAACCTTCGAGCTGGAACATTAAAGGGAAGAGTGACACGGCAAAAGAGCCCTGGAAAACCTCAAATACTCCAGCCTGAGCTGCCAGCAGATTGTTTTAGAGACCGTTTGCTTCCTCTCTAGAGGACCGTGCACAATGATGCCGTAATAAAGGAATGCCATTTGAGGATGCTAACTATGGAGCTGTGTCCCCAGGGGAGCAGTGATTTAGTGCAGCAGGTTGTTCTCTCCTTTTCAGCAGCTTTGCCCGGTGTTCCTACTGCTGCCTACCCCTGCTTTTGCAGAGATGGAGCCTCTCACATCACCCCCTTCCCAACACCTCCCACACAGAACAGCCTTCACTATGCCCAGCTCAGCTCAGCACTGCTTGACCAGTGTGGTTCACATAAACACTCCTGGCCTGGAAAACCTGCTCTTAGTAGCCACACTTGCCAGGAAAATGATGAAGGATGAACCTTCCAGGCAGGAAAAATGGAAGCTGGTTTAGATCCACCTGAGTTGATGTCTGCTACAGCAATTTCATGGTTCGTCTAATGATGGTGAATAAGAGGTTAAGCGTTTGCCTACATTTGAGTAGCAGGAGCCTAAAATAATATATAAAATATTATATAAACACATTCCAGTCTTCATGAAGAAATCTCTGCTGAGATCTACACAAGGCTGAGAAACATGTGGGGTGGAGGAGACGGAGGCATGGCAGTGGCAGAGCAGGAGGAGGAGAGCATGTCCTCTGCTCCAGGGATTCGGGAGGACCAGGAGTTAGGCTGCCATGACCAGCAACAGCACAAATCGAAGCTTTGTAATTAAACACAGTTTTCATCAGACTACCCAGGGTCTATAACAAGGACCTACCTCTACGAGTGAAACCTAGGCACAAAACCCAGCTGTTTCTGATGTTCTGATGCTGCAAAGATATATATTCACAAACAGTAATTCACAGAGAAGAAAAAGCATATGCCCAGTGCTTTAGGAAAATCGAAGTCAAACACAAAATCATTACTTTCCCATGAACCATCAGTAAGAGGCACTGAAATTCTGACTTTTCTCCAAGCTTTTGTCTGGCTCTCCTTCTGGCTTTACTGACACTAGCATTTCAGACTCAGCAGGAACTGTATCACAGAAACATGATTATATCCACACCCAAATAAACACAACCACACCATTTCAAGAATGCCACTCACTCTTTCAATAGCTCAAACCCCGTCCATGGATCCCTGGTTAGGAATACCACATGTTTTGTCCTAGTCCCACTCTTCTGGAGGTCAATTGAGAAGTAAAAGATAAAAAGCCAGACAAAGAATTGAAACCCAAAGATATCTTGTTTGCAGTAAAGAGCTCGAGAAGCAAAACCATCAAGAGAAGTGGTTCAGGTCAGGAGCAGCCACAACCCTGATCCAAGCACAGGCATTGTATGGTGGGATTTCGTGAGTTTAGGAAGGGACCAGCAACTACTAGAGGGAAGCAAAAGCTGACAAAATAAACACAGCCAAGTTCAGATGGGCACTGCAGCACAGACCCAACCACAGCTCCATACAAAGCATGCTTTTTCCCCCCCCTCTGTAGCTGCTGGGCTATAGAAAAGAGCTGAAATAGACTATTAATGCCAGCGAGATCCTGACAAATTCCTACTGTGTGAGGAGTAAAAAGCTGTGCTTGTGAATTTAAAAAAAAAAAAAAAAATGGAAAAGAGAGAAAAAAACCCCCAGCATTTAAGCTAGCAGATATACTTACTGCCTTTTAACTACCACTGTTTCTGTACCAAGGCTGATCCTTAGCAGAAGGAGCTGCAGCCGATTTGTTAAGTTTTGCACAGAGTCGGGTACAGCCCGAAAAACTGAAATACAGATGCACAGAAAAACAAAACAGAAGAGGAAGTTAAAACCCTAATCGTGTTCTTCTCCCTCTCTGAAACCACCCCCAAACATATGCCTTTCTGCACAAGATGTGGGAAGGACTCGGGTTTTGGCAGCAGAAAGCATCACATCCTCTCAGGCGCGGACGGCGGCTCAGGGAACAGTCCCACAAAATTCCCCATCTTATCACCAGGTTTGAACGCTGCTGCAGCTTAGGAAAACAAATGTATCAACTCAACCAGACCACAGTCAAGGTCTCCTCATCTGTGTAGCAATTCACTACAGCTTTTGATAGTTTGATAAGTGCAAGAGCAAGTGTGTTTTAGCTGTAGCAACAGTAACTGATAAACAAACCAGTTCAAAGGGTGGGCACATCCTCTCAGAAAATTTACTTTCTTGAAAGGAGGCCGTGGCCTCGGGACTGGATATGAGCAACAATCACCCTGTTGGTAAAAACACGTGTAAAAACACATTTGACCACCCCACCTCCATGCAGGGCAAGCTTTGGGATGCTCCACAGGGGTGTCACACTGGATTAGCTGGGCAAAGAGCATCAGCACGCTCAGGATGCAGAAGGAAGCAGCAGAATATGTTTCAGAGCAGAACTCAGAGGAGTTAATACCAAAAACAGTCATTAGGAAGGAAAGAGTCAGTGCTGAGGTTCTATAATAAGATAAGGGTATTTTTTTTCTTGCAAGAACCGGGTTCCATGCCCATTCCCCCACCACTGAGCTCAAGCTTAGTGATGATCCTTGTCCCCAAAAGAGTAATGCACCAGATGTGAAATTCTGCCATTCCCCAGCCTAATCATCCCTCCCTCCCTCCCTCCCCAAACACCCCCCAGGACACCTATGACAGCACCAGATTCTCCTAAGCAAGAGGCTTTGGCACAAAGTTTTCCCTCATCCCAACATTCCCACTGGGAACGACCCACAACAGCTCCCAGACCAGCTCTGACAGTGAGATGATACACCAGGTCCTCAGCCTCTTAGACACCTACAGGAACACAACCATTTCTTTTTAACCATTCTTCAGGTAATATCTACATATTTAAAACACCTTAAAGAACTGCCTTTTAACCCTAAGGGAGCCACCACAGGCATGGTTTGCCTTGTGAAACCTTGTGTGCTCAGCTTCCCCCCTCTGTTTGATGGTCAATCAGGTCTGATATTATCTGATCTAAAGGCAATGAAACTGCCACAGGGGCTCCCTCTGGAATTAATGTCGGGGAGCTTCCTTTGTCTGCTCCCACACCAAAACCAGCTGATGGCACTTCTGTTAGGCACCAGGAACCAGAGCTGGCAAAGCAGCAGGACCTGGTTACCATCGCCCTTTGCTCATTTCCCCACCAAATTCACTCCAGCCCTTCCTTCTCAAAGCTCCTCCAAGCTCCCGTCCTTGGATCACACCACACAGAGCAGCGATTTAAATGAAAACTGAAGATTCCCAAGTAAGCAGAATCAGTGCAGGCCACAAAGATGAGGAGGGGTCTGGAGCATCTCTCTTATGAGGAAAGACTTTCACACCTTCCCCTTTATCAGCACTGCCTCCCTGCCGGATTTCTCACCTGAAGCCTCTCAAGGAGCTGCACTAGGACAGAATTAACCCACAAGTGGTAAGCTCCCTGAACCCACTTACCCCTGACCTGGCAGGAACTCACAAACCCCAGCAGGACAAGGTTCTCAGAAACTCAGACTGGACTCAGCCATCTCCAATCCACACCAGGAATCGTGCTGGAAAATGTGTCTGCTACAAAGTGGGTTTTAGCTTCTTTCACATCAGTGGAAAGGAACACTTCTGCGTGCACAGAGGGCAAAATCCAGAGTGTGTCAGAAGCAGGGAAATGAGCATGTAGGGCTCCAAGGCAACATTTGACTCCTCACTGCTGTCAAACAGCACTATTTGCTGTACTGATAAGCATGTGAAATGCTTATTCCAACGAAGCACTACAGGGAGAACCTGTTTTCCTTCCAAGATCACGTCAATAAAGAATGAAAGGCTCCACATTCGTGGCTCACATGCTTTCTCTCTAGGTGCGGTAAGTGTTGGAAGGACTAAGTTGTCTGCTCAAAAGGAAAATCTCAGAAGGGAGAAAGAAAATAAAGGAAAGACAAGCTCTGCTGCACCCTCTTAGACCTGCATGAGGATTGGGAAAAAACAATATTACAAATGTTTCCCTTGTTCAGCTATTCCTGAAAGGTTTCAGCTGCCTTGCACAATTTGGGTAAGGACATCACTCGCTGCTCAGCTGGGAAGAAGTTAAGAACTGGCTCATTAGATTTGTTCTGCTTGATCCAAGGGGAAAACAAAACCAGTAAATCCCTCACTGGGCAGTGCTGCTGCAGCTCTGGTGACAAACACACGGGGCTCACACATCACTCTGCTTTCTAGAAAGCTGCCTTGGCACCCCTTGCCACTGTCGCGTGCCCCGAATGACAAACGGGGGGGAGCAGAGCCCCCCTGAGTGGGGCTGGGGCTGCTGCACCCTCAGCTCACGGGGCACGGGCAAAAATCCTCCCAGAACACACCACACTCAAGGCCACGTGAACCACGAGCCACGGCTGAATTATTTAGGCTATAAAACTACACTTGTTTTGCCATGCAGATTGGGAATTAATGAAAGCTCAGCTGAAAGGCTACTTTCTTGGGGCGAGAGGAAGGAGAAAGCTTCCAGAAGCCTTCCCATTATAGAAGCAATAGAGCTGGTTCCAAATATAGTAGAGCAGCACTCCCAGAGCTCTGGAGACGTCGTGCCCTGGTTTTGTGAGGCTGAGGTCTCGCTGGATTGCTCCTGCACATGCAAAGATGGATAGAAAGGACTGCAAGATGCAGAACTGACATGAAAAGGGAGTTTCAGGACAAACACCAGAGGCAGAAATCCAGACTGCCTCTATGAAAGAGATCAGCCTGAACACCAGGAGAGAGCCAAGCCACCCCACTTTAGAGAAAGCCAGTCAAAACCAGCAAGAAGAATCACATCTTTTTCAAGAACACAACATTAGCTTGCTAAAAAAGATCCTGATTATTATTATTATTATTACAACCCTGATGTGGCAGATCAGGATTGCCTACAGTCATTTCATCACCGTTTTGCCTGTGGATGGCAGGGATCCTGGCTAGAGAGGGACACTTGACTCACTTTGGCACGTAGAGGGTGGATTTGTTTTTGCTGTGACAGCTCATAAAGTGACCATCACATGCCCTGCCTGACAGAAATTCCTCACCAGTTCACCAGGAATAGTTTGTTAGGGATCCAGCAGCACAGGACGATGACCCACTCTAGTTCCTAGAGTTTCCTTCTCCTGTTTCGTGGCAGCTCCCGGAACACAACAGAAATAAACTCAGTTGCAAAACTCTGATTCCAAGTGTATCTTTGTGTATCTCTGCATCTGTGTACTCCAGCACAGGACTGCACTTTTGATTGGTACACAGCAACAAAGTAAAATGTCACAAGGAAACCAAAAATCTCATACAAGACACTACACAGGGAAGAAGGCCCCCTGCCCCATGGCACAAAATGCACGGGAATAATTGTTCCTGCATGTCTCTCCATGGGGCATGAAATGGCTTCTGAAATAGTAGAACAAACCTACAGCTGACTTCTAAATATGCAGCAAATAAATAAATACAGTACCTTCTTTAGAACTCTGCCAACAAGGAAAACCCCACAGCAGGTGACTCGATGTTAGGCACTAAATTCATCAGCTTTAAAACTCAATTCATGGAACTAAATATGGCTTTAACAGGTTTCTATGGCCCTAACTGGTTTGGAGCCAGCCCTTGGGTTGCCAATTCTCCTTTCTGAGACCACCCCATATTCCCTGATCACAGGTCCAGACCTTCAGAGTTTAGCAAAATGAGGGGTAATTCAACTTTATTTACTTCTGTGCAATCTTAGGCTTTAACCAAAAGGTTATTTTGTGCATTTCTCTGTCCTCTACCACTGTGGATACCTTCTCAGCAGAGACAGAGGCACAAAAGAACCCCAAAAAACACTCCCCAAAAAAACCCCAAGCAAACCAAACCCACGCAGACACACAAAAGACTCAAAGCAGGATGACAGTTTCATCCACACTGATTCATTCTGCCAGCCCACTGCAGGGCTGAGAGGCTACAGTATCCATTAGGCATCTCTAGAGTGTCCAGATTTTTCCTAAGGGTCTCCAAATCCAAATTCAACAAACCTCACTCTGCAGCACAAACACCAGATTAAATAGAACAGTAACAAAAAAGAGTTTTAGAAGTAACTGTGCCACTACTTGCAAATATTTGAATAGGTTGGATAAGGCCTTAAGCAACCTGGTCTAGTGGGAGAAGTCCCTGCACATGGCAGGAGGTTGGGATGAGATGATCTTTAAGGTCCCTTCCAACCCCTTAACACTCTATGATTCCACAATTTCTGTCATTCAAAACGCCCAAGTTTTTCCTATCATATTCCTGAATCCACTCTATTCTGACATAAAAGCATTTTCTGCTGTTTTTAGCATCAGTGCCTCACAAATTGTCACAAAATCTTAAATCCTTTCAAACTTTTGTCTAAAGTAGGCCACTGCTGGTGCCCCGATGTCACATTTTCACAGAGAATGATCTTTCACCTTGCAAGGACAATGTAAAAATGCTGAACTCAGAAATTCCAAATTTCTATGTCAGCAGTTCACAAAAAAGTCTGCTCTGCACTTAGGGAAAGAGCTGTCCAAGTATACCCAACTTCAGGACAGATTTCATGCAGAAGGAAGTTCAAACTACTTCTCACAGCACATTTTGGAACAAAGTGCCCAATTACATCTGCAAAGTTCCAGCAGAACAGATTCCTTAGGAGCATCTAAAAACAACCCACCCACAAACAAACAAGACACACCACCACCCACACCCTCTGCACAAGCTTTGGATTCACTGGGCTTTCCAGCTGCATCTTAGAAACCAAAACATGAAGCTCCTAAAGAACAGGTCACAATCTAAATCACTAATTAGTGTCAGGTTCTAACAGAGCTTCTGCTGGAGGAGGTCAGGGCTGCCCCAGGCCCTTTCCAGCCAGCTCCACATGTCCCACCACAGGACGTGGCTGAGCCCATCACTGAACCAACCGGCACTGTCACAGAGTCATATTTAAGAAAGGGCAAACAACACAACAGTAATCAGTAATCTCATGAAGTTTATCTTGACCTTTAAGCTCTCTTGGCAGTCTTTCCACAATATCTCTAATTCCAGCCCCTGGCAGGCAACAAACTCCTCAGGACAAGCCGTCAGGGGGCAGCTGGATGTGTCTGTCCCCTGCAGCAGGGAGTCACCCACAGCAATCACTCACCACTTATTATTCACATCAAGTCTTCAGGAGGGACAGGAATATTCCTCCTTGTATAGAGAGTGACCACTTTCCAGTCTCCCTCTTTTATTCCCTTCTGACTTCTTGTGAGAAGTGGTGCAGACCCCACTGGGATCCCTGATGTAGAGTGGGGAATTCAGATTTCTGAGTCATAAGCTCTCTGAGAACACCCTATTTCATAGAATCCTACAAAGGTTTAGGTTGGGAGGGACCTCAAAGTCCATCCAGTTTCAACCCCTCCCACGGGCAGGGTCACCTCCCACTATCCCAGGTTGCTCCAAGCCCTGTCCAACCTGGCCTTGGACACTTCCAGGAATGGGGCAGCCACAGCTTCTCTGGGCACCCTGTGGGAGGAGAATGACACCCCTTGACCTGCTGCCCACTCCTGTTTTGAAGCAGCCCAGGACACAGTTATCTCTCCGGGCTGTGAGCACACATTGCCAGCTCACATCCTCTTTTCATCCACCAGAACTCCCAAGTCCTTCCCTGCAGGGCTGTCCTCAATGACTTCTCCCAATCTGTACTCATACCTGGGACTGCCCTGACCCAGGAGCAGCACCTTGCACCTGGACTTGTTGAACTTGATGAGGTTTCTCATTCCCACAAATGCCACACAAACTTCTTATGTCCTCGTGCAACTCCTGGACCTGGTGACACAGCTCTTCCATGAGGCCACACCTTCTGGAGAGATGGTTCTCAGCCCCAGTTTCCTGGACAGGGAACAGCCACTCTTTACAACCAGAGCTCTACTGCCACCAGGTCTCTTTGGGAGGGACTCTCTGACACCACTGGGGCAGCAGCTCCAGCAGCTGCCAGGAATGAGCATTTCTCCAACAGCTCCAGGCCTGCAGTGTGAAATCATGCAAGGAGAGGCAAGGAAACAGGACACCAGGGTGTCACAGCCAGCAACATGAAGCTGGAATCCTGACCTGTGACAGCAGGAATGGCACAGCAAGGCAGACGAGACTCACAACAGCACGTGGCACAACGCCGCCATCCAAGCGCACCCCTCGTCATCCATCAGCCAGAACCAGGCACCTGCAGAGCTCAGCCAAGCACAGACAGAGCAGCACCGGGGTATTTCCCACCCCAAACTGCTTTGCAGCTCATAAAAAAGCACAGAACCCATTTTAAAGGGACCAGAAAGGACTTTGAACACCCAAAGCACAGACATGTGACACGCTACGGCCGAAGTGCTCAAGATGAAGACAGAAGGCGGCCAAGAGGACACACTACAAATCCTTCCCAGACAAAGTAACACCTGGTTTTATAGAAATTCTTAGGAGAACTTTATACACAAAACATCTGCTGAACTAACTCAGCTTCAGATAAGCTCAGGGGTTCTGACTGGTAAAGTGCAGTAGAGACCAGGATTAAATACCGTATCTTATTGCATGATTGTTTCAAAAGACTGTTTAAAATCTAAGCTAATCTGGAAACTTACCAATTCCATGGATCTTTAATCTTTTTTTAGCTCTATTTTTAAAGATTTTTTTTCCATTAATAACTCAAGAATTATTGAAGTAAAAAAAAGTTGGATATTTTCAGAGCTTTGTAGTCAATACACCTAGCAACTGACACAATTAAAATTTCAGAAATCCTAAGCATAGCACAAATTCCACTGTAATTCATTCTTAAAGAAAAAAGAAAGGCCCCAAAATAGCATTAAAATTTCAGTAAAGGACAACTTCTGCACGCTTATGAACTGTGACAACTGCTCCAAGCCTTTCCCTTTTCATATTTCCTCTTCAAAATTCAGTGGCACAGACCTGCAAGAGGACACCAGAAATAATTCTGGTGCAATTCTTTCCATGTTAATAACCATTTTGGAAGTATGAACTTTTCTAAAGTCCACCTGAAAACATCAGATTCAGGTTTGTTCTACAACACTTGAAACTTTATTCATGAAAAAACACAGAAAACATAAACTCTTAGAATAGTTTGGGATGGAAAGGACCTTCATGATCACCTCATTCTAATACCCTCCACACCTTCCACCAGCCCAGGTTGCTCCAAGCCCCATCCAACCTGGCCTTGGACACTTCCAGGGATGGGGCAGCCACAGCTTCTCTGGCCACCCTGTGCCAGGGCCTCCCCACCTTCACAGAGAAGAATTTCTTCCCAATATCTAATCTGAATCTCTCCTCTTTTATTTTAAAACTGTTCCCCTTTGTCCCATCCCTATATGCTTACGTAAAAAGCTATACTCCCTCTTTTTTCTAAGTCCCCTGAGGCACTGGAAGGAGCTCTGAGGTCTCCCCAGAGCCTTCTCGTCTCCTGGCTGAACATCCCCAGCCCTCCCAGCCTGGCTCCAGAGCAGAGGTGCTCCAGCCCTCAGAGTATCTTTGTGGTCTCCTCTAGACCCGTTCTAACAGGTCCAAAAAACAGCTTTATAATCAAGACAGAAAAGGAAAAAAATACCTGCATTGCTCTCTAACCCAATATTCCCACTGCTCCCTCCAGCACAAACAGTATCTTCTTCTCAGAGTTTCCCCCTCTTGGACAAAATGGAGAATACATGAATAAACCCCACCAAACCACTAAGAAGCGAAGCAGAAAACAAGGAGCTCACGATTGTGGTTTAGAAGGGATGGTTTAAGTGAGCCAACTTTGGAGCTGGGGATTGTGACCCTGCTGTGGAAATCCTCTGCACCTCACAAACCAAATGTGCCACTCCAGAGATCCCACTCACCACCCTGGCTTTCAACAACCTGTTCTCTCCCAAAAGCCAGCTGAAGATTGCCAGCCCAATTACCAAAGCAATCACCAAGCTTGAGCCCTCACCATTTGATATCTCTCACCAATTCTCTATGAGCTTGCAGGAAATAATTTCAAACAGCTCCCTCAAGAAAATAAGTTTCAAGCCTTAGTTTTTTCCATCCCGAGCCATCCCTGCACTATTTCATAGCTCTGATAATTGTACCACTGACTAACCTCCAACTGGGAATAGCTGTTTTTATCATCACTATTAAAAACAGTCCCTCACACTGTTAGGAATCTGGAAACTCACTGGAGCTGCATCCCACCCTTCGGCCTCTCAATACACTACACAGCAATGAAACTATGTGCTGAAACCAGAGGATCCCTGTGCTGAGCAACTCCTGTAACTTCTGGGTAACTGGAACTGCTTCCTAAGCCAACCGTGGAGGTTTGGTTATTGATTTTAGAGGGGCAAGTGGCACAAGAGCTCTGCAAGTCAAGAGTTTTCCATACTGGACTGGGAAAGTTTAGTTACTTTTAGAAATGCAGCAGTGACGTGCATGTTAAAAACCCTCTCACATTCGCCTAGTTTTGCAGTTTTTATGCTTTTTTTTAAAATCAAAGTAAAAGATAATCTGCAGTTTTCCTTTCCTAAAAGCACGTTATCTTGGCTTTCACACCATAGCCAGGAGAGTGACTGACAGCTCTCAGAGAAGTAGCAAGATGCAGAAAAACAAGAGTTGAAAGAAAAGTGGATTTAAAAAACAGCTTTTAATTATCTGAAGGTACGGTTGCCAAGTAGACAGCAAAGAGGCTGTGCATCACTTACAGATGGGAAAATTCCCCCAGGTTGATTTCACAGCCAATTACAGTGGATTAACCTATTAGGAAGAACAAAATATATGTATTTTTTTAATGGATGCAAGTTTCAACAGCTTGAAAAATCATTGCCACTGGTACTTTGATACACAGGATCAGCAATCTGCTTTATCACACTTCCAGTCATCACAATCCATTAACACACCCTAGGAAAAAACCTCACCCTCTTTCTTAATGCATCTTCTGTCACTATTTCCTTCTCAGGGAACGGCATCTCTCTTGGCTCCCCACTTTGAGTATCATTTCATATATCAGTACTTCTTTTATTGTTGTTAAAGAGAAGCATCAAACACCTTCGAACTTTTTTACACACACCTTTGCACACACATACATTATTATATCTGCCAGATGCCACTGTATTAGGTATTTGTCAAACAGAAAAGCACCCAAGCACTGATTTTCAGCTTTCCAGGATCCCTGTGCTAAATCCTGGGTGTGCCTACTTTTGTTTGGGATCAAGTTCCTCCTGCTGGCTCCATTGCAAAAGCAAACTAGAGGGATAGTTACATTTTCCCCCACCACCAAAAACATCTATTCCTTTTCTGAGTTCTCCAGACTTCCTTCCCCTTGACCGTATCACAAAGCCTCTCTTTTCAGCAAGGCTGCCTTCTTGATAGTCCATCACCATTATCTTCTTGTTCTCTGCAGAGCAGCTTGAATCACTGAGTCCTGCAGAGCTTCCAGTCCTTTCAGCTCAAGGCCAGGATCTGAATTCAAGCATCGTGATTTACAGAGGGGGTTGTTAAAGCTCCTTCCCTGACTCTTTTTTAACACTCCACAGCTTCCTGTCCTGGGAGGCAACCAAACTGCTACAAGAAATGCCAGTTTCTGTTAAATATCCTCCATTCCTGTGACACTGAGCATTTAAAACAATTACGTTACTTCCAAATCTTGCACTACAACAGCTTTTATCCCACAAAGTGCAGAGATGAGCAAAAATTACTTTAGCACCAAGGAGCGTGAGGTTGGTTATTTGCTGCATCTCACAGCACTTCTAGTTAACATTCAGGCTTGGCACGACCCACCATCCGCTCGAGCACACAGCACAATGTCACCCCTCAAAACCCCACTGTTCAACCTAAGGGCACTTCTTTTAAAATCTTTTTTTTCTTTTTTTTAATTTTAAGGGTGCGTCAGCTGCTAACTGAAAGTGGGAATGCTTCATTTAGCACACACACACTTGTTAAACTGCTCACAGCATGCAAATAAAACACGGCATTGTGCAAAAGTCATTCAGTCTCCCCATCCGTAGATATGAGCAATGGAACCGCGGCCAGGAAAGAGAAACTTGGAACAACATGCAAATATTTCAGTCCCTTATTCCCAATATTCACATCCCAGGCTAAAGCCCACAGCCCTGTCATGCTGAGGGGTGACCATGTTGAGAATCTGCCCTGTGCAATGGGTGGGAAAACGACCATCATCTGTCTTGCCCCTGGACTGCACCCTTTTATTTGTAGTTATTACTGCAAACTGCCTTTTTTCCCAGACAATGGTTGTGTTATTATAGGTACCTTCATGCCGTGCCAAAGCACATACACACAGCAATTCAGAACAATCAGCCTTGTTTTCATGGGAGCAAAGGTTGCAGCCAAATGAAATGGGTGGAGATCACATTAAACAATCTTGGAATCTGCTAATAGGATATAGGAAAATGTGACCATAATGCAGATGCGGAGTTCCCCTTTCACCTTCCAATGTTATGGATAAAAAAAAAAGCTTTTGGAAAACCAATTAAACTGTTTGAACAACATTAAGCAAGTCAAAGTGTTCTCAGGGTGCTTACAAGACCACTGAGACGTTCTTTAAAATTAAAACAAAGCAGTGCCCTTTCAAAGCTCTGAAACCAGAGAACATTTCCCCACCCCAGAAATGATGATCTCTTCCACCACCTGTTTTAAAGATATAGGGGACCTGCAAGTCACCTGCTCCTCCATGGTGAAGAGAAGCTCATCAAGACAACTGTTCCTGTCTTAGAGACAGGATCAGCCCCTCCTCTAAGTGGGGAATTTTCACACTGAGGCACCTTGGCTGGTCAGCTGTAACCTGCATTCCCCTTGTTTGCTTTTGAGATGTGCATTAGTCAGCTTTCTCCTCCACGAATCTGATTGTGCCTCTGCATGATCGTGCACTGAAGTCATGTCCTTGAGCGTGTGACATCAGTCTGTTGCCATGGCAATGTACAGGGCAGTCCAAAATTCAGTATTATGGCATCACTGCAGGATCAGACAGCGGAACAAGCCAACGCCTGAGAGCTGGTTAATGCAGCACCAACAGCCAAGACATTTCAATCTAAATGTTAAAGTGTAACTGCACTTCATCACAATATTCTTCATAAATATGCCCAGAAGCCTCAAGAAAGAATCCAGAAAGTCACTGGATAGAAGAAACAGGCGAGCCATCATGCATCACTAAAAAGAAGGGCAATATGTTTCTAAGGATGGCCACCAAGCACGAAGAAAGCTTAGTTCAGCTCTCTGAATAGAAACCACCATCTGTTCCTAAGGCAACACCAGAGCTGCCTAAAGACAGCATCCACAGAGAAACAGGGACGGCCCCTCAGCACCCCGAACCACGTGTTGGGTTGCACCCAGTTTTTCTGGAAATCAGAGACTCAAGGATCGGGATCACAGCACTCTCAGCCCTTTCAAAGGGACAGCATTACCCAAGACACAGTTCTTCAATTTCAAGCTCTGAAGCAAAGATCAGTGCATCATTAACCCAACCTGTAACAAAGCCGTGTAGTTAAAAAACGGGTGGTACCTTCCAAGAGTTGTTATTCCATGTAGGCTTAGACATTACAGTTCTGTAGGTTCCTCGAACACTCACGAGAATGGCATTTCTGAAGAGCAAAAGGGAAGGAAAAAGGAAATTAGTGACACAATAACGGTGTTAACAACTACTATCCAGCTCCTAAAACCCGAAAGATCCGGTTTCCCCAGAGCAAAGGGTACATGGGAACAACAATCCATGCACTGCTGATGTGGAGAACCACCAATTCACCATCTTCAGTGCTGACTGATCAAATACACCCCAAAAACAGCCCAACAAAACTACAGGTGGCTGGGCAGAAGCCAATTTGGCACTGTAGGAGCCCAGGGTGCAAAGATAGCAGAGAGGAGGGACTGCAAAGCCCCCAGAAGCCACTGAGGACCCCTTTCTTTACCTGTTCCTCTGTTCCCATCAAGCACACATGTTTTGGGGTCCGGCTGTGGATTCCCAGTGGCTGCTCTGACACTCAAATTCCTCAAGCCCCTGGAGTGCCACTGCTGTTGTACGTCAGCTTCCGCGTAACCCAGCCCCTCCCCACACGCTTGACTGGTTTCATTTTGCCTCCTTCCGCTTTCCCTGATTAATCCACGCGTCTCCAATAACTCAGTCAACACTTCCTCCTGCAGAGCTGACCTCCAGCCTTCCCATAACCCCAGACGCACCCACAGTTTCTTAACACTGCCATTAACGAGCCACATTTCACGTTCTCTACACGGATGTAGCCCTCACCCACTTCTAACCCCTCCACCCATGTCCCTGGCTGTAATTACCCCATCCCTCGTTATCTAATACCCAACACAAGCCTTGGGGCTGGGAACCACTGTTTGTTTGGCTCTGCAGTGTCCCACACCCCAGTGGTGTTGTATAAATAAATTCCACAACCTGTTTGAGCCTGAGCTTGATTGAGACCTGAATTATCCCAGTTTCCAAGTGACTGCTGCAAACACCTTCGCTCGCTCCCTGCTCGCTTACGCAATCGGCCACCAAGGCAGCTCCAGGGCCAAACACCACGACAGCCAACTGCTCCCACGGACCACAACTGCACAGAAAACAACTTAAATCCCTCTACTTTTAAATACAAATTGCAGATTATAAAAGGATGAGACAGGCACGAGCACACAGCTCCCAGAAGTGTGCCTCTGCCTGTCACCTGAAGGACAAGTTCCATGTGCCGATGTCAGCTCCCAGCCACCAAAGCACCCAGGCTTTGCCACAACCCTTAACACTCAGCAGGTTACCCAGTCACAAGTCTGAAGGACCAGGGAGGATGAGATTCTGGAAGCAACTTTAAGCCAAATGGATTTCAGAGCAAAATAAAGCCAGCAGGCTTCATCTCCATGGAGCTCCTGCAACACAACATAGGCTGAGCAAGTCACTCAGGGCAGAGGTCTTTCTTATTAACTACCTAGTAAATTCAGATTAAAGGCAGACAGCTTTTCCCCCTCCCTCATATACAAATCAGATGCTATCCAGCCCTAAGGAATCAATCCAGCTTCTGCAATAAGGAAAACCTGCTCACAGCTGCATGACACCACACACAATCCATAGGATTGTGGCCCTTCAGGCACTCATTAAAAACTTTTTCCCTAGAAAAGTCTCCAGTAAAAATTTGCCTTCAACTCATTTTCTGCAGTGGAGATGGATGGTAACTAAGTACTGGATAGGGAAGCACGTGAGACGTCCCAGTGCAGCCATCCCAGGTCATGAACACACCAATGTAAACCCGTGGACATTCACCAAGTATCCTCCCGCTCCCATGTGCTGATTCCAGCACCAGAGGGGCCATCAAACCCCAGCCAAACACCAGGAGGACAGGAAGGAAGCACCAAGGCACACTATGACTATTAAAAGGCAAACAGAAGCCAGGGAAGAGCCAAGGCTGGGTGTGTGTGATGGTGTTTACAGATGGGGGAGCTTTGCCCACTCATAGGAAGGAGCTGTGCTTTGCTGATGCTTCCTGACTACCCAGCTGAATCTCCTGTCCATAGCTGAGTCCCTTTTCACCTGGATTACCCTTGGAGCAGCTTGGCCAGCATGAAAGATACCATAGCCCATTTTTTAGCTTCTTTTCCCCACAAAGTCAAGCTGCCCAACCTCTTAAAAACGCAGTGTGGCACCCGTGCTCCAACACAAGACTCACATCCTAAAACCTTCTCCCAAAGAAACCATGGCAAAGAGCACTGTGAGTCAACATCCCCAGCAGGTGGGGGTCAGGCAGCCCTGCCAGGTAACACTCCAGGCCTGAACCTCATTTTTATTTAGGCAATACCCAATCCAACCTGCCAGCCTCCTGTCCCTGCAACATCAGTGGCTAGAAAGGGATGCAGGAGGCCGATCAGCTACAGACTCTCAGGAAAAATGTCTTTTTCCCCAATATGAATAAATAAATACCTCTTTTAAAAAAGAAGGTGATGCAGTTCATCTCATTAAGTCAGTCACACTGTTCTTATCAAAGCATGGATCCACTACAGTACACAATGCACAGGTTGGTTTGCAAAGCATGTTTTGGCCTTTCCCTCTGAAAGCCACCCTAAAAATACAAGACTCAGTTATGGGGGCCTTGTACTCTTTGTTCCTTTGAAATTCACCACCACTTCACCTGATTTATTCCCAGACCTTACTGCTGCAGTTGGATCTACACAATCAACCCCATCAGCCAAGTTACAACCAAGCCTGAACTTACAAAACTATTAACTTTCACAAAGTATATTACATTTTCTTTCCCAAAACGTTTAACCTGCTAACAAATACCTGCCTTAATCCATTACCAT
Source organism: Machaerirhynchus nigripectus (assembly GCA_013397975.1). NCBI lineage: Eukaryota > Metazoa > Chordata > Aves > Passeriformes > Dicruridae > Machaerirhynchus > Machaerirhynchus nigripectus. The sequence goes on from VZRQ01000708.1 coordinate 105,859, forward strand.
CCTCCCATTGTCCTGGAGTGAGTTAGCAGGCTTGCAGCAAAACACAGGGAGAGCCAAGCACACTCTGCCTCCCGGCCAAGCAGAGCCTGCAAGAACAGACCCCCTTTGGGGCAGCGACAGTTGAGGTCAATTTAATGGGAAAACAAACTACTTTTCCATTCAAGTCCAAAGCAGAGACAAAGAATTTTATGTGGCTCAGATTGCACAGTCAGCTGTCTTTTTAGGAACGGCTCAGATTTAATGGTTCTGTGGCAGTCCAGAAAAAATGAGCCTGAAGAGAGTTTAAGGTTTGGCCGGTACTGCACTGTGCAAAGTCCAGGCACTGGTCTGGGGTGCTCTCGTGGCCTTAAATCAGCACCTCAAAGTCATCATCATCAACAGCAGTTCCAGGTATTTTAGGAGGCCCTGGCACAGGCTGCCCAGAGAAGCTGCGGCTGCCCCACTCCTGGAAGTGTCCAAGGCCACGTTGGATGGGTTTGGAGCAACCTGGGATAGGGGAAGGTGCCCCTGCCCACGGCAGGGGGTGAAACTGGATGGACTTTAAGGTCCCTCCCAACCTAAACCATTCTAGGATTTTATGATTTCCCAGGGTTCAGCCCGGAGTATGAATTCAGTTTTACCCCGTTTCAAAGAAAGGCAAAATCTGTCTCCGAGGCTCTGCCTGGTAATTCTCTTTTGCATCACATGGGTTGCCTTTAACACCATTTCTACACCGGAGAACCAAAATGAGGCAATGCTTCGATGTGACCACTCTCACCACAGGGACTTGTATTCTGAAGCAGCAGAGATGTGCTCAGGCTCTTCCACTCGACTATTTCAGGGCCTAATGCAGACAGAGAAGTTAATTAACATGTATTGCTGTGGAAAGGAATATAATCCAAACCTTCACTGGTTTATATCTAAACCCTCTGAGACATCTAACGTCAAAGCTAAACAGATCTTCACCTGCCAAACACTTGGAGAGCCTTCAGCTGAAGCTTCCAGGTAACGGAATGCAGTATTTTAGGATATTTTTGCTACGTACACTGGGGACATACCTCTAACACAAAGCCCAGAGAATCATCATGACAGCTGCAAAAACAACTTTGTCCTGGCTAACATTCACATAACGAAATTACAGTTTCACTCCAGGGAAAAAGGAAAAAGCACTTAAGTTTTGTTTAGATTGAAGTGCTTCGAGCCACACCACTTATCTGCTATCAGAGCAGATTGCAGGGCTGCTCCAATGATTATTCTGTAATGAAGTAACTGGAATTGGAAGGTATGCAATTAGTCCTATCTCCTCCTCCTCCACCACCCCCCTATCAAGAAGAAAACCAGCACAGACGTTATCACCTCTCCCTCGAGCTCTGCTACCCTCATCACTTAAAATACCCACAAAGCAAAGTAGGGCTGTCACTTACAAGCTGCTAACAAGCCTGCCTTGGCCCTGACTGGCAGCAAAGGTGATATTCTCAGCATCTCCCCAGGAGAAGGTTACAGGGTTACCTAATGGGATGCTTTCTCAGGTACCCCCACACACATATATATTAAGCTTACCATGCCTGCATTTAGTTATTTTAGTAAAAGCAAACCACTTTTGAGAGGGATAAAAAAAAAAAAAAAAGCACTGCTGTTCCTAGTAGCTTTAAGTTAAAGCATCTCTCACTAACCCTCCTGGGCATGACCACTGGGAAGTGAATATATTAAACTCAGGACACAGGTATCGCTTGCTGGCACTCTGGGTAGTTTTACTGACTCCAGCCTGGCTCATTTTACCTGGGTCATTTACCCTTCCTTCCCCTAAAGAGCTGTGCTATGTGTCTGTAAAGTGGTACGTGCAGCTCTCCCGTAACTGCAGCTAAGAGATGGAAGATGCAAAAAGGCCCCAGACAGCCCACAGCTAAATGGAAACTCAGTGAATCCCTGATTGCAAACTGCAATTCTGATAAAACACAATCTGACATTTATTCAGGCTCAAAAGTTCACTCATCTCTTCCCCTCCACCCCAGCGATACCCATTGGTCTAATTAAAGACAAGGCTTCTCTCAGCACCCTCTGCCTTACATCTATCCCAGTAAAGTCTCTATCTGTGACCCAAGGAACACAAGGGAGAGCTAGGGCATAGGGGGCATTCTCCAAATCCTTAAAATAAAGTAAGAATACAAATAATAAATTTTAAAAACTTTACAACCACTATTAAAGCAACATCAACAAACTTGCTCTGTATAGGTACACTAGAGATGCAACAATTTTCACTCAAGTGAGTGAATTTCATTCCATTTTTACTTGTTCCTTGATATTTTTCTAAGTTCTTCCCAATTTCTTAAAACCATTTTCCCAAAGACAGTGGGCCATCCCTGCAGGATGCACTGGTGCCTTCGCTTCCTTGGATTCAGCCAGGTCAGGGACAAAGCCGTATTAACCTCACAAAATCCACATACAACCCTTTCCTTGCTCCATGCATCTACTGATTCAAAAGAGGAAAAAGGGCTAAAAAAAACCCCTTTTTAAAGCAAGAAGAGTGTGCAGAGTGCTGCAGAGACATTTTCTACAAAGGTATGTAAACTACTACTCTTTATCCTACAATTTACCCCATGGCCGCCAGCTGACACATCAGCTGACACCATCTTAACAACCCCACAAGTAGCTAAAGCTGAACAAAGCAATCATTAGGAAAACTGGTTTAGTCCACTGCTGGTGGCATCCCATGTCCTATCCACGGAGGAAGCATGACTCAGACTGCTCTGGGCTCCCATCCACAGCCCAGGCTGCAAAGCTGCATTAAAAAGAGAATTCCCACTAACTTGTACCAAAGTCACGTCTCCAACTCCTTCTGCTGCGAGACCAATTCGAAGCGGGTTGTTTTATATTTTAATATGACTACATCTGCAGTGCTACTGCATCTAAAAAAATCCATAAGCACTTTAAGAGAAATACAGGGACTTTTTTTTTCCCCCTTAACACCATGGAAGACAGATTCATTGCTATCAGTAATCCTCCCACAGCCCCAGTTTCAGAAGTGGCAGTGGATTCACAGAGATTTCATCTGCAAAAACAAGCACTCTTTGCATCACTTCATTCATCTGTTTATTAAGATAAAGTTACTTCATTTAAAAAAAAAAAGAAAAACAAACCAACAATGGTAGAGTGTCATCCTTCTTTAGAGAGGAAATTAAGTGAAAAAATGCAAGGAACTAACAGTTTAGTCTGTCCCATACCTGCTGTCAAGCTCTGGTGCCCTGATGGTTAAATTGAGGTGTATAAACCCATTTTCAGGCAACAAGATTTCCTTAAGGGTGGTGGTTTTCTTTAGAATTCCCTTACCAAGTGCCTGCCACTTGTCTCAAGGTATCATGCCTTGCATGCCCTCATTGTTCAGCTGTGGATCCTCCTCTCCCCAGCACCCAGACATGTGCAGGAGGTCAGGAAGGGAAAGGAATAGGAAAAAGCACAACAAACACGATGGCAAAGCCAGAGCAGCCTCTCAGCAGAAGAAAAAGGGGCAGTTTTGCATCTATGTTTACAGGGAGCTTGCCTCAACCTCAGGAGTCAGGGTGGGAGGAAGCACAGAAGCTCTGAAGACATAAAAACATTGAGAGGTCCAACACAAGAGCGAAAGCTTCACGATGGAGAGAGGATTTTTAGACTTTGCAATGAAGCTCAGAACAAGGAACTCAACGAAAAGCTTTATAAATGAAAAGAGAACTGGGGTGCTCTGGAAGCACATGAACCAGTGAACATCATCCACAATCCAACACTACCACTGAGGCACAAGTCCTGCTTGAACCCAGGGTCCAAACTCTTCTTTTTAAAATATAGCCTCCAGTATGACACATCTCAGAAAGCCAGACCACAGGCACAAGCCATGAGCTTGTCTTTGAAGTTCAGATACACCAGAAAATTACTTCACCTCCCTAGATGCAGAGGGATAGTGCTGCCTTTGATGCTACAAGAAATTTTGGTCTCAAACTGCCCAAGGACTTCAAATTGCTCTCTGGGCTGCAGCGTGGCAACACCCAAGCCTACACATACACACGAACATAATTATGCCTGGTCTAGACTTGGGGGGAGGGGGAGAAAAAAAAAAAGAAAAAGTATTTTCAGTGATGTTAGCACGCAAAGAAAATAATAGCACACACAAAGAAACCTCTAGGGTGACTTATGAAGAAGATTTTATGCTTGGCTTTCTGCCAGTTAGAGAGGAATTAAAGAGTCTGGCCATATAACCCCGTTCATCCCGAGGAAGAAACTGCATTTTTAAGTGGTCAAGGGAGCAGGAGGGATGAGAAAAGAGGGACAAAGACTCGGGAGTGCAACTGCACAGAGCAACATAGGAAGTTTCTGATGGTGCTGAGACAGAAAGTGGGCACAAATAGTTCAAATTTTAAAATTAATCCAGTCTATTGCTTCCAAAAGAAAATCAGCATGTAACAGCTGACTCCAAATGACAGCATTCCAATAAAGCAGACAGTATTTTTTGCTATAAAATTCCAACTGCTTCAATATTTTACAGATTATACGCCTCCACTGACTGCCAACCAGCAAAATCAGTGAAAGGTGGAGGTCACAAAAACAAAAGCAAACCAACTGGAAAAGGCATGGCTAGACACCTTGGGAAGCTGAAAATGTGTCAAAATACAGCCTTTGAGTAAGAAAGAACATTTAGTAGCTATCTGCAATGATGAATTTACATCCAAACTCTTTGGAGCTTAAAAATTCACATCATAAGACCAGCTTTTACCAGAATTAGGACCAGACTTGACATGCCCCAGTTTCCCCAAGGTTACTTTTGGAAACGCATCTACCCTTAAAATATTTCAAGTGCTCTTCTCACACTGCAGAAGAGCAACCAAAGCCTACCTTCAAATTTTACTTTTTTAGAATTACTTTTTTTACAAGAACTTAACTTCAACTCTTTTTTTATCTGAATGACAGAAGGAATTCTGTGTCACATTGCAGGTTGAAAGTTACTGGAAATGGCACCAAGCTGCTGTTGCTTATATAAAGTCATTGCAAGGAGAAGAAAAAAGAAGCTACTGAAGCTTTCAAAATCAAACCCTGTAAAACACCAAAACCACAAAATGAACCAGAAGTAGCTTAGGAGTTGCTAGGGATGTTTAAAGTTAATAAAAATTCTAAATTAAATGGCTGCCACTTAGGTTTGCCAAAAAATTATGCAAATTTCCAAAGTTCATGCATAGTAATTAGCACAGCAAAAAGCAGGTCCCAAAAAAGTGATGAAGTTAGCCTCGCTCTTATTTCTCCAGCAGATGGAATTAGCTATGTGTGAAGCTATTTTTTTGCAATTGAAGATTAAACATATTATCCTGAATATCAATTCTGCAAGTACAGCACGTTGGATACATGCATTCATGGAAGCAGGGATATGCAAAAGCCAGCCTGAATCCTTCTTTTCCATCATTCTGAACAGGACACTGAAGAGGCTGGGGGAAGGTTTACATATTTAAGACTTCATTTTTCAAACTGATTGCTGACAACTTGGTTGAGACAAGTTCTCTCAAAGTACATTTAGAGTTAATAGTCCAAACAGGTTTTTCCAAAGAAAAATGTCTGCCTTGACTAAAAATACATCCTCTTGATGTGCTAATTGACAGATCACAAAAAGTCACCCAAACTGCAAGTCGAAACAACATGTGCAAACAAAAGGCTCCTGGGTTTGCCCATTATTTCTCCAAAACCTGGTTCACGGGCGTACCCATCAAATACTGTGATACAAATTCACCTTTTCCGTTCCTATTATGGACTTGCCCCTTACTTCACACTTAAAAAGACACGACCTTCCCCTCAGCCCTGCAGCTCTCCAGTGAGGGCTGAACCTCGTGTGTGTCCTTGACCAAAACACTCCACCCGTGTTCCATATTCTCAGTTTGGTTTCTCTCAAATTCCCGAGCCCAGAGCTGCCCCACCACAGCGAGTTCCTCTCAGAGACACTGAAAGACCCAGCAATTTTTCTATGTTGTCAGAGTGCCTTTTATCTTTCTTAGAGCAGCAGGAGCCGTGCTCATATCAACACATCCATCCAGCTTAGGGGACACCACCCAGGAGCATCTCCCACTGCAGCAGCAGCAGAGTCTTGAGAAGGTGCAGGGAGGGCAACCAAAACCCCAGTTACCACACTGACCACAAAGAGAGTGGATGAGCTTCTCCCTAAACACCAGCTCCCAAGCAGAAAACTGGTGAAAGAAGAGGAAACAAACTACAAGTCTCTTCCTACATGAACATTACTTTCAGGCAGCCCGGAAACGATTGCTGGAATCTGTGTGTGTTACAAAAAGAACCCAAAACTTACATAATTAAAGGAACATAGGGAGGGGAAGGTAAAGTTTAATGCTAATTCAAAAGTCAAGTAAGTGACACCCTGGATTGAATACTATTAACCAAAATTGTGCAGGATGTACTGAAAGCAGCAGAAACCCTGCCCGCAACAAAATGAGAATTCTCATACAAAAATACTTCTGTGGCCAAATGAAACACTGGGTTTAAGTAAGAAAGCAAGCACTTACACCTATCGTGCTCTCCCCCTCTTCCTTCTCATCTAGGGAGTCTCATTTATCTCAAAGCAATCAAAAGAAAACACTTTGATTTTTAAAGACAGAAAAGCTGCAGAAATTACAGCCCTGTCTGGCACGAACAAATAATATTTCTGAAATCAAAAGAAGATTCTCCAAGTTAGGGGAAGGGCAAAAACAGTCCTGAATAACTTACTTTGCATAGCACAATTCCTGCCAAAACAGTTCTGTAAATCCCATGGTAGTTCAGATAATTTCCATTCTTAGAGCAAAAAAAAAAAAAAAAGCTAGATTGAACATTAGCAACATTAATTGTGTGATATGACCTGAATGATGCAAGAACAAGTAGTTAAGTGAACCACAGCATCTGCTGAATTTTTAATCACTAGTTGTTTTGCTGCAAGGCAGAAGAACACTGTATATCAGCTTCCAAGCACTGCACAGAATGGCACATTAGGACAGCAAGATTTTAACTGGCAGGAATTCTGCCTCCCTGCTACCCAAATGCCATCACTTCCCTGTGAACTGCAGACAGAGCAGCTTCTAAAGCAGGATTATTTTCCAATCACACAGAAAAAAACCCCAGCACTATTTTCTGCACCCCAAGACACAAGTCAGCCATTTCTAAATATTTTTTTTAAAGCTGACACTTTATTAACAGCCATTTCTGCATCGCTCTGTAGTGTATTTCTACTCTCCAAACAGCTTTAAGCAGTCACATGGCCACCCAGCAGCAACTTGCTACCAAAGAGGTGGCTGAACCTGGGATGTGTAGGAAGGTGATCTATGTAAACATTCCTATTAGCCCTGTACTGCAACAGGAGGAGCAGCTGCAACATGTTGGGGCACACCTGAGCTATATTTAATCCATCTCTCTCTGACACCCATTGCAATGACGCTGCAGACACCCAAATTTGGGCAGCCAGGTCATGGTACCACTGATGCTCATCCTGTGCCTACACCAGGCAAGTCCTGCTGCGATTTCTCTGTGTTTGATACCCAAAATAGTTAAATAAACCAACCACCAGGCCTAGAGTGGTAAATACAGCTCCAGTTGTGCTCTAGGCATAAAACTGCAACAGCAGGATTAGCAAGTGATACAGCAGATATTACCCTTCCACAACAAAGACCAAAAAAGAGAAAAGTTATTTGGGGAATAAACACTGATTCCACAACTACAATGTGAATTCCAAATACAAATCCCACAATTGCAGGCAGAATCTCAACTATGGACAATTACTCTGTTTCATATTTTAGGGGCGAAAAAAGGACATTGAAAAACAAAGGACAACATTCATACATTAAAGAAATACTGTCACACTGACTCTAATAGATTTTAGGTTTAATAAGTTAATACAATCAAAATAGCTTAGAAAACACAGCCAGTAAAATATGGTACAAATAAAAATGGAGCAGCCACACATACCAAAGCAGCATTCCTGTGCCCTCCTTCCTGCAGAGCTTACAGAGCTGGGAAGAGGATCTCTAACCCATAACTTTCACTTAACCAGTATTTCCTTCAAAAGCTCAAACCTATGCATAGGAACATCCAGTGATAAATCCAATGACCAAATAATCCACAAGAGACAAAAAATCCCAGCAGACAAGGGCAAGAGAGATGCTTCCCAGGCTACATTAGCTTTCATGATAGGTTTAAGAATCAGTCCTGTGTTTTCCATATAGGCTCAACCACAAGGTCCAAGAAAAGCTGCTCTCTTCTCTGAAACCTGGTATCAAGCCTGCAACAGGAACATTGAAATATGCCATATCCGCTGGGAATACAACCTCTGTGTGAGGATTACACCAAAATGCTGTTTGGTTATGCTACAGGGCACCGAGAAGTGAAAATAACACATCGTGATGAAGGCGTTGACACCTGGAACCTCAAGGAGTGTTATTACCTAGGCAGTGTCGTGCATCTGCTACACAGTGCTCAACTTCACATCACCCAAGCCTAACTTGGCACCTCCATACCCCAAAACCACAGTCCTTCCTTGACACGGGAGCTACAGACCAGTCTCTGTGAACATCGTGATAAATACCCACAGCACAAGCTTCAAGATGAGCTTCCAAATTTAAGAGACACAGAAAGATGTTTTATAACCTACAAGTCGCTCAGCTGGAGCTTAGCACTTAACAAGCCACTCACAATTCTTCACAATCCTTCTCCAAATGGAGAAAAGATTTTAAAGAGAATTTAGCGCAAGTGAAACGTCCCCAGCTTTCTCCTCAGCCTCTGCTCACTCTGCAATTAAATATGAAAGAGACAACTTAGTCATACTGAGCATGCAGGACGATTTTAAGACAGTGGTATTAATCAAATCCCACAACTTCTCACACCTATTAAATTGTTACCTTGTCATTAGGAGGGGAGATTTTGATAAGCACGATGCAATTAACAGACAGTGCCTTTGTTACCAGGCTGCTCGTGATGAAGCCCAGGCTCCCTGACATTCCATTTCTTCCCCTCAAAGGCTCTGTGCTACAGCAAATTTATGGGTTTTAGCATGTAAGAGGAGAATTGGGCAGGTTACCTTCAAAATCAGTCAATAAGGCCCTTTCACTCAGGCTGGGGGAAGGCGGGTGGCTGCTGGAAAGCAACACAAGGCGCTCCCTTCCCCCTCCCCTTAGGACCCAAAAATGCTGCGTTCAAAACACTCCCATCCCCTGCAGCAAGGGATTAGCCATTTATTAAAAAAGAATCAAAACACTGTAAAAGGTTTCCAGTTAAAATTTCAAGGGGAAAAAAAAAACCCACCCAACATTAACACCGGTGGAACCAGAGTCACATTCGGAATTCTTCTGGGCACCAAAGAACAAGCAGCTCAAATGCAAGCAGGATGTCGTTTGTCCCAATGATGCTAATCAAATGGCTCAAAAGGAGGACGGAATTAGATTAATTTTTTTTTGTAGTCAGTCATTTTGCCGCCTCCACGCTGAGCAGTAACAAAATTCACAACCTACAGGCATTTAGACTTTGGACTTTTAAGACAACTACCTACCTCCACGCTTGTTTTTTAGGGGTTTTTTTGGCGCTTCTCTAGGGGTGACAGACAATTATAATGGCCAATTATGTAAAACCTTTCATCCGAGAAAACACGAAGCACTACGCAAACACTCATTAAGACTCTCTGCTGGAGCCTGCGCCGCACGTTCGCCTGTTCCACAGCTCCCCTGGATATCTCCAGCCTGGCCGAGCAGTGGATGCCGAGCACTGTGGCACGGCCAGGACAGCGCCCAGCAGGGCAGGGCCAGCCCCTGGAGTACTTACACAGCCTCGCAGGCGGGTTTTACAGCCCGCAACACGCTCCGGGCTGCTGGGGCTGAGCTTTACGGCCCCATCCAAGCCGGTTATTTAAAAACAGAGCAGAGACACACGCGGCTGCTGGGCGTTGCACGAAGCACCTCGCAGGACGAGCCTCAGACCCACTTCTCCGGCTGATCCAAGCAGATTTTTTTTTCCAACTGGGAGCCGCATGGCACAACTCAATAGCCTCGGTTTACTGAAGAAATTAAAAGCTACGCTTATTGTTTCGAGTAAGGCCTTGGAGGAAGTAATTCCGAGAAGAAATCACTTCCACTGTAATTGTACTTTTAACCTTTCCTTAGGTTCTTACGCCATCCCCACGTGAAGGCGTTATTCAAGAATTATCACCGTATCTAATAACGATGAAAGCTCTTTTCGGATCACCGTTTATGTTTAGCGAGTTCACAACCCCTCCCTTCTGAAGGGCTGATCGATATATGAACCACGGGGGAAGCCGTGCAGAAAAACACGACCAGGAAGTGACCGCAACTCAGGAGACCAAAATTCGGGGGGAAAATACGCGGTTCGGGAGGGGGGTTGCTTTTCAAAGAAGGTCCGCGAAAAGACTGACCCGCAGAAAGCCGGGGGAGGGGGGGGCTCGGTCCCCCCGGCCACGCGTGGGACGGGCGCGTTACGCAACCGCGGGGGAGCGGGGATGCTCCGCGCCCCGCACGGTGACCGGGCGGTGCGGGAGAGACGGCACCGCTCCCGTGCTCCCGCTGCCCGACCCGCCGGGCCGGGAGAGCCGCGGGAGCGCTGCCAGCGGCGCCGGGGAGGGAGCACCACAAAAACCCCGGGGAGGCCAGGAGCGGGCGCTGGGGGAGCAGCGGGGACGGAATAAAGCAAGAGGATAAAATAAAGCCAAGCGGAGCGAGGGCAGAACGCGGTGCCCTCGGCTCGGCCCCGTCCTGCGGGCGGCAGCGGCCCCTCAGCGGCCCCGCAGCCGCCATGGC